>CM068382.1:42932042-43304542 GCA_034770075.1 Aralia elata
TATCTAAGAGATAGATCCCTTCTCGCACACCAAGCGAGTCGAACTGAGAGGATGATAAGTCACAAAGATGGAGATGAAATTTTACTTGAGTGAGGATTCCCTCTACAAAATGGATGCTGGGTTGGGACTGTTTGGCAGTAGCGTAGATGAAACTCAGGCCCAAAGGGATTATGATTGAAATACATGGCGGAGTGTGTGGGGGCCCCCATTATGAGTGGAACCGATGCTAGGCCCAAAAAGATTTTGCGAACGGGGCATTATTGGTTCACACTAAAAGGCCGACTGCGACGGGCATGTCTAACGGTGTTACCAATGCCCAGGCGCATCGTATAATGTGATCCATACGCCTCCCCAATGAACTACACTATTATGACTTCCCCGTGGCCATTCTCAATGTGGGGAATGGAATGTAATCGGTGCCAATAGAGCCCAAAGCAAACAACGGACAAAAACGATTCATTTTCGTCATTATCGATTATTTCACCAAATGGGTAGAAGCAGCTTCTTTCCCCCAAAGAGAACACAGGAGGTCATCGTCGGTTTCATCAGGAATAATGTTCATTTGTCGATACGGGCAACCTGAGGTTTTGGTCTCCGACAATGCCCCACGAATTTAAACCACCGCCCCCAATGAAAGGCTTTGTGCGACCAGTTTAAAATCAAGCACCTCAATTCTGTACATTTACCGTCCTAAGATGCATGGGGCAATGGATGCTTGCAAAAACAAGAATATCAAGAAGATCATGCAAAAAATATCTGCTAATCATCGGGGAATGGCCTGATTTGATACCCCTCACCTGCTGCTGGACTTACCGAAACGTCAAACACCGTACTTCTACAGGGGCAACCCCTTACGCATTTGGTATATGGAATGGAGGCCGTTCTGCCAGTTGAGGTTGAAATGGCATCCCTCAGAATAGTGGATCGATGCTCAAATAAGCGAGGATGATTAGATGGCAAAATCGATAACGACCAATGGGCCCTAATTGATTAAAGAAGGGTGGGCTGCTGTTTGGCACGGTCAGTTTATATCAACAAAGGATCTCTCGATCATATGACAAAAGGAAAAGACCTCGGAAATTCAAAGAAAAAGATTTGGTGCTGAAAAGAGTCATGCCTAGTCAAGAAGAATGCCAAGGGGAAGTTTGCCCCGAGCTGGGAAAGGGCCCGTTTGTGATTAAAGAAAGTGTTAACCGGAGGTGCCCTCATATTGCAAGAAATGGATTGTTGATGTATTATCACAACCCCTCAATTCTGACTCGGTGAAGCGGTTCTGAATCACGCTTGAATCATCAGTTTCCTTTTTACCCTTTGAGAGCGAACTACGTAGGACCTGATCCTCCCAAACTTGTGGGGGATACGTAGGCAGCCCAATCATGGGCGTCTGGTCCGATCCCTTAAAAAAATAATCCTTCTCCCTACACCAAAACCAAATTTTCGATAACCAAATAAAAACCTTCCCTGCACTCTCAAAACCTTTCCCGAAACCAGCCTGCCTGACCAGCGTCCATCCCAAAGGACATAACCCATGGATCCAACCAAATAATTTATCCAAAATCTGAGATCTCAATCCGATGAAATCAAAAGGTGTGCGGCAATATCTGTTCAAATCTCCATCAAGGCATGAGAAAAGAAAGAAGGCCAAATGACCAACAATCATGGTCAACTGGGATAAAATGAGGATCCAATGAAAAGCAATGATACGACAAAAGGGAAAAATGACTAAATTCAAATGCATGTCCTATATATATAAGTCATTTTATTAACAAGATTTTCTCTTTAGATAACCGATGACAACTAACATAGTCTATGCAGGAAATAAAAATAAATCTACAAAATCTGAAACTAGCTGAAGCAGGATGACAAGGTGGTGGATAGATCTGAAGCATCAGCATCCTCCTGCCTAATTCTACTGCCCCATCAATATCAATAGCGATCCTGTAAAGCAAGTGGCTCGGTTGACAGTCTCAAAATGAGCATCTACAACTGCCACTGGTCTGAAATCCAATGGTCCTCTTCCTCTCTGTCCAGCAAATGGCAGCGTCTCTAGCCCGAATGGTCATCACTCTCATCTCGACAAGAGCGGCATCCCTCTCGGCCATCAAGCGAAAAATCAGGGCCAGGCGGAGTCGGGTAGCATCAAGTAACCCGACTTGGGGCAGAATCAGCTGAGATGGGGCGGTCTGTGGTATCCTCTGAGAAAATCACTCCTCTCCAGAGTTTATCAAAGGCCCCAGTCCGACTCAAACCCGCGGTCCGAATCCAAGTCTCCAGCTAACCATGGCACGAAGCCAATGTCTGGATGTGAACGGCTCTCACTATATTCGGCGGAGATCCTGCCGAGACCAAAAGGTCGTAGTAGCCGTTAAATAGTTTCCCTCTTCCGTCTGAGGATGATATAAAGGAATCGGTAGGCGGGGGCTACTCTCCCCTGTGAAAGCGTGAAAATCCTGTGTCTGATCAAACTAAAACTGCTCGCTGTAATAGCCAAGGGAATGATAAGTGGTCACGGCCCCTCAGGGCCAGCAATGGGAATGAAGTCCGGATCAGGCACATGAGTCAAGAAGCTCATAAAGGAGCTATAACCCGAAATAGAACCAATAAGATGAAAGGGATCCTTCAATGAACCGACAAACAATGAATGTTCCAGGAGGCCCACATCAGTACAAGCTCCACAAGGGACGAAACGAAAACTCTGCGTGGTTATGTCGTGGCTAAAAAGCAAAACCCTTGGCGACGGAATGGCCGATGGGACCCGAGATGAACTTCATGAACCACACGTACAACAAAGTCGAGCCTCCCTTATGAATGCTCGATCCGCGGAAGGATTGGCAAGAATGAGGCTGACAATCGATTAGGTTATACCGCCAATATCCATGGGAAAGATTGGTGTGGATCCTCCTGAAGAGCTCGAACGGACCGCTACAACCCGCATGTCCAACGGATAAGGAGGTCCCTCGGCGGGCAAGTACTTCAAATGGAGGACGACACAGGCCATCAGAACCTTCTAACTCTTGAAGCGCCCCAGCGCTCCTCAAGATACAGAAACATCCGCCGAAGAAAAAGACGAAAACGGTCTGTGTGAACCAAATCCGGTTCCAAGGCACAGAACTGAAGGGAACCATAATGGTCTGATGTGTTCACCAGTAACAACAGGACAGCCCTCCCAAAACCGGTAAAGGGCAAAAACGGACGGCGCATGGAACCAGTCGTGACCCTGAGCACAAGGACCTATCCAAAGGGAAGCCTGTGAAGGCGAGCATACTCCCTTCGAGGGTGGGGGTCAAGCTCTACCATCCCTAATCTAAACACCTGACGGGCCAGGGGTCCAATATAGCTCAGGAATAACCATCCACAAAGCCCGACAGTTTGGCACCTGAAAGGTTTAATAAGGACCAAGAATGGCCCAAAAGGCCCATCTGCGGTAGCCCCCTGTCAGCCGGCGACAACAAAGTGTCCAGCCAACGGAGGAGACTTGCCGACCAAAATCCCCGGTGGGAGGTATGGAATCCAAACGTACCACGACACCTATGTTGGAACGACTATCTTGTGAAAAATAGTATCAAAAGACTGTTGCAGGGGTCATTTTCTATCCAATAAATGAAAAGCATGCATCGTAAGGGATGTGTGTGCAAATAATAATTGGAGACAAATGAATTTCATTAGACAATAAAAGATAAAAGCTGTGCATAAATGAGTAAATAATGTTCAGTACATAGTGCATTAAAATGAAAAATAAATCTAAAAACAGGTGCATGGTACAAAAGCCCTATCCTATCCTGATCTGTAAATAAAATTCAATCTCGTCTATTTATGAAGTGCGGGATCCTCAAAACTCCGGTCGCCCCGGAGTCGCCGATAGTCGAGGGCCCGAAGTTCATATTAGCGGGGAATGTATGGCTGCGCGTGTGGCATACAGATGGAGCTCGGCCCGCATCATAACCCGCAACCGTCAGAGATCGTAGGCATAAGCAATCCTCTGGAGGTTCCGGCCCAGCACCCGAAGTATATAGAGATAGCTGGTTCTACCCTGACGGGTTCAAAAGGGGTGGCGATCTGCTCAGGCACTGAGTGGGAGCTCCGAACGAAGGCTGCCTAGTCAGTCATCATCACCGAGCCGGGAACCATATCCCCGAGGACGAATGTGGCCCGGAGTCTGAGGTACCGATGGTGCGGGGCACCCACCAAGTACGGAAGAGCGTACACTGGTAACTGAGTACCCGTCGAAAGCATCACGGCCGTCCCTATCTCCCTGCAAGCCTTATCATCTTCCTGAAGGAGCTGAGAATCCAGCGGCCAGGATAGTAGTGGAAAAAGGGAAGGGGAGTGCGGGATGCGGAATCTCTCCAGTAACACCTCTGAAGGCAACGCTCCCCCAAGTTACATCACCCATCCTCCAACACTCTGCAAAGTGTGTATGAGAGACGACGGGTAGGAAAGTGCAAACTCCGGGCCGGGGTAGGGTGCCCATCTATAAACCCCCACATCCAGATGCTCAGCAAAAAGATAAGGGCCTGTCCAGACGAACCCCATACAGCCGTGATCAGCTCCAAGATCTGGATGCGGCAGTGTGCAAAGCTTGCCAGATTACTGGGACTATTCTCCTCCAGGGTTGCTATGATGCCATCATCGCCGACCCCCGGGCGATAGGGTGGTCCAAGCTAAGAGTGGTGACAAGGCCTTCAGACATGGGAGACTGCTCCGTAGGCCCAAAACTGCGAACAAGAAACAGTGAAAAAGCATGAGTAAACCTATAAAATGCAGAAAAAAAGGGAAATAAATGAAGGGAAAGTCCAATAAGAAGAGGGGAAAAAGGAGGATAGTCTCACCCAGCAGAAAATGATAGAACCCCAAGCCAAGCATCTGTCTTTGCCCTGCCGAGCGTAGACGCATACCGGTGGAGGAAATAAGCGGAAGGTGAATGACCTCCCAATCATAGTCCACTAATGCGGGTCCGCGTCTCTGACGGCTCCTACGAACGCTGAAATGATATGGTGGAGGAGTTGTTTCCCTAGGAAACAAACCCCTCATGATGGTCAGGATACAGGCGTCGGAGCCAGAATGTCCCGAGTAATCCTGATCCGCATGGAGCGCGTCTTAATGGGCAGCGCGTAGATTACCTCCCCCGACTGAGCAGTTCAACAAGCCAAGGCACTGGACCGAATACTACGGGCCTTAAAGACCCGGTCCTTCGTCAGCAGCGAAGGCCCTTAATAAAGCCCGGACCTCCTACCGCGGGTGTAAAGTGAATGTCGAGATCTAGAGGAATGCTGGACACGGTATAACTCTGATGCCCGTCAATATACCTCCAGTCCCAGGGGGTGTCAACCAAACAACCTCACAGTCCAGAAAGGTTGAAGGGACTGGGTATGGTGAAACCATCTCTCGGACAAAGCCCGCATACTAACCCCAGGGGCACTGACCGGGGGATTGATAGTTGAAAAAGTGACGGAAGCCCCAAGAATCCACCACCCACCACCTGCCCTTGGTAGTCTGCTGTTGCAAAGTCCGTGTAAAGGGAGTAGATGTTTGAACCAGTTGCCCCCTCGCGCTGAGTAAACTTCGGGGTTACCTTGGGGGCAATCACCAAAGGGTTCAGTCCGGATAAAAGGAGAATTGAGAAATTGAGAATAAAAAATCAGGAATAAAACTGATATATACCAGTCGTTAGCCACGAGAGATGCTTGAGAGGGTGACGACTGAGATCCCGACCCAAAAGATCGGGTATCTGCACAGGGGCGCCAGAAGAAGCCTGATGAAGTAGATGGAGCCCGGTGTGCCTGCAGGATGGCCCCTCTGCCGCGACCTCCGGAGGGAGACAGCCTCTCAACGTCCGGATGATCGGGACGGATGACAGCCTCCGCCAAGCGACGAGCCTGTACGGAGTCCGAGGAAGAACAGGGGCAGGTGTCAGCCCTACGACGGCGAACACACCGAGGTCCGTGACGCAGAAGAGCTACTAGGAGCGTCGAGGGATCCCATAGCTGGAATAGGAACAAGCGAGGAGAAGGTAAACGTTCCCCTTTTGAATTATGTCACGAATATTCTAACATTCCTTCACCTCATCATATAATTAATGCTAGCACTGAATGCATGTTTTACTACATCAAAAAAAAAAAAAAAAATAGCTGGCAGAGTTTCCGTTTGTAAAATGGACAACCCCAGGCATAAGCCAAACATTGTTTTCAATCAATCCAAGCCTCAAAACAGATCAAAATTGCCCAATTCATATGTGTAATATACAGCATGTAAAGTAACATAATGCAGGATTTTCTTGCAGAAAAGGTAATAATAGTATGGTGGGTCGGCACCCAGCCATCATGAGCATAAAATTAGAACTCACACAGTTGATTACATAGCATGTATATATGATAACACATAGCATAGCATTGTAAAGCATACATTTTTTATCTCTAAACATGCAAATAGCCAAATGTATAGCAAAACATTGACGAAATTGAAAGTGAACGGTCAAAGTGTTACCTGTGGCGCGTAGATCAATCCTACCGGAGCGGTTTTTGCAGAAAGATTGGAAAAATCGGCAAAAGGGCGTTAAAAGGTCTGAAAAATCGCGTGGGGCACGAATGAAAGTGACAGAATCTGGGAGGCGGCTGGCACGCCTATATGCCCGATCCTAGCCGCAGATCAATCTGCGGCTGGTCGCCGCAGATCAATCTGCGGCTGGCCGCAGATCCATCTGCGGCTGGGCCCAGTGCTCCCCCATTGGTCCATTGCAAGCTTAATCGATTCTAAGGCCTATTGGACTCATAGTGTGATAATAAAATATGAGATTTTGATGAATCAGGTGTCGAACACGGCTTCTCGATTCGACCAAGTGACCGGATACAAGGCCCGACACTCGCAGGCAACCAACCGACGACGATAACCGGGGGTTACAAGATGGGTGACCGGCGACGATAACCGGCCCCGACAAGACAATCGTCCGGCGACGATAACCGGCGATTACGAGATGGATGTCCGGCGACAAAAACCGGCTCCGACAAGATAACCAACCGGGGACGATAACCGGGGGTTACGAGAGGGGTGACCAGCGACGATAACCGGCCCCAACAAGACAATCGACCGACGACGATAACCGGCGATTACGAGATGGATGTCCGGCGACGAAAACCGGCTCCGACAAGATAATCGACCGGCGACGATAACCGACGATTACGAAATGGATGTCCGGCGACGAAAACCGGCTCCGACAAGATAACCAACCGGCGACGATAACCGGGGGTTACGAGATGGGTGACCGGCGACGATACCCCCGGCCCCGACAAGACAATTCGACCGTGCGACGATAACCTGCGATTACGAGAGATGGATGTCCAGCGAACCGTAAAAACCGGCTGCCGACAAAGAGATAACCACAACCCGGCGGCGATGATAACCGGAGGGTTTACGAGATGGTGGTGACTCGGCCGACGATACCCGGCCCCGACTAGACAATCGTCCGGCGACGAAAACTGGCGATTACAAGATGGATGTCCGGCGACGAAAACCGGCTCCGACAAGACAACCAACCGACGACGATAATCGGGGGTTACGAGAGGGGTGACCGGCGACGATAACCGGCCCCGACAAGACAATCGACCGGCGACAATAACCGGCGATTATGAGATGGATGTCCGGCGACGAAAACCGGCTCCGACAAGATAACCAACCAGCGACGATAACCGGGGGGTTACGAGATGGGTGACCGGCAACGATACCCGACCCCGACGAGACGATCATCAGCCTCGACACCCTTTTCTGAATGATTTGCATCAATTGCATCTTGCGTTGCATCAGAAATCATATATGTTGCATCACGTATGCATTGTCATCCTTGTGCACTGTCATTCATGCATCGAGTGTCTATTCTTTATCATGTTCACTTCATTAAACATTGCATGAACATGATAAAGAGGGGCAGCTGTAGACACCCAAATTTTGCGTTCCTTGTACTAACCATGACAGGAGGGCAAAATCGTCAATTGAACCGGCTTGCGGGAGCGAAGGAATGGGCACAAGTGCGAGCGCCCGACACCACCGCAATGTTTGGCGACCAAAGCTGACGTGACAAAAAGGCCATTCGAAACGGGCATTCCCGAATGAGGTGGCACGTTTCCCGGAAATTGCCTGTCAGCGAAAACCGACGTTACGGCACGAAAATCGAGACGTGGCACGAAAAACGAGAAAGTCAAATCGTCCAGCCGCGGATTGATCTGCGGCCAAATAATGCGCCTTTTGAAAACACGGAACTCGAAACACGGAACTCAAAATCGGGGTGAGTGGAAGGCAGCCGGCCAGCCTATTTCAACTCAGCTTCGTGCAGCATACAGGGAGTTCAGCAAATTGGGAAGAAAAGGAGGATTCAGCAACAATAAGCACGGAAATAGAGAGAAAAAAGAGAGAAATTTTGCAATCAAATAGGAAGAAAAGAGAGAAAAAAAGAGAGAATTTAGTTCTTTTGATTTTGATTGTATCAAATACACTCCTTATCCTATTCAAATACACAAGTTCACATCCCTTTGAGATCAATTGCAAGGTGAAAATTCCTATTTGTTCTAGCCATTTATATCATATTGATTGGTTAAATTAGATGTAATTTTCATGTATCTTGTTGAACAATCATGGATTAGGGATTATTAGTGAGGGTTCCATCAGAACAAAATTCTTCATAATAACCCGAGGATATCCAATTGATGAAAATTTCTAGCTTGTTTATGGTGATTCATTGGGTGTAATTGATTTAGATTGTCCATTTTCGGATATCATCGTGGTGTGTTAGATAAATCCGGGTTGGTTAGTCAGGTAGTATGCATTTTGTGGGCATGTAGTAACCTCGTGTGATCCTAGGAATGCGACCCCGTGGTCCAAATCCGATGATGGACTTTTTGATGTTATGTAATAGATTCAAGGTGCTCGTTTTCTGTAACATGTAATCATCGACGGCCTTAAAACGACGCCAAGGAGAGAATCGGGTTTAAGGCCCCGTAGTAGTGGAACATGTGATTGTTGGCATTCGGGGGATGTTTTGATGGCTTACATACCCATGAATAGCCCCAGACGCGTGTTTATGATTGATTAGATTTTTGTGACACAAAAATAATTTCAAGGATTAAACGATGAAGGTTTTTTTTTTATTAAAATCAAACAAACTAGGTTATTAGAATCACGAGGTTAAAATCGGAAGTGTTAATAAATGTCGATTTCTATTAAACGAGAAGGCCAAAGGAAATCATTTTCAACCATCACCAAAAATGGTTTTTATGAAATGAACGAAATGGTTTTATTAGACCTTTGTGCATAGGGTTAAAGATATCCTAGAAATTGCTCATCATTTTATGAAAGCAATGTATAGATTTCGATTTCTATTTTGACAAATGTTTAAAAGATTCTTGTTTTGCCAAAACAAACGCCTAATAAAATCTCATAGCTTTTGACAAATAAAATCCAACCTTTCGCACGAACAAAAGAGCTCTCTCGTATTAAGGGAAACGACATTCTAAAAACATTCCCGAAATAAAACACGATTTTTCATAAAAGCCAAATGTTTCAACACTCACCAACAACATTCATATAGTACACACACACACACGCGCGCCTCAATACACACACATTTTCATGAATAAAAGGATAGGAAAAACATCAAGATTGCGGTAACCGTGTTTCACGGAAGTCGGGGGGTGCCTAACACCTTCCCCTCGCTTAAGCAAGCCCCCGAACTCTATGACTCTCGGTTCGCAGCCCAATTAATTCGGAGTCACAAATGAGCCATCGATTTTTAAAAAAAAAAACGACAACTCGGATGAGTTGGTACATCCATTTCAAATATACCAACTGGCGACTTCTAGTTAATTGGCTCATCATAAAAACAATCTTTCAAAAACCCCGTCGACATTAATGCCGACCTTTTCCAAAAAATTCATTTTAATCAAGAGGCTAAAATTGGAAAAGACTAAAAAGACACACGAAGAAAAAACCCGGCGTCGACATTGATTATAAACCTATGAAGGAACCAATCATATCAAAGAAACCAGAAAAGATGGCTCTAATTCAAGAATATGAAAGTTTCAAGCTAGAAGAAGGTGAAACAGATCATTGATATGGAAACACGGTTTTTTCAGAATCATTGATGAGCTGGAACATCTAGGGAAGGCAATATACAACTAATGAGAAAAACAGAAAGAATTCTCAAAGCCCTTCCATCCGTGTGGAAAATGAAAGTGACAGCTGTAGACACCCAAATGTTTCACTTCCTTATACTAACCCTGACAGGAGGGCAAAAAATCGTCAATTGAACCCAGCCTACGAGAAATGAAAGGTAGGCATAAGTACGAATACTCAGAGCCACCGCAACGACGTACGATCAAAGCCGACACGACAACGATCAAAGCGAAATGATATGGCACGTTTCCCAGCGGTTCCAGGACTGTAAAATACAAGTCCTTCAGAAAAAACCGACGGCACGACACGAAAATCAATGTGCGGCTCAAAAATCGAAAAAATCAGCCCACCCAGCCGCGGATTGATCTGCGGCCAACGATTAAAATAATTGAAGTGCGCGGCGGGCGGCTGAAGTGCGCGATAGGCGCGGAGAAACCAAGGCCAGCCGCAGATCAATCTGCGGCTGCCTTTGGCCAGCCTATTTCAGCTCATTCCTTCATTCAGTATACAGAGAGCTGACAGCAGCGGAAGAAAAAAGGAAAAGAGGAAGATTCAGCAGCAAGAACAGCAGAAAAAAGAGAGAAAATAGTGAGGAATTATACCCCTTTTGTGGGATTGTGTCACATATAATTTCTACTATATTCAATATACGAATTTATACGCATTGTGGTGTCATTTGCAAGGTGAAAAAGAACCCTTTTATAGCAGTTTTTGTTATACTATTTTGTCAAGTTTTGTCATTTGGATCATATTAAACATAATTCTTTCTTGGATATTATTGAGAATACATGGATTAGGGATTATTAGTGAATGTTCCAAAGGAATAAAATTCTTCCTAATGACCCGATGGTATCCATTTGGTGAATTTTATCTTGTTTAATTTTTGTAATATCCATTGCGTGGGTGTGCATAAATTGTGGTTGAGAGCCTAGGACGCGACCCCGTGGTCCAAATCCGATGATGGACATTTTGGATGTAAGTATTATAGGCGATGTACCCTCATTGTAAATTGTAATCGTCGGGCCTTAAAACGATACCAAGTTGAAAATCGGGTTTAAGGCCCCCGAAATAGTGAAATATGTGATTGTGGATGTTTGGGGTTATTTTGATGGCTTACATGCCCATGAATAGCCCCAATGCATTTTAATGCTTGATTTGATTTACGATATAAAATTGATTTCGAAGCTAAACGATGAAGATTTTCGTAAAATCAATCAAATTAGGTTATTAGCACCACGAGGCTTAAAATTGGAAGTGCTAATAAGTGTCGATTCCTGTTTAAACGAGAAAGCTAAAGGAAAATCGTTTTCAAACATCACAAAAAATGGCTTTATAAAATAAATGACGTTTTATTGAACCGTTGTGCATAGGGTTAAAGAGATCTTAGAAGTTGCCCGTCATTTTGTTTATGAAAGCAATGTATAGGTTTCGATTCCTATTTCGATGAAGGTTTAAAAAACTCTTGTTTTGCCAAAACAACGCCTAATGAAAATCTCATGGCTTTTAAAATCAAACATTTCTAATAAAAAAATAAAGCTTTCTCGTATAAGCCGAAGGACATTCTAAAGCCCTCTCAAAATACGACTTTCCATAAGAAAACCAAATGATTCTTTCATACAAACTCACCACCACATTCACATAGACACACACACGCGCACACATACACATTGTAAGAATTAAAGGATAGGAAAAGCATCAAGATTGCGGTAACCGTGATTCACGGAAGTCGGGGGTGCCTAACACCTTCCCCTCACTTAAGCAAGCCCCCGAACTCTATGAATCTCGGTTTGCAGACCAATTAATTCGGAGTCACATATGAGCCAGCGATTTACGATAAAACGAAATTCGGATGAGTTGGTACATCCATTTCAAATATACCAACTGGCGACTCTTGTCAATTGGCTCATCATAAAAAACGATCTTTTAAAACCTCGTCGATATTAGTGCCGACCTTTTCCAAAAAATCATCTAATATAAAGGCTAAAATTGGAAAGGATAAATATTGCAACGAAGCGATTCTTCCCGGCGTCGACAGCTGGCGACTCTGCTGGGGACATTAGAGGGCTTAAGCCGCGTTCAAATCTTGATGTTATCCTATCCTTTAAAATTTATGAATGTGTGTGTGCGTGCGACATTTTGACCTGTTTTACTTGTTGTTGTGTGAATGTGTGTTTTTGTCCAATGAATGAATGATTGAATGGAATTGCTTTACTTCAAAGTAATCATATGTATACGGTGACGACGATGAATGTGAATGTATGTTGAGAGTGTACCTCCTCTTGAGGCGAATCCGTCGGTTGCTTATTACTGGACTCGAAGGGGCTGCTCCCCGGAGATGGCTCAGGAAACGCACCACCCAGATCCGCTCCAATCGAAAGGATTCAGACGAGTAGACTGCGAAGATTTGGGGACCTTCATGCCGAAAATCCCGCGAGAGTAACCCTAGGGTAGGTCAGCCTCTGATAAACCTAACGAAAGGGAAGCTTCTTCATGCCCTTTTATCGTTCAGTCAAATAAATAAATGTCATGTAAATGGCATACAACTGTCATACCGTCATCATTGTATTAAATATATCCTGTATTATGCTATTACATCACCTGCACATATAAAGAGAATACTGACATGGTTTTGCAGGAAGGCAATTCATACCACGTACCAAGGTTTTCTAAAACTTCTAAATACTATCTTGTCATCAAACATTGACCTTGTTTTGCAGGATAAGATTAGAGAACCTAAAAAAAAAATTAATCATGCATCAGTGTTGACATGCATCTGCCAACTTGTAACTGGCATAGTACTAAACTACGGCCCTTGTTTGTTTTGCGAGATTGCCCCTAGGACTCAACTAAGAGGCCGTAAAGTCCATACTCCATCCATCCAAATGGCAAAAGCCGGTAGCCATGAAATTACAGTTCTGCCACTCCAACAATACGGCCTAATACGAGGGATGCATCCTAGGACTGAGATTAGCCCTGGGAATGGGAATCAAAAGGATGATAGTAGTTGGAGACTCCGAATTGGTCATCCGGCAGGCCATGGGAATATACAGCACCAAAGGGCTTCGGCTATTGCCCTACCATCGCCTCATCATCAAACTTGCCAAACAATTCGAAGATATTGCCTTTCGGCACGTTCCCAGAAATCAAAATGACTTCGCGGATACTCTAGCCACACTGGCTTCCCTGATTCACACGTCACGGTACGAGACGAGCTTTAAGGGGGAAATTGCGGTACAGACTTGTCCGGCCTATGAGGATCAGATCGGAGAGATCTCCCATAGTGACGCCCCTCCTAAATGGGCTTGGTATCAAAACATTAAAGAGTTACTTCGAGACAGCTCCTCTCCCGAAAATGCAGATCTGACCGAGGAAAGAGAATCCAAAGATGGGCAGTGAAATTCTTCCTAAGCGGAGACGATTTGCATAAATGGGACCTAGCTACGGGACTGCTGAGATATTTGGAAGCCGAAGAAGCCCACAAATTAATGAATGAAGTACATGGCGATGTGTGCGGAGCCCATATGAGCAGAACATTTTTGGCAAAGAAAATCATGTGGACGGGTCACTACTGGCTAACCATGAAAACTGACTGCGATATCCATGTCAGGAAATACCATCAATGCCAGATCCATGCCAATGCGATCCATGCACCTCCTAATGAGCTCCATTGCTTGACCTCACCGTGGCCAGTTGGACCGTGCAACAGGTGATATCCAGGAAGGGGTAAATCCAGGAGTATGGCAGTGAATCCCGGCCAGTAGAAGATCAATGGGTTTTAAAATTCTAAGTTTTATTTCAAATCCCTGCACGCTCATGTCATTTTGTCATGTTATCCAAAAAGAAGATCATGTGCTGAAATGTTTTATATATATGACAAGCATTTTTGTTTTATGTCAAGTACCCCGATTTGAGGCATTCTAGCCTGACAAGCAATAGACCAAATTTGAAGGAGGATCACAATTTTGGTATAGAGCTAGATTTCGATCTGATGGGGATTGAGCAAGACGAGACATATATCTACAATACGCCTGACGAGATCAAAGGATGGGTCGAAGATAAACCCAAACCCGACTTAGACCAAACCATCGCCATCAAACATCAGAACCCCTAACGATCACAAAGAACCCGGAGTAGGGGCAAATTCGACCACAAAAAAAATTCTCAAAAATCAAAAATCCCCCAAACCTTTCAACAAGTCAAAGGACCGGATCTTTTGTCAACCCGGCGAGATACCGATGCAACCAGTACGAGGGAGATCACAAGAAAAGCAACTTAACACTGGGGCATTTATCAACTACCCAGGAAATAATGACGTGAAAATTGGCACCCATGCTACAATCCCATCAACATGCACCATCATCATCAAATGCTACCTCATGTCAATTCAATATTTAACGATACGATCATCTGGCATTTGTCAAGCATAGTTTTCCCGGGATACGATGACCCGCGTGAAAGGGGATTTTATTTGACTTGATAGGAATCGGATTAATTCTGACAAGCAACCGTGGATCACGATCGTGAGTATGATTAGACGAAGAAAGTTATTCAACCTTTTGATCGGGTACAAAGCCTTAATTCAAAGCAACGTTTGCGACAGAATCGACCTCATGTGCCAGTCTTCACTTTGCATTTGCAAGAACTTTCAGTTATGGGGTATAAAACTATGACGACGTTGATGGCAATTAACACGTAGACAGACAGTCAATAATTATCAATATCAAGAAGTCAGACGGTAAATGATTATCAAGCTAATGTCTCGAATCGTGGCCTGGGTTATTCGAGTAATTAAGCCCGATGGGTGTCTCTACACCTGGTGCCCTAAAGCCATCTGGTTTGGGAGTCGCTGGCCCAACACTCGTTACATGGGTAACTCAGAGCCTAAGAAAACGAGCATTACAGTAGAGGAGGCTGAGCAGATTCGAATCGTGGCATGGGCTACTCGAGTAGTTAAGCCTAAGGGGTGTCTCTGCATCTGGTGCCCTAAAGCCGTATGGTTTGGGAGTCACCGGCCTAACACTCGCTACATGGGTAACTCAAGCCTAAGAAAACGAATCTTGCGCAAGGTCAAGCAAAGAATGCATGGTGTAGACCACCAGCTTGTCTCGAACCGTGGCCTTTGTTACTCGAGTAAATAAACCCGAAGGGGTGTCTGTACACCTAATGCCCCAAAACCGTCTGGTTTGGGAGTCATTGGTCCAAAACTCGTTAAATGGGTAACTTTGAATAGCCTAAGAAAACGAGACAAGTGAAGTGGGCTAATAAAGAGAAAAGATAATATGAAAAACTCTCGGCCTTAAACAAGAAGTCATGGAAGAGAAACCCCTACTGAATGCTGCATCGCACAGTGCATTTGTCATATGACGTCAATCCTGCTAAGAACTTTGTCGAGAATGGAGACAGGATACCTTTGGCGAGGGAAGGTAGTTCTTTTGAATTCGACCTTACTCACGTACAATGACCATGAATGTTTGAAGGTGTTCTTACGATTTCATAACTCGTTAAATAGAAAATCATCAACTCACGAGGGATTGAAAATAACTTCCAATCTAGTACATTCACGGTTCACAACTCGCTAGATTGTGCGATCAACAGATATTCAATTTCATGTGCTTTAACTGCATTTACTCTTTTGTCGAGATTATAATATCTTTGTGTTGAACTAACACCAAAGGCCCGAGCCTTCAAGTTTTGGCATTTGTTAGTTGTCTGATATGCAGGATCTTGCAGAGCTGTGGATAATTCAGCACGGTCAACATCGCGAGTTTTCGATAGAAATTCTTGGTAACAACACGCGTCAAGGCAAGGGCAGTTAAGAATCGTGAAATGGAAGGAAGTTGAGGCTGCACAGAACTTCTCGTCATTGGGCCTCTCCCCAATCCTGACTATCACTGCCTCGACATCCAAATGATCCACGTGCATGAGCATATACAAGGATGATATAATGCGGGACAACAGCATATCGGCCAGCAGAAATGATCAAAAGGCCAAGGAGCCCAACATAGCTGTCTATCATCACAGAGAGCGAAACAGACTGCCTCAACTCGATGAAATGAAGACGACCAAGAACAGGCAGAGTACCAAACCAATGTTAAAGGATAGAAACTACACTTCACGACGAGGCGTGATCCAATCAAATGTTGGCAAACAACGACGACTGTCGAATCGTATCATTTGACTGAACAAGGGTCATTTCTATCTAAACATATGTTGTGCACATGCATCTGTCCATAACATATCTGCCAGATCATGCATAACATCTTTTGCATGCATACATGTACGATCAAAATGAAAATCTTCAGGGGAAAGTACAAGCACGTCGCTTTCAACCTCACAAATGATCAGACCGTGATGGCTTTTGCGGCATGGTACGTGGACGATGTTGATGGGAGATCCAGGATAGAAGCCGATCACACATCCCACTTCAATCAAATCGAGCGACCCCTGGGAAGGGCTGATATCCCAATAATCAATGACCCCTGGGAAGGGCTGGTATCCAAACAATCAATGACCCTGGGAAGGGCTGGTATCCAAGCAAGAAGTGACCCTGGGAAGGCATCCAAGCAAACCACAACAAAGGTGGTGAGTGAACCTGGGAAGGCATCCAAGCAAATCACAACAAGGTGGTGAGCACCCTGGGAAGGCATCCAAGCAAACCACAACACGGTGGTGAGTGAACCTGGGAAGGCATCCAAGCAAATCACAACAAGGTGGTGAGCACCCTAGGAAGACATCCAAGCAAACCACAACAAGGTGGTGAGTAAACCTGGGAAGGCATCCAAGCAAATCACAATAAGGTGGTGTAAGAACCTGGGAAGGCATCCAAGCGAACCACAATAAGGTGGTGAACAACCCCTGGGAAGGGCCGATATCCAAAAAGTGAGCGATCCCTGGGAAGGGCTGAGATCCAAGCAAACCACGACAAATGATGACATCTGTAGAACAGTATCAAAAGACTGTACAGGGGCCATTTTTCATCAATTTACATTTTAAATGTTGTGTCACATGCATGAATAGATGATAATTCTGTACGTGATCCATGAAATGAAAAAAATAATAAATCGAGCAGGTTAGGTGTCAAGGTCCTAGCCTATCAGAGTCAAAAGAGATGGCTGCCAAGAACGATGTACGAGGACGAACTCCAAGGATGCCTTTCAAGCTAGTCAGGAGAATAACTTCCTTTGATGACAATGCGATGGAGTAAGGTGATTACGAGACGAGCGACCGGATACGAGACCCGGCGCAGACAAGACGATCATCCGGATACGAGACCTGGTGATTACGAGACGAGCGACCGGATACGAGACCCGGTGCAGACAAGACGATCATCCGGATACAAGACCCGGTGATTACGAGACGAGCGACCAGATACAAGACCCGGCGCAAACAAGACGATCAACCAGATACGAGACCCGGTGATTATGAGATGAGCGACCGGATACGAGACCCGGCGCAGACAAGACGATCATCCGGATACGAGACCCGGTGATTACGAGACGAGCGACCGGATACGAGACCCGGCGCAGACAAGACGATCAACCGGATACGAGACCCGGTGATCACGAGATGAGCGACCGGATACGAGACCCGGCGCAGACAAGACGATCATCCGGATACGAGACCCAGTGATTACGAGACGAGCGGCCGGATACGAAACCGGGCGTAGACCAGACAATCTACCGGATACGAGACCCGGTGATTACGAGCTAAGCAACCAGATACGAGATCCGGTGCAAACGAGACGACTGATCGGATACGAGACCCGACGGTTGTGAGACGACGATGATTATAGCAGCGATTGAGTGAAAACGTTGAGATCAATGCTCACAATAAATTTACGGTTGCATGATGCATTGACACCTTTACGAATGTTTTGCATGCATTACATCTTGTGTTGCATCATAATCTATATGTGTTGCATCATGTATGTATTGTCATTCTTATGCACCGTCATTCATGCATCGTGTGTCTACTTCTTTATCATGTTCATTTCGTTTAACATTTCATAAACATGATAAAGAGGGGCAGCTGTAGACACCCAAATTTTGCACTTCCTATACTAACCCTGACAGGAGGGCAAAATCGTCAATGAACCCAGCCTACGAGAACGAAAGGTAGGCATAAGTACGAATACTCAGAGCCACCGCAACGACGTACGATCAAAGCCGACACGACAACGATCAAAGCGAAATGATATGGCACGTTTCCCAGCGGTTCCAGGACTGTAAAATACAAGTCCTTCAGAAAAAACCGACGGCACGACACGAAAATCAATGTGCGGCTCGAAAATCGGAAAAATCAGCCCACCCAGCCGCGGATTGATCTGCGGCCAACGATTAAAATAATTGAAGTGCACGACGGGCGGCTGAAGTGCGTGATGGGCGCGGAGAAACCAGGGCCAGCCGCAGATCAATCTGCTTTTGCCCTTGGCTAGCCTATTTCAGCTCATTCCTTCATTCAGCATACAGAGAGTTGACAGCAGCGGAAGAAGAAAGGAAAAGAGGAAGATTCAGCAGCAAGAACACTAGAAAAAAGAGAGAAAAGAGAGAAAATAGTGAGGAATTATACCCCTTTTGTGGGATTGTGTCACATATAATTTCTACTATATTCAATATACGAATTTATACGCATCGTGGTGTCATTTGCAAGGTGAAAAAGAACCCTTTTATAGCAGTTTTTGTTATATTATTTTGTCAAGTTTTGTCATTTGGATCATATTAAACATAATTCTTTCTTGGATATTATTGAGAATACATGGATTAGGGATTATTAGTGAAGGTTCCAAAGAAATATAATTCTTCCTAATGACCCGATGATATCCATTTGGTGAATTTTAGCTTGTTTAATTTTTGTAATATCCATTGCGTAGGTGTGCATAAATTGTGGTTGTGAGCCTAGGACGCGATCCCGTGGTCCAAATCCGATGATGGACATTTTGGATATAAGTATTATAGGCGATGTACCTTCATTGTAAATTGTAATCGTCGGGCCTTAAAACGATACCAAGTTGAAAATCGGGTTTAAGGCCCCCGAAATAGTGAAATATATGCTTGTGGGCATTTGGGGTTATTTTGATGGCTTACATGCCCATGAATAGCCCCAATACATTTTAATGCTTGATTTGATTTACGATCTAAAATTGATTTCGAAGCTAAACGATGAAGATTTTCGTAAAATTAATCAAATTAGGTTATTAGCACCATGAGGCTTAAAATTGGAAGTGCTAATAAGTGTCGATTCCTGTTTAAACGAGAAAGCTAAAGGAAAATCGTTTTCAAACATCACAAAAAATGGCTTTATAAAATAAATGACGTTTTATTGAACTGTTGTGCATAGGGTTAAAGAGATCCTAGAAGTTGCCCGTCATTTTGTTTATGAAAGCAATGTATAGGTTTCGATTCCTATTTCGATGAAGGTTTAAAAAACTCTTGTTTTGCCAAAACAACGCCTAATGAAAATCTCATGGCTTTTAAAATCAAACATTTCTAATAAAAAAATAAAGCTTTCTCGTATAAGCCGAAGGACATTCTAAAGCCCTCTCAAAATACGACTTTCCATAAAAAAACCAAATGATTCTTTCATACAAACTCACCACCACATTCACATAGACACACACACACGCACACATACACATTGTAAGAATTAAAGGATAGGAAAAGCATCAAGATTGCGGTAACCCTGTTTCACGGAAGTCGGGGGTGCCTAACACCTTCCCCTCACTTAAGCAAGCCCCCGAACTCTATGAATCTCGGTTTGCAGACCAATTAATTCGGAGTCACATATGAGCTAGCGATTTACGATAAAACGAAATTCGGATGAGTTGGTACATCCATTTCAAATATACCAACTGGCGACTATGGTCAATTGGCTCATCATAAAAAATGATCTTTCAAAACCCCGTCGATATTAGTGTCGACCTTTTCCAAAAAATAATCTAATATAAAGGCTAAAATTAAGATAAATATCGCAACGAAGCGATTCTTCCCGGCGTCGACAACAGCCATCAAAGAAATGCAAGATCTAACTACCTATCCTCTTTATAGCCTCATTGGAAATCTTCGTGCTCATGAAGTCGACATGCTAGTAGAAAAAGCAGGATTGGATACAGATCTCAAGAAGAAAGGAATCGCCTTCAAAGTTCTACTTGTAGATCAAGAGAGCGATGATGAGGAGTTAAATGAAGAACTCCCGAGTTTAGATAATAATGAAGTTGGATTGTTATTAAGACAACTCAGGAGAGTAATCCAAAGCAAAGCTAGAAAATATGGCAAAGGTTTTCTAAAGACAAACAACAATTTCAACAACTTCAAGGGCAAACAAGTCTTCAGGCCAAAAGCACAAGGAGGAAACTTCAAAGCAAATAATAACAGCAATTTCAGAAATGCCAGCTCAAATGATAATTCAAATACATGTTTTGAATGCAACCAACCTGGACATTTCAAAAAGGATTATCCAAAACTAATCAACAACAAAATACTAGTAGCTGAGGAAGGCTAGGATCTAAGCGACGAAGAAGGAACTGTTGAACAAACCGAGGAAATTGCAAATCTATGTTTAATGGCAGACAATGATTCATCACCAAGATCTGAGGTAAACTCTGAACATTAATTACCCAGCACCTCATTTGTCACACACACTTTAGATAATATAAATGAAGAACATCATGAACTACAAGAAGCATATAATTGTTTATATGAAGATAATGAAATCATTAAAGAAGATTTTATTAAAATAAAAATTTCATTAGAAAAATTAATTAAGACTAATAGAAATCTTGAAATTGAAAACTCAAATTTGATTATTATTAATGAAAGTTTAAAAGAAGAAAAAGAGAAACTAGAAAATGATTCTTCAGAAATTTTATTACTAAAGGAAGAATTAGAAAAATTAAGAAGAATAAATAAGGATCTTGAGATAGAAAATTCAACACTCATTATTTCTGTTAAAAATCTCGAAGTCGAAAATTCAACGCTCACTGTTATTAATGAGGATACTCAGATACAAAATCAAGTGTTAAATGAAGATATTAAGAATCTCAAACTTGAGAATTCATCTCTAAAGATAGATTCTTCTTTGATAGAACAAATTGAAGCATTAACTAAAGAACGTGATGATTTGAGCACTACAGTTATTAAATTCACAAAAGAAAAAGAAAACCTTGATGTCATGCTCAATCAACAAAGATGTGGCTTTAATAAAGAAAGATTGGGATATATTGGAGAATCCAGCAAAACAAAAGATAAGGGGCTCTATCATGTTAAAAGTAAAGAAAAAGAAGGTCATACATCTCCCTTTACTAAATGCACTTACTGTAACCGAAACAGTCATTCTATTCACATGTGTAATGCTAGAAATGGAAGCTATAAAGGAAAAATGATTTGGGTTCCAAAAGGAACTTACACTGCACCTATTATTGTTAATAGAAGAAAAGAATTCTATAATTATCAGACAAATGAAAGATCTTTTGAAAATAATCATTAAAGTTTTTCAGAATATAAAAATAGAGTAAATCATGCTTTGTATAGACCTGGTACTCATAAAATGCTTGTATCTTCTAAAACTGATTATCCTGTACCCAGTTTTGTAAAGGAAAACACAAATGTTCCCTATACAAAATGGAAAACTTACCTAAAGGACCCTTCTTATTAAAGGGTACCGGTTTGTGAAATTAGTGTATATTGCAGGTATATCTTGCAGCTGATACTAGTAAAAATAAGTGGTATCTTGATAGCGATTGTTCAAGACATATGACGGGAGACAAATCAAAATTGAACAATATACAACCTACAGACTATGGTGAGGTAACCTTTGGAGACAGCAACAAAGGTAAAGTTATTGAATTGGAAGTATTAGTAATAAACACATAACAATTTCCAATGTACAATTAGTCACAGGACTCAGGTACAATCTTCTATCTACTAGTCAACTATGTGATAGTGGTTTTAAAATATCTTTCAGTCCTCATAACTGTTCAATATTTGATCAATCTGGTAAACTGGTATTATTATGCCCTAGAAATCAGAATGTATACACATGTGACCTAGATGCATATTCTCACCTAGACAATGTTTGTCTTGTATCTGCAAATGATGATCCATGGCTTTGGCATCGCAGATTCGGACACATTAACATGAAACTGATCAATAATATTTCTTCTAAAGAACATGTTCGTGGTCTTCCAAAACTAAAATTTTTAAAAGACCATATTTGTGAAGCCTGTGAATTAGGAAAACAAATACATGCATCTCATAAACCCAAACTCACAATGTCAACTTCTCGACCTTTAGAACTCTTGCATATGGACCTAGTAGGACCTATTCCTAAACATAACATGGGTGGTGCTATTTATATTCTAGTTTTGGTTGATGACTATTCTCGATTTACATGGGTTGATTTTCTGAAATTTAAAAATGAAGCTATAAATTCTTTTTCTGCTTTACGTAAGAAAATTCAGAATCAACAGGGAAGCTCTATTGTTTATATTCGGTCTGATCATGGGAGAGAATTTGACAATTTTGACTTTATTATGTTCTGTGATGAGCACGGTATAAGTCATAACTTCTCTGCTCCTTATACACCACAATCAAATGGTGTGGTTGAAAGGAAAAATCGAACTTTACAAGAAATGGCAAATACCATGTTAAATGAATATCGTCTACCTAAATATTTTTGGGCTGAAGCAGTGGCAACATCCTGTTACATTTTAAACCGAGTTTTATTAAGACCAATTTTACTTAAAACTCCCTATGAGCTTTATTATAAAAGAACTCCAAAAATAAATTAGTTTCGTGTTTTTGGGAGTAAATATTTTATTCTAAATACTAAAGGACACATGTCAAAGTTTGATCCCAAATCTGATGAGGGAATCTTTCTGGGATATTCACTTAATAGTAAAGCATACAGAGTTTTTAACAAAAGAACTCTAGTTGTTGAGGAGTCAATGAATGTAACTTTTGACGAATCTAAGCCTCCTCCCAAATATAAAGAATTAGTTGACAGTGATATTTTCATTGAAGATATTCTCAGAAATATGGAGGAACCAAAACTAGATAATGCATCTCTACCTGTCAATATTAATCCTCTTGAAAATCCAAATCCTCAGTTAAACGACTTGCCCAAAGAATCACATGTTATTAAAAATCATCCTTTAGAAAATGTGATTGGTGATATTGATAGAGGAATACTTACTAGATCACAAGCACATAACTTGGCTGGTCATTTATCTTTCCTATCTCAAATTGAGCCTAAAAATATAAAAGATGCTTTGTCTGACGAAGATTGGATAAGTGCTATGCAAGATGAACTTGAACAGTTCACCAGAAACAAAGTCTGGGAGTTAGTTCCAAAACCCGAAGATACCTCCATTGTTGGAACTCGATGGGTTTTTCGTAACAAATTAGATGAAAGTGGAACTGTAGTACGCAATAAGGCAAAACTAGTTGCACAAGGATACAATAAACTTGAAGGTATTGATTATGATGAAACTTATGCTCCTGTTGCTATAATTGAATCTATACGTATGTTATTAGCTTTTGCATGCCATAAAAATTTTAAACTATTTCAAATGGATGTCAAATCTGTATTTTTAAATGGCGTTATATAAGAGGAAGTTTATGTTAAACAACCTCCTGGTTTTGAAGATTTTAATCATCCTGAGTATGTCTATAGATTGCATAAAGCTTTATATGGTTTAAAACAGGCTCCCAGAGCTTGGTATGAGCGTTTGAGTAAATTTCTGCTAGAAAATGGTTTTAAAAGGGGTACAGTCGATATTACATTGTTTACAAAATATAAAAATGATGATATTCTTCTTATACAAATTTATGTTGATGACATCATCTTTGGTTCTACTGATATAACAATGTGCAATGAGTTTTCTGAAAGCATGAGCAAGGAATTCAAAATGAGCATGATGGGAGAATTAAATTTCTTCTTAGGATTGCAAATCAAACAAGGAGAAAAAGGTATTCATGTCTCTCAATCCAAATACTGCAGAGAAATGATTAAGAAATTTGGTTTAAAATCTATGAAACCTCTTAATACTCCCATGTCAACTTCTGATAAGTTAACAGCTGATGAAAATGGAAAAAGTGTTGATACAAAGAAGTATAGAGGAATGATTGGAAGTCTGCTATACATTACAGCCAGTAGACCTGACATTATGTTCAGTGTCTGCAAATGTGCCAGATTTCAGTCAAATCCCAAAGAATCACATTTGATTGCTGTCAAAAGAATTTTTCGATATCTTAAAGGAACCACAGACTTAGGCCTATGGTATCCTAAAGGTCAACCATTTAATCTTGTGTGCTTTTCAAATTCTGACTATGCAGGTCATCATGTTGATCGAAAAAGTACTAGTGAAACTTGTCAGTTTTGGGGTGGATGTTTAGTTTCTTGGTTCTCTAAGAAACAAAACTCCGTATCTATTTCAACCACCGAAGCTGAATATATAGCTGATGCACATTGCTGTGCACAGATACTTTGGATGAAACAGACCCTTGCTGATTATAATATAAAATTTAATTGCGTATCAATATTATGTGATAATACCAGTGCCATTAACTTAAGTAAAAATACGGTATTGCATGCTAGATCAAAACATATAGATATTAGACATCATTTTTTACGTGATTATGTAAACAGTGGCAATATCAAATTAGATCACATTGATACAGAATTAAATATTGCTGATATATTTACTAAACCTTTAAGTTCTGATAGATCTTGCAAATTACGAATTGAATTAGGCATGCTAGATATTTCTTCTTAATATTTTATGCATTTTTCATATATATTCATAATTTTTTTTAAAAAAAAATTAAAAAAATTTAATTAATATATTTTTGTGTAACTATTTTCTTTAAGGGATCTATTAATCATATTTATCACTTAAATATATTTATTGATTTCATTAATATCAGTTTAAATATTTTTACATTTAAAACCTACTGATATAAGTATTTTTTTTATTATATTATTAAAAAAAATACGCGTTAATGCTTTTTTTGTGTAATGTAAATTACATTATTTAAATTAGTTAAATTTTTAACATTCATTTCAATATTTAATATATCTGAATTAAACCATAATGTTTCATTTTAATTATACATATATGTTAATATGTTTTACTTACAACTATTATTATTTTATTGTTAATATATTTTGACAATTAAAGTTTTTATATATATTATCTTATATTTATATATTTATAAATATTCTTCTTTAAAAAAAATAAATAAATTTATATATATATATATATATAATATCATTATAAATATTTCTTTTGATAATTTGTCAAATATATATATATATATATATGCATTTTTTCGGATCAAATTTGCACCGTCAGATCACCGACACTTAAATCCAATGGTAAATAGTATCCATCCGTGTTTCATCAAACGAGCCAATCAGATTGTATCACACGGATTCAGCTTTGCAGCCGTTAGATCATCCGAAGAAAACACAAATCCCCTACAACCATTAGATCAGTGCTTATCAGTCAATAGAAATGCTTAACTCTCAGGTTCCATCTCCACCGTTGATCTCTGTTGAAATTAATTCTTAGCCGTTGGATCACTAACTTAACCCTAGCTATAAATCGAAATTTTTTCTTTTTTAATTCATTTTCTCTTCTTCTCTCTCTCTCATCCGCCGCTCTAACCTTCTGTCTCTCTCAACCCTAGCTCACAGATTAACCACAAATCCATGACTTCCTGTCTGTCTTTGCGAAAATCAGTTCGATCAAATGAATCCTCATCATCTCAATCCTACTTTGACTGATTATTTTTCGATTTTTATTACACCGAGTTTGTGTTCTTCACCCTATCAAAATATTGATTTGTGTTCTTCAACATATATGATAGATCTAAAGTTCTCTTTTGATTCTATATATGTGATTCATTCACAGAAACAGAGTTTTATTTTTTATTTATTAAAAAAAATAAAAAAAAATTTATTTAGGGTCTTTCGATTTTTTTTAGCTTAGATTTCCTATAATTTTTTTAAAATATATATATATATATATATATATATCTAGGGTCTTTCGATTTTTTACAGTCAAAATTGTTCACAATTTAAATATATATATATATATACACACACACACACACACACACATTATATGTTCTTACATCAGTCTGCTCGCTGAGATTGTTGAATGAACCTTTGATATAAAGATGGCATCAAGAATACTGAGTTGCAACTCAGGTATTATCCTGCATCCGTCTACGATATCATGCTTTGCACTCTTCTCAGGTAAATTTATCTTACTGATATAAGGTTATTATGAGGGATTGGTATAAAATTTTATGTGATTTTTTTTCATGACCTATCTTATTTTGTATGCTGAACACTGAGGGTCAGATGTTGATTTTTTTTATACATGACCTATCTTATTTTTGTGAGCTGAACACTGACTGTCAGTTGTTGGTTATTATTGATATATCTCATTTGTATGCTGAACACTGACTGTCAGCTATTGATTTTCTTTGCTACCTTTGAACCATCTAGTTGGGACTGTTATAATTCTCTTTCGCTGTTGATTGAACTAAAACATTTGTCTTTTCAAATAAACTAAACAGAGTTGGTGAATGTTTCTAATACATCTGGTCTTAATTCATTAAAAGTATAGACTACTGTTTTATTGCCATGTTACTGTTTTGCTTAAATACTTCTTGGAAAAGCAAATCACAGTGAAAAGTATGGCTTGTGTTCTTGTAAAACTTTTCATGTATTTACTGAGGAAATCTCTCTAATTGCTCCGTGTGTGTCTTCTTGAATCAGTCACTCTGCCTATCCCTGTATTAATTTTTGAAGTGACATCTCTGGTTATCTACCTCTTCTATAAATTAATACTGCTAAAACATGCTGCATTCATACGTATAAATCTGCATGATCATCTCAGTCTTATCTTCTCTAAGTTTCATTGCATTTTTTTTCAAACATGGAAACTGTCTATTCTTCTAAAAGAAAGAAGCTTGCTTTACATTCTAAAATTCATCCCTCACTTTGTGTCCCTCATTTGGTTACCACTTCTGCTCAGGCCAAGTACAGGCTAATGAGACACAATCTTACTCCAGGTCTAGGTATCCCCTTTAATAGCTTTCCAAATTTACTTGAAAATCTCAAAAATATCGGTTGGGACTGCCTAGTCACATTCACCGACAGACATATTTATTCAGGTCTTATGTCTGAATTTTATGCTCATATGGTGTTTAACAGAGACTCCACTCGTTTATTATCTAGTATAAACACTTGCATTCAAGGTCAAACATATGTTATTGATGAGCAATTTCTTGTTAATGCTTTACATCTTCATCCATCCATGCTGGACTTACCTAGAATTAATGCATATCTGCATCCTATTGGGATACCTGTTAGTGACTGTTTGTTGTTTAAACAAAATCTATCCATTGTGACTGATCAACTTGTGCCTGCCCTTCTGTTTGATTTTTCTACTAAACATGGGATAGAATGTTTAACCCCTGAGTGTCAGTTTTTGGGCAAAATTCTTAGACAAAATCTTATGCCCGTAAGGGAAGATAGAACTTTGATTCCTTTTGATTTGGAACTTATCAAATGTGTTATTACTGAATGCATGCCTTACAATTCGGCATATCTTCTCTTGACCTCTTTTGAGCACTATTTTAATAATATCTGTCTTGGGTTTGGTCTCCTTATTACACACATCTTTAAATATCTGGAAATCAATGTCATTCATCATCAGTCTCAACTTGTCCCAAACAGTAATATTGTCACTCGCTTTCTTCTTCCTCCTCAGTCTCTAATTGTTTTTAAACCTCCTGATCATGAAATTATTGAGTCTACTATCAATCTAACCTCAAAATTAAACTCACTCAATAACATGAATCAACTCATATTGCTTAACGTAAGTAACACATTGGAGAAAGTAGATGATATGCAACAGTTTGTGCATTATCTTAAGGATATGGTGCATTTCTTGATGGAAAATCAAAAGTTGTCTATGAATCCATGTCACTTTTCTGCTAGTACAAGTTCTGCACCACTTGAACCTTCGGACAAATCTCCTGTGACGCCCCCAAATTTGGGTCTCCAATTACCCGGATCCGGTCATCACGATCCAATACAAACATTCACCTCTAACAACATATGGTAACTAAAAATGCAGAATATAATAAACATACGTTGTTCATTTCAAAGGAGTTACTAGTCCCAAAATACGAAAACCTTAAACACTTACATAAATCCATACCCTAAATAAAAGTCAGGGTTTAAATTACATTAACAGAAATTAACTATTTGTAAGATGAAAATCTGCTACGAGAAGCCTATCACTTCATTTTCTCTTTCCCTTTGTTCTTCCCTGACGTCTCGGGTTTAGCTGTAATGGAATCATGATATAGCAAGGATGAGCAACGAGTTTGCTCAGCAAGTTTTAAAGTACAACAATAAGGAATATATCATGATGAAAGGGATATAAAAAGGGGATTCAACAATTATCAGAAGCAAGAACATTAATTGCTTTTAGAACAAGAGATAGTCAAATAGACTTTGAACAATAACTTCCAAAGGAGTCAATAGCTAGTTGACCCTCTGGTTACTGGCTACAGAATAAGTACTTGAGGGGATCAACCTCGCGTACGCTATGTGTATGCATAACATTTAACTCTGCTATTTGTACCTTATTTACGGTACATGGGGTACTCCCCTATAATAAAGGGGTGTTCATATAGTCTAAGAATCCTTACCCTCGATTGGTCCGGATAGCTTTTATAAATTTTCACATACTTGTCTGACCGAACAAAGGTTCAGACTTAATTATGAATAGTTCCTAAATCTCGGAACTTTAATAAATGTACGAATTCAAATGCACGAGTACGAATGTCAATAAATACATAGAGGTGGAATAATTTTAAAAGTAATTAGACCACTTAAAGCATGCTTGGACATAAGATCCAAGTTTAAAGAATAACTTGCAACAATATATATATATACCTTTTTGCACGAATAAAAAAAAAATAGTGCATAAGGTTAAGAAATTTGCTCAATATAAAAGTTGAGTAAGGAAGAACTTGCCTGTTTGCTAAGCTACACTTAAATTTTAGCTTTAATTAATCGACCTTGGATGACCTATCATTTGGTAAAGTCGATTTATCCATTAGCATTGCATACTGTATATTGATACACTCACTTATACTATTTATTTGGCAGATAATTAATTCGACATATACATTTAATTACTATCTAATCATTTGCTAAGCATAAATTAACTTATGACCTTTAGTTATTATTTCGATAACTAATCATGCTTATTCAACTTAGCAATGTTCAGTAACCCAAGTTATTATTTACAACACTAAATAATAAATTGATAAAGGCATTACTAGCTAACAGTGGCAACAACTAAATAGGTTGCTTAGCTATTATTTACTTTCGAAATTATTTCCCTTATTTAACATTAACTAGAAAATTAATGTATCACTCTACCCATACTTAATTGTTAATAATAATTAAGTTCTTATTATCTTTATTTATTATTAAATGAGAAATAATAAATAATTTACTTTACTCACATTAAATCTTTAATAACAATCAAATATTTAATATCTTTATTTATTACTCAATAATAAATAATTATTTTATTACTTACTCATACTTAATTATTAATTAAATAATAATTAAATATTTGTTATCTTTATTTATCACTTACTGACAAATAATTTAAACTATTAACTTAATTCATACTTGACTATTATTTAATAGTCATTAAGCAAAAATCACTATTTATAAACTTTATTTATTATTTAAGGATCAATAATAAGTAATTAATCTATTGATTTTATCCATACTTGGTTATAGTAGTTAAACAATAATCAAATATTTATTAGCTTCATTTATTATTTAGGGATAAATAATAAATTATTAACTTATTAACTTTATTCATACTTAGTTATTATTTAATATTAATTTAAACAATAACTAAATATTTATTATCTTTATTTATACATTTATTCATACTTAATTATTATTTAATATTAGTTAAATAATAATTAAATATTTATTATCTTACTAATTTATTCATTTTTACTTTATTATTTAATTATCAATCAAATAATAGTTAAATATTTATTATCTTTGTTTATCCTTTATTGATACAAAAATAACTTTACTCATTTATTCATATTTAATTATTATTTAATATTAATCAATTAATAATCAAATATTTATTATCTTTACTTATTACTTATTTGATAAATAATAAGTAATTAGTCAACAATTAAATAATAATTAACTAACAATTAATTATTTTATTACTTGTTCTATAATAACCAATTTTTTTTGCATAACACAATTATTAGTAGAACCATAGTCTTGTTCCCCTATAGTCAAGCTATACTCCAGCAAAACAATCACTGTAATCTTAATTCAAACTGTCCAGACCATTACTCACAGTACATGAAAGATTTACAAACCCCATTATACAGAATGAGTGTGATTTAAGCAATGTGCTTTGACTATTCCCTTTAATATCGACTGGAACTCAAATCTGTAATTAATCAGTTATACGAATACGACACTGATTATCACACCCAAGGGAAAAACTGAAGTTTTGTGCCTAGTCCAACATCAATACATACAAGCAACTAATATTTGATTTTGTAATACATGTTGCTGGCAGGACAAACAATACAAAAGAGAAATCAAAACCTGGTTTAGGCATGAAATCAAACGCACACCAGGCATTCAAAGCCACAACATTATTATCCACCATTACGCTACCGAACCATTTGGTTTTTCAATTACAGATTCCCAGTAAGAAACACAATACAGATCAATATCATATATATACTACAACCAACACAAAACAATTGGCTGCTAGAACCTATAAGGTTCACCAACACAGTTTCCCAACAAGCCTATCACAGTGCTATAAACGAACCCAATATCACATTACCAGATTTCCCAAATCAACACCATACAGTATAATCCCAACCAAATGTAGAGTATAAGCAAATCTTATCTACTGCTAGAACCTAATCAGTTCCCCAAAATAATTGTTTAGTACAATGTATAACCCATTCAAATCACAGGGGAAAAATTTTAAAAACTAACACTAAACCATCACAGTGGCTTGAACTACTTAATACCTTGGGGTTGACCGATTCGCCGACTTTCTCCTTCTACCGAAATACACAATCAAGTTGGACATCCGCAACAAACTGGAATTGCAACCCCTGTTCCCTCTCTCTATTAAATTTCTCTCTTCAATTTGAAAGACAAAAATCCTAGCAGCTCATTCTAAGGTTTAGGCGGTCAATTTATAGCAAATTGGTTACCCAATTAGGCTGGTTTTTACCCTATTTGATCATTCAAGGACCGTTGGTAGGAGAAGGGTAGCGACTGCGACTTGTCGGTTGGCTTTTGAGCCGCGTGCGCTGTCACCAGTCGCGTCGCTGGAAATCAGGAACCCATGGTCCGACCGTTTGTTCCTCGGTAGCTCCCTCGATCTTCACTTAGTCCGCCGGTCGCCGCTTCCTCTTCACCCCAACCCGTCGACGCAAGCTGTCGCCGGCGATTGACAGCACTTTCTAGCTCGACTCGTTCGACTGATTGAAACCCTAGGTCTAGCTAGGTTCGCCTCACTCTACCCCTTGGTTTGACTGATTGAGAGGCTAGGGTTATGGGTTCCCTCCTTGCTCGGTTGTTTCCCCCCAACTAATATCTCACAATCGAACTTGTTAGCTCTGCTGAATCCCCCTCCAATTTGATTTAGCCTGAAACTCTGTTTAGCCCCAAATTAGATAGGAAACGGTTCAACCCGTTCGCAATGGTTCGACCCGGTCGGAAATGGGCTCACCCAATTGGAGTTGGGCCGGTTGATTTAATTAAAAGTGACCCAATAGGCAAAAGAAAGGAAATTGGGCTTTGCCCACTTAGAATTTGGGTCAATTGAAATAAAAGAAAATGACCCAACTGGTTTATTAAAATTATTAACATTATGTTCCTAATATTTAAAAATAAATAAATTAATGAATTATTTATAATATTTATTTCAACAATAATTCTTCAGGCGAATTATTTAGATCCGATAATAGTAAAATAAATTAATTTTTTTTTTCCAAATTTTCTTGCAATTAAATGTTAGGGTTAATTTATAAATTTGAATAATACTACTTACATGGATCCAATTAAATCCGAAAATTTATATAAAATAAATTTTATTTATTACAATAGAATTCAATACAATGCTAAAATCCTGGACATTACATCTCCACCTGGTGATCATCTTCCAAATCTTAACTTGCACTTCTCTCCTATTAACTTAGAAGAGTTCTAACTATTTGGGATGATTGTAATAACTTATATATATGCTACTAACTATTTGGGATGATTGTAATAACTAATACTGCCAAATGTTACTACTGTAGTATCTCTGCAGCTTTGGTCTTTCACTCCTTACTCTGAACGAGATGAGCCCTCACTCCAGGAAGAAAAACCTTGCACCTTAGAATAGAATCGATTCCTGCAACCTTTCGGAGATTAAGTAGGCCCTTTCCTTTTCTCCGAGCTCCTAGGGTCTATCCTTTCGGAGAGTTCCTAGGCTAACGTCTATCCCTTTTCTTGCTTTCCCTAGTCCCTGACTCACAAGTAGTACATTTAGAACTTATCTCTGCTACTAACTCTTTTGCAGGTCATAAATACTAACCTTTTCTTGCAGGCTATGACTATCTTTCTTTTCCCCATCATTTTTTTATGATGACAAAGGGGGAGAAGAAAAATATGTTTACTGATCATATAAACTGTTACAGGATAATTTATTAGTATTTTAAACTGATCAGGTTAATTAAATTATTTCACAAATGAAGGGGAGAAGAAAAATATTGATATTGAGATCATTTATATAAAACTGATGAAACTACAGTTATAAATACTAACCTCAGCTTGTGCTCCTTCCTATCTAATATTCGAACCGGAATTTCCTCGTATGATAGGTCCTTTTCGACTTGAATTGGCTCATAGGAAATAACGTGCTTGTAGTCTGGCTTATATGGTCGTAACACCGATACATGAAACACGTTGTGGATGTGCTCAAGTTCAGGAGGTAATGCTACCTCGTACGCCACTTCACCTATTCTTCTCAATATTTCAAAAGGTCCTATGAACCTAGGGCTCAATTTGCCCTTCTTCCCAAAACGGATCTTCCCTTTCCAGGGAGATACCTTCAGAAACACAAAGCTACTAACTTCAAAGTCTCGTTTCTGACGATGTAAGTCGGCATATTTCTTCTGACGATCCTGGGCTGCTACTAACCGCTGTCTTATTACTCTAATGATTTTCACGGTTTGTTGTACCAATTCTGGTCCCAACAACCTCCGTTCATCAACTTCATCCCAACACAACGGCGTTAGACACTTTCTTCCGTATAGCGCTTCGTACGGTGGCATCCCAATGCTAGCATGGTAACTATTGTTGTAGGCGAACTCTACTAGTGGCAAGTGATCGTCCCAGCTGCCACTTAAGTCCATCACAACTGCCCGGAGCATATCCTCTAGAGTCTGAATTGTTCGCTCACTCTGACCATCACTCTGAGGATGATACGCCGTACTCATTCTTAACTGTGTTCCCAGTCTCTCCTGTAGACTTCTCCAAAAATTTGACGTGAAACGCGGATCTCTGTCAGACACAATAGATACCGGCACTCCATGTCGTGATATTATCTCCTTCACATAAAGTTTCGCCAACTGTTCCAATTTGTACCTGATCTTGATCGGTAGAAAGTGGGCAGACTTGGTCAACCGATCTACGATCACCCAGATGGCGTCTAGACCCTTTTGGGTTGTCGGGAGTCCTACCACAAAATCCATAGTAATGTGCTCCCACTTCCACTCGGGAATCTCTAAGGGTTGCAACAATCCGCTCGGCCGTTGGTGCTCTGCCTTGATCCTTTGACAAGTTAAACATCGGCTGACGAATTCTGCAACTTCCCCTTTCAAATGCGGCCACCAATAATGTTGACGAAGATCTTGATACATCTTGGTGCTACCCGGATGTACTGAAAATCTCGTATTATGAGCCTCCTGTAAAATCTCTTCCCTTAGGTCCGGTACGTAGGGTATCCATATTCTTCCCTCGAACCTCAGCAATCCTGTGCTATCCATCTTGTACTTCAATGTTTTTCCTTCCGATAGTTGCTCCTTAATGACGAGGCACTCTTCATCAAATTCTTGAGCCTCCTTTATCTTATCCAGTAGAGTCGGACCTGCTGCTACAGTAAACAATTTTTTGTCCGTCTCTATCGGATACTTAATCTCCAGTTCCAGACGTTCAAAGTCCTTTACCAATTCCTCTTGGATCGTCAGCTGCATCAATTTCACCTTGTCTTTCCTATTTAAGGCATCAACCACTACATTTGCTTTGCCCAGATGGTACAGAATTTCACAATCGTAGTCCTTGATCAATTCTAACCATCGGCGTTGCCTCATGTTCAGCTCCTTTTGAGTGAAGATATACTTCAGACTTTTGTGATCTGTATATATCTCGCACTTCTCCCCGTATCGGTAGTGCCTCCAAATCTTCAAGGCGAAAACTACCGCTGCTAACTCCAAGTCATGAGTCGGGTAACCCTTCTCATAGTCCTTCAGTTGACGTGATGCGTACGCCACTACCTTGCCGTGCTGCATCAGCACGTAACCGAGACCTTTGTGTGATGCATCGCTATACACTACAAAACCCCCAGTGTTGTCTGGTAAGGTCAACACCGATGCTTGGCTAAGTCTCTTCTTCAACTCCATGAAACTTTCCTCACATTTCTCCGACCAAACGAACTTAACTGTTTTCCTGGTGAGGTTAGTCAATGGCGATGCTATCTTTGAAAAATCTTGTATGAATCTTTGATAGTATCCCGCTAATCCCAAGAAACTCTGGATCTCTGTCGGCGTCTTCGGCTGTTCCCAGTTGATAACTGCCTTCACTTTTGCTGGGTCCACTGAAACACCATTTTTGTCGATGACGTGACCTAGAAACTGTACCCTCTGCAACCAAAACTCACACTTCGAAAATTTTGTGTACAACTTCTCCTTCCTGAGAGCTTCCAATACAATCTTCAAATGTTCAGCATGCTCCTCCTCCGTCCCTGAATACACCAGAATGTCATCGATGAATACGACTACGAACTTGTCCAAGTACTGCTTGAATACTCTGTTCATCATATCCATGAATGCTGTTGGTGCATTCGTCAATCCAAAAGACATTACCAGAAACTCGAAGTGCCCGTAATGAGTTCTGAATGCAGTCTTCGGGATATCTTCCTGCCTCACCTTCAGCTGATGATAGCCTGTTCTTAAGTCGATTTTTGAAAAGTATTTCGCTCCCTTAAGTTGATCAAATAGATCGTCAATCCTAGGAAGCGGATACCTATTCTTAATCGTAACTTTGTTCAACTCCCGATAGTCGATACACAGTCTCATCGAACCATCTGTCTTCTTTACAAACAGAACTGGCGCTCCCTATGGGGACACGCTTGGTCTGATGTAACCTTTATCTAACAGTTCCTGCAGTTGCGCCATCAACTCTTTCATTTCTACCGGTGCCATTCGATACAGCGGCTTCGATATTGGGGCGGTTCCCGGTGCCAAATCGATAACGAACTCGGTTTCCCTGTCCGGCGGCAGTCCCGGAAGTTCATCGGGAAAGACATCAGCGAATTCCCTCACGATGGGTATTTGACTCATCTCATCTCCGACTTTACGAGTATCAATTACATGTGCCAGATAACACACGCAACCTTTCTTAAGCAGTTTCTTGGTTTGCATCATAGTCAGACAACAAGATTGTCTTGGTGACTTATTACCGTAAAATACCACCTTTGACTTATTCGGAGTCTTCAGGTGTACACATTTCTTCTTACAGTCAATAACTGCTCCGTGATTTGATAGCCAATCCATTCCCAGGATTACGTCAAACTCTCCCAGCCGAATTGGTATCAAATCCACATTGAGCTTAAATCCTCGCAATTCAGCACAACAATTCCTATGAATGTATTCTACGGGGATAATTTCCTTGTTTGCTACTTCTACGCTCATAGGGTGTTCTAACTTTTCACGAGGTAAATTTAACTAACTAGCAAATTCTTCGAAAACAAAAGAGCAAGTATCACCCGAATCAAATAACACATATGCATCTATATCATTGATTGGGATGATACCTGACACCACGTCTTTGGATTCCATGGCATCCTGAACAGTCATGTTGAACGTGCGTGCCATCGGCCTGTTGGCTTGACTGGCTGGTGCCCCGTAGCTCAGCCAATTATTATTCCCGCTGTTGTTATTGCTTCGGTTGCCACTCCCGGCGTCGCCCTTCCTCTTCGGGCAATCCTTGATCTGGTGGTCAGGCGATCCACCGGAGAAACAACCTCCTTTCGGCTTATTAGGGCACTGTGGGGCCATGTGCCCAGGTTGTCCACAACGGTAACACACACTTTTCCCTTTCATGCATTCCCCCGTGTGGTTCTTGCCACAATTGTTGCACCTGCCTGGCTTCTTCACCTCCCCTCCAGATTTGTTTCTCCCGGAGGACTGACTCTCGACCCATTTCCGTTTGTTGGGGTTACTGCCCCCGCTGCTTCCTGCCTTTTGGCCCTCATGACCCTTCTTCTTTTCCTGATTGTACTTAGTCAGGGCCTCACTGCCACCTTCTGCAATGATCGCCCTCTCCAGCAGTTCTGCGAATGTCTTGATTTTCAATACCGCGACAGAACGGTATAACCATGGTTTCAACCCTTGCTTAAACCTACGAGCTTTCCTTTCCTCCGTGTTGACTTGGTGAGTTGCAAACCGTGCCAACTCATTAAACCTAGCCGCGTATTCAGCCACGGACAGGTTTCCTTGTTTTAGTTCCAGGAACTTGATCTCCATCTCTTGCTTCATGCTTTCCGAAAAGTAATTTTCCAAGAACATCTCCTTAAAGCGTTCCCATGCGACAATGCCTCCTTCCACTCGGCCCCTGTTGGCCTTCCACCAGTAGTTTTCCTCGCCCTTTAACATGAAGGTGGCAAAACTTGTTTTCTATTCCTCTACCACCCGTGCTACCTCGAAGACCTTTTCTATCTCCTCAATCCAGGTCTGCGCTTCGATTGGGTTAAGAGTTCCCTTGAACTCGGGTGGTCCAACCAATTTGAAATCTTTGAAACTTACCAGATGATGCACTGGCTCGGCTGCTGCTTGGGTCCCTCCAGGTGGCGGTCTTGATTGCATGGCTTCTGCTAGCATTTCGGCGAACATTCTCATTGGATTGGATTGATTCCCAACCTCACTTTCTGACTCTTCAACCTGTCGGTTTTGTGGTCGTCCTCTTGGCGGCATGATTGGATAAGGAAAATCTGCTGACTTTTACCTATAGTTTTATATTTTACACAATATGTCATAAAAATCAGCAATCAAGGGTAGAAACATCTATCAAACACATTTGATTTAAATGAAACATCTGCATTTATATTAATATACCACTGTTTGTTACAAATACTAAACCTGTGGCATACTTCTATAAATGCGCCACTACATGCCCTACCCATCATTCCCCCTGAGACAAAAGTGGGGAATCCTAACCCTTCATCCCTCAAGTCCACAAAAGTTGGGGTTTAACTGCTACCCCAAGCATAAATACAAATATAAAGCTTCACAAGACAACATAAATACGTCCCTAATATATCAAAAAGTGGGACTGACTGTACCAAAGACAAATCAACTGCTCCATTAAGTCACTGCACATCGCGACGGATCCGTGCCTGCTGACCAGAAGAGAATGCTCCATCCCCTACCCTGCGACGAACAGAGCGGCTAGACTCACCTGCCTCAGTCCGGGGCCTCCTGTAGGCTGCGTCTAGGGCATATCCTAGGGTCTCTATCCTCACTGCGCTGGCCTCCAATCGATCCTCTAACTGATCAACCCTCCTGGCCTCCCTGACCCAGGCCTCTTTGGCATGCATCCTCGCAGACACCTCCAGTCCAGCCTCGAACCTCATGGCCTCCTGCTTCGCCTTCAGGTGGGCGATCTGTAGATCCCTCTGCTCCAGCCTCTCTCTCAGCTCAGCGTTCCGGGCCACTAACTGATGTAGCAGTGGTCCGATCTGCTGCGCTGAGGACTCATAGCCCTGTAGCTGTACCTTCGCTACTCCCAAGTCATGATCGAGCTGATAGGCCAGGTCTCTATACTGGTCCTCTCTGATCTGGTGGGTCTGATTCTGCTCCTCCAGATGAGCTATCCGATCCTCCAGCTCCTCATTCCTGCTGGTCAGTCCCTCGATGATATCGTCGGCAGTGGACCCCATGCCATCCACGTAAGCAGGTGGTTCCTCTCCCTCGGTCTCGGGGCCCTCCTCCTCAGCATTTGAGTCCTGACTACCGGACCTCATGACTCCACCTGTAACCGGCTCTGGTAGCTCCCTATGATAGTCCTCCTCCGACTCGGACTCATCCTGTGGTACTCCTGGGGCAACAGGTGCATAGCCCACTAACTGCTCGGTAACCACAGGTATATCTGTGAATACCTCCTCCTCCTGGACTCCACTGGTCCCTCCTATGTCAGTCATCGTACAATCACACCAAAAATCAACATTAGCACAGCAATGAAATATATTCATTGAAGAAATGAAATTATATTTCATTGGGTACTACTCGACTCGATGAATTCCGCAATTCATCAAAATCACATATAATAAATCTCCTCGACTTATCTTCTAACACTCAATACGAGTTTACTATGAAAGTTATAACCTAGGTTTCGCGATCCTAAAGTTTATAACCTACAGCTTTGATACCAACCTGTGACACCCCCAAATTCGGGTCTCCAATTACCCGGATCCGGTCATCACGATCCAATACAAACATTCACCTCTAACAACATATGGTAACTAAAAATGCGGAATATAATAAACATACGTTGTTCATTTCAAAGGAGTTACTAGTCCCAAAATACGAAAACCTTAAACACTTACATAAATCCATACCCTAAATAAAAGTCAGGGTTTAAATTACATTAACAGAAATTAACTATTCGTAAGATGAAAATCTGCTACGAGAAGCCTATCACTTCATCTTCTCCTTCCCTTTGTTCTTCCCTGACGTCTCGGGTTTAGCTGTAATGGAATCATGATATAGCAAGGATGAGCAACGAGTTTGCTCAGCAAGTTTTAAAGTACAACAATAAGGAATATATCATGATGAAAGGGATATAAAAAGGGGATTCAACAATTATCAGAAGCAAGAACATTAATTGCTTTTAGAACAAGAGATAGTCAAATAGACTTTGAACAATAACTTCCAAAGGAGTCAATAGCTAGTTGACCCTCTGGTTACTGGCTACAGAATAAGTACTTGAGGGGATCAACCTCGCGTACGCTATGTGTATGCATAACATTTAACTTTGCTATTTGTACCTTATTTACGGTACATGGGGTACTCCCCTATAATAAAGGGGTGTTAATATAGTCTAAGATTCCTTACCCTCGATTGGTCCGGATAGCTTTTATAAATTTTCACATACTTGTCTGACCGAACAAAGGTTCAGACTTAATTATGAATAGTTCCTAAATCTCGGAACTTTAATAAATGTACGAATTCAAATGCACGAGTGCGAATGTCAATAAATACATAGAGGTGGAATAATTTTAAAAGTAATTAGACCACTTAAAGCATTCTTGGACATAAGATCCAAGCTTAAAGAATAACTTGCAACAATATATATATATATATATATACCTTTTTGCACGAATAAAAAAAAATAGTGCATAAGGTTTAGAAATTTGCTCAATGTAAAAGTTGAGTAAGGAAGAACTTGCCTGTTTGCTCAGCTACAATTAAATTTTATCTTTAATTAATCGACCTTGGATGACCTATCATTTGGTAAAGTCGATTTATCCATTAGCATTGCATACTGTATATTGATGATACATGTAGACACCCAATTTTTGCGTTCCCTGTACTAACCATGACAGGAGGGCAAAATCGTCAAGTGAACCGGCTTGCGGGAGCGAGGGAATGGGCACAAGTGCAAACGCCCAACACCACCGCAATGATTGGCGACCAAAGCTGACGTGACAACAAGGCCATTCGAGACAGGCATTCCCGAATAAGGTGGCACGTCTTCCGGAAATTCCCGGACTGCAAAATACGAGCCTGTCAGCGGAAACCGACGTTACGACACGAAAATCGAGGCGTGGCACGAAAATCGAGAAAGTCAAACCGTCCAGCCGCGGGTTGATCTGCGGCCAAATAATGCGCCTTTTGAAAACACGGAACTCGAAACACGGAACTCGAAATCAGGTGAGTGGAGGGCAGGCGGCCAGCCAGCCGCAGATTGATCTGCGGCCAGCCGCAGATCAATCTGCGGCTTGCTTTGGCCAACCTATTTCAGCTCAGTTTCATTGCAGCATACAGAGAGTTGGAGAGTTGGAAAACTTGGGAGGAAGAAGGAGTCCAGCAGCAAAGAGCACGGAAATAGAGAGGAAATATAGCAAGCTTTGCAACCAAATAGGAAGAAAAGAGAGAAAAAAAGAGAGGATTTATTTCTTTTGATTTTTGTTTGTATCAAATACACTCCTTATCCTATTCAAATACACAAGTTCACATCCATTTGAGATTATTTGCAAGGTGAAAACTCCTATTTGTTCTAGCAATTTATATCATATTGTTTGGTTAAATTAGATGTAATTTTCATGTATCTTGTTGAACAATCATGGATTAGGGATTATTAGTGAGGGTTCCATTGGAACGAAATTTCTTCCTAATAACCCGAGGATATCCAATTGGTGAAATTTCTAGTTTGTTTATGATGATTTATTGGGTGTAATTTATTTAGATTTGTCATTTTCGATTATCATGGTGTGTTAGGCAAACCCGTATTGGTTAGTTTTGTAGTATTCATTTTGTGGGCATGTAGTAATCTCGTGTGAGCCTAGGAATGCGACCCCGTGGTCCAAATTCGATGATGGACGTTTTGATGTATGTAATAGATTCAAGATGCTCGTTTTATAACATGTAATCGTCGGGCCTTAAAGCGACGCTAAGGAGAGAATCGGGTTTAAGGCCCCGTAGTAGTGGAACATGTGATTGTTGGCGTTCGGGGATGTTTCGATGGCTTACATGCCCATGAATAGCTCTGACGCGTATTTATGCTTTGATTGGATTTCGTGACACCAAAATGATTTCAAAGATTAAACGATGAAGATTTTTCTAAAATCAATCAAAATAGGATATTAGCATCACGAGACTAAAAATTGGAATGCTAATGAAAATCGATTCCTATTTTTACGAGAAAGCTAAAGAGAGGTTGTTTTCAAATATCACGAAAAAAAAATGGTTTTATAAAAAAGAAATAAATGTTTTACTAAACCTTGATACATAGGGCGAAAGAGATCCTAGAAATTGCCCATCATTTATGAAAGCAACGTATAAGTCTCGATTCCTATTTTGATTAAGGTTTAAGAGAATTCACGTTTTATCAAAACGACGCCTAATAAAGATCTCATGGTTTTAACCAAATAAAATCAAACATTTCTCATGAATAAAGGAGCTCTCTCGTACTAACGGAAACGACGTTCTAAAACATTCCTAAAACAAAACACGATTTCTCAATAAAATGCCAAATGTTTCATCTCTCATGAAAGAACTCACCACAACATTCACATAAGCACGCACACACACACGCACACATATAGATTTCATGAATTAAGGGATATGAAGGTATCAAGATTGCGGTAACCGTGTTTCACGGAAGACGGGGGTGCCTAACACCTTCCCCTCGCTTAAGCAAGCCCCCGAACTCTATGAATCTCGATTCACAGACCAATTAATTCGGAGTCACATATGAGCCAGCGATTTATAAAAAACGAAAACTCGGATGAGTTGGTACATCCATTTCAAATATACCAACTGGCGACTCTGGTTAATTGGCTCATCATAAAAGCGATCTTTCAAAACTCGTCGACATCAATGTCGACCTTTTCCCAAACTCATCATCTAATAAAAAGGGCGAAAAATCGGGAGAGGCGAGAAACCGGCGTCGACAATACACTCACTTATACTATTTATTTGGCAGATAATTAATTCGACATATACATTTAATTACTATCTAATCATTTGCTAAGCATAAATTAACTTATGACCTTTAGTTATTATTTCGATAACTAATCATGCTTATTCAACTTAGCAATGTTCAGTAACCCAAGTTATTATTTACTACACTAAATAATAAATTGATAAAGGCATTACCAGCTAACAGTGGCAACAACTAAATAGGTTGCTTAGCTATTATTTACTTTCGAAATTATTTCCCTTATTTAACATTAACTAGAAAATTAATGTATCACTCTCCCCATACTTAATTGTTAATAATAATTAAGTTCTTATTATCTTTATTTATTATTAAATGAGAAATAATAAATAATTTACTTTACTCACATTAAATCTTTAATAACAATCAAATATTTAATATCTTTATTTATTACTCAATAATAAATAATTATTTTATTACTTACTCATACTTAATTATTAATTAAATAATAATTAAATATTTGTTATCTTTATTTATCACTTACTGACAAATAATTTAAACTATTAACTTAATTCATACTTGATTATTATTTAATAGTAATTAAGCAAAAATCACTATTTATAAACTTTATTTATTATTTAAGGATCAATAATAAGTAATTAATCTATTGATTTTATCCATACTTGGTTATAGTAGTTAAACAATAATCAAATATTTATTAGCTTCATTTATTATTTCGGGATAAATAATAAATTATTAACTTATTAACTTTATTCATACTTAGTTATTATTTAATATTAATTTAAACAATAACTAAATATTTATTATCTTTATTTATACATCTATTCATACTTAATTATTATTTAATATTAGTTAAATAATAATTAAATATTTATTATCTTACTAATTTATTCATTTTTACTTTATTATTTAATTATCAATCAAATAATAGTTAAATATTTATTATCTTTGTTTATCCTTTATTGATACAAAAATAACTTTACTCATTTATTCATATTTAATTATTATTTAATATTAATCAATTAATAATCAAATATTTATTATCTTTACTTATTACTTATTTGATAAATAATAAGTAATTAGTCCACAATTAAATAATAATTAACTAACAATTAATTATTTTATTACTTGTTCTATAATAACCAATTTTTTTTGCATAACACAATTATTAGTAGAACCATAGTCTTGTTCCCCTATAGGCAAGCTATACTCCAGCAAAACAATCCCTGTAATCTTAATTTAAACTGTCCAGACCATTACTCACAGTACATGAAAGATTTACAAACCCCATTATACAGAATGAGTGTGATTTAAGCAATGTGCTTTGACTATTCCCTTTAATATCGACTGGAACTCAAATCTGTAATTAATCAGTTATACGAATACGACACTGATTATCACACCCAAGGGAAAAACTGAAGTTTTGTGCCTAGTCCAACATCAATACCTACAAGCAACTAATATTTGATTTTGTAATACATGTTGCTGGCAGGACAAACAATACAAAAGAGAAATCAAAACCTGGTTTAGGCATGAAATCAAACACACACCAGGCATTCAAAGCCACAACATTATTATCCACCATTACGCTACCGAACCATTTGGTTTTTCAATTACAGATTCCCAGTAAGAAACACAATACAAATCAATATCATATATATACTACAACCAACACAAAACAATTGGCTGCTAGAACCTATAAGGTTCACCAACACAGTTTCCCAACAAGCCTATCACAGTGCTATAAACGAACCCAATATCACATTACCAGATTTCCCAAATCAACACCATACAGTATAATCCCAACCAAATGTATAGTATAAGCAAATCTTATCTACTGCTAGAACCTAATCAGTTCCCCAAAATAATTGTTTAGTACAATGTATAATCCATTCAAATCACAGGGGAAAAATTTTAAAAACTAACACTAAACCATCACAGTGGCTTGAACTACTTAATACCTTGGGGTTAACCGATTCGCCGACTTTCTCCTTCTACCGAAATACACAATCAAGCTGGACATCCGCAGCAAACTGGAATTGCAACCCCTGTTCCCTCTCTCTATTAAATTTCTCTCTTCAATTTGAAAGACAAAAATCCTAGCAGCTCATTCTAAGGTTTAGGCGGTCAATTTATAGCAAATTGGTTACCCAATTAGGCTGGTTTTTACCCTATTTGATCATTCAAGGACCGTTGGTAGGAGAAGGGTAGCGACTGCGACTTGCCGGTTGGCTTTTGAGCCGCGTGCGCTGTCACCAGTCGCGTCGCTGGAAATCAGGAACCCATGGTCCGACCGTTTGTTCCTCGGTAGCTCCCTCGATCTTCACTTAGTCCGCCGGTCGCCGCTTCCTCTTCACCCCAACCCGTCGACGCAAGCTGTCGCCGGCGATTGACAGCACTTTCTAGCTCGACTCGTTCGACTGATTGAAACCCTAGGTCCAGCTAGGTTCGCCTCACTCTACCCCTTGGTTTGACTGATTGAGAGGCTAGGGTTATGCGTTCCCTCCTTGCTCGGTTGTTTCCCCCAACTGATATCTCACAATCGAACTTGTTAGCTCTGCTGAATCCCCCTCCAATTTGATTTAGCCTGAAACTCTGTTTAGCCCCAAATTAGATAGGAAACGGTTCAACCCGTTCGCAATGGTTCGACCAGGTTGGAAATGGGCTCACCCAATTGGAGTTGGGCCGGTTGATTTAATTAAAAGTGACCCAATAGGCAAAAGAAAGGAAATTGGGCTTTGCCCACTTAGAATTTGGGTCAATTGAAATAAAAGAAAATGACCCAACTGGTTTATTAAAATTATTAATATTATGTTCCTAATATTTAAAAATAAATAAATTAATGAATTATTTATAATATTTATTTCAACAATAATTCTTCAGGCGAATTATTTAGATCCGATAATAGTAAAATAAATTAATTTTTTTTTTCCAAATTTTCTTGCAATTAAATGTTAGGGTTAATTTATAAATTTGAATAATACTACTTACATGGATCCAATTAAATCCGAAAATTTATATAAAATAAATTTTATTTATTACAATAGAATTCAATACAATGCTAAAATCCTGGACATTACATCTCCACCTGGTGATCATCTTCCAAATCTTAACTTGCACTTCTCTCCTATTAACTTAGAAGAGTTCTAACTATTTGGGATGATTGTAATAACTTATATATATGCTACTAACTATTTGGGATGATTGTAATAACTAATACTGCCAAATGTTACTACTGTAGTATCTCTGCAGCTTTGGTCTTTCACTCCTTACTCTGAACGAGATGAGCCCTCACTCCAGGAAGAAAAACCTTGCACCTTAGAATAGAATCGATTCCTGCTACCTTTCGGAGATTAAGTAGGCCCTTTCCTTTTCTCCGAGCTCCTAGGGTCTATCCTTTCGGAGAGTTCCTAGGCTAACGTCTATCCCTTTTCTTGCTTTCCCTAGTCCCTGACTCACAAGTAGTACATTTAGAACTTATCTCTGCTACTAACTCTTTTGCAGGTCATAAATACTAACCTTTTCTTGCAGGCTATGACTATCTTTCTTTTCCCCATCATTTTTTTTATGATGACAAAGGGGGAGAAGAAAAATATGTTTACTGATCATATAAACTGTTACAGGATAATTTATTAGTATTTTAAACTGATCAGGTTAATTAAATTATTTCACAAATGAAGGGGAGAAGAAAAATATTGATATTGAGATAATTTATATAAAACTGATGAAACTACAGTTATAAGAAAATGTTTTTTAATTGATTCATGAACTAAGGGGGAGCTTCATAAATTATGGGGGAGTTGTTGGTCGATTTAGCTATCGAGAAACACACACGTGCAAGTATACACGGTCCACAAGTAATATATGATAAGATATGAGTCGAACCCACATGGAATTGTGACAAATAATAACCAAGTATCAATTGTATATCAATTTGATCTAATTTAAACGTTGAAGGTTTGATTGTTTGTTGATTGTTGAGTTCACAAGTCGAGTAATAAGTAAAATGCGGTAAAATATCAAGATAGAAAGGTCTAAGATTACAATTTCCCCCAACACGTCATTTGAATCTCCTAACTCTCTCTTTTCAATCAATTATAGCATACGAATTGACAACCGAGAAATCAAAACTACATAAGAGCCTTTGTCGATGGTCAATCACGAATCTTCCTAAGCGGTGCATAGGTATATGTCTATCCTATACACTATCAAGAGACTAATTTCAGGAATGATTTATAGACACGTGTCACCAAATCTAATTAATCCTCCCTTCAATTACCAACTTTCACCTCGGAAGTCATTAAGACTAGATTCTCAATTGGGTGCATGCGGTAATTAGGTATATATCTATCCCAACTACTATCAAGATACCTATTATTACAGATAATTAATAAGACATATTCCACTTAATCCAATTAATAACCCACAATAATCTATACTTTCGCATGTTATCATAACTAGGTCTCAACCTATAATCCGTTCGTCAAGTTCATATAGGTTCCCACGGTAATTACGGGCCAAGCAATTAATCTAGAAGCAAGGTTATGACAATCAATTCACAAATGCATAACTAAAATCAATAGAGAGAGAATTCAATTCAAATTAAGTGTTGGGTTCCATTGCAATCTTAGAATAGAAGGTTAGTTCATGATAGCTACAATAAACATCATTTTCAATTGATACATTATCAAATTCGAATTACAAAGGAGATGGAAAACTAGAAATGAAACCACTTTTGAAGCTATTCAGCTGGTGTTCCTTTGGTTGCTGTAGATTTCTAGCTCTCCTCCTTGGCTTTGCAATTCTTCTTGACTGAGTTCCTTGGCTTTTGGCTTGATTCAGCTTGATTTGCAGCCTTGAGCACTGTTGGTTGATGTATTTCGTAGCCTCCCTCTCTCTAGATGTTTGATATGTAGCTTAGAAGAGAATATATATAGCCTCCATCAAGAAACCCTAGCCAAAATCAGAGAAAGTGGAGCTCAGATCACACTATAGCTGTGTCAGATCGCACTCAGCACGACGCCGCGCGCCCGCCCGCGCCCAGCGCCTGGGCCGCACGCCAGCGCCCCGTCTGCCGCACGCCGTGCCCGCGGCTTGGTTGACGCCGCACGCCGTGCACGCTTTCCAACGCCGTGCACGCCCAACTTCCAAATGTCATCAAATTAAGCCCCGAGCATCGCCAAACATAAATTTTCACCGTGTTATCATTCGGGCACGGATATCTAAGCACGGGCTTGCCCTCGTGGCTTGGCCGACGCCGCACGCCGTGCATGCTTTCCGACGCCGTGCACGCCCAACTACCAAATGTTGTCAAATTAAGCACCGAGCGTCGCCAAGCACAAATTTCCATCATACTACCATTCGGGCATAGACGTCCAGGCACGGACATTGAGTCAATACAAACAACGATCCGAGCGGTCTTTATTTCAATTCCTATAAACATAATAAAAATGCATCAAAGCAACATAAAACATGTAAAAGTAACTAAAAACTAATTTATGTAGAAATAAGATAAAAATACATAAAAACCATATAAAATATCTAAAGACTTGCAAATTATCAAGGTCAAAAGTACCCAAATTGTGTGTATAAAACACACTCATCAAATACCCCCAAACTTAAATCTTTGCTTGTCCTCAAGTAAACAGAGATATACTAATTTATTAAAATAAACACAAACGACAACTGAATTAGAAGAGAACGACTCTAAGAATTGGCCTCAAAGGAAAAAGATCAAAAGGGGCCCAAGAACAACGTAAAGTTACAACTTAACAAAATTTCTAAACTCACGGCTACTCAAGATCTCAGCAATGTGTGTGTGTGAGTGTGCTATCTATTTATGCGAGTTAGGAAAGAGCTAACGCATGAACTCAATATATGAGGGATTATATTATAAATCTACAAACTCATCATTACCTTGATAAATACCAAACAAGACGACCATAAAAGAAGGGGGGTTCCCAAGGGATTATTGCAGTAAAGAGTAATCACACTGGTGAGTGCGTTTTACGCTCCGTCTCACCTTAACTAATTGCATGACCGTGCAATGTCTAATCACATTAGGCTATTCAGAACTACCCATGTAACGAGTGTTTGATCAATGACTCCCAAGCCAGATGGCTTTAGGGCATTAGGTGTAAAAACACCCCTGAGGATTTATTAACTCGAGTAGCAATGGCCACGTAATTAAACTTGGTCAACCAATAATAGTTTTTTTTTTTTTATTTCCCCCAAACTTATATGAAAGTCTAAAATAAGCATAAAAGGTTGCAGACGTGAGTTCAGTACATTTCAAGTATAATCCCCCAAGCGTTTAAGTAAATGAGATTTCTCAATACTAACTAACTAAACAAGTACACTGTGTACAAGAGGAGCTGAGATAACAAGAGTGGAGTGGTTAGCCAAAATGTTAAGAAGTAACTAAACATGCTCAAGCCTTACTTTAGATGAAAACACAATAACCAGCAGAATATCATTGGTCGTTCTTGTAGCATGACACGACTTAGACGAAACAAAATAACTACATTATACTACCACCCCCAAACTTAAAATAAACATAGTCCTCGATGTTTATAATAGACAGAATTAAAATAGAAAACTTCACTGAGGGTAATCAAGCAACACCATCCGCATTGTTGCTATTTGCGCGGTTGCCTCCAGTTGCATCATCACTCGAATCAAGGTCATACTCCGGGAACATAGGTGTCGTGGGGAATTGGACTGCATGTGGGCCGGTATTGAACCCGTTGTTGTCGATCACCTGTGCGGTAGCATTATAAAAATCGGAAGTATAATTATACAATGAATTGACCTGTTGAATCGAATGATTAATGCGCCTAGACATGCGCCTATATTCACGCTCCCTCTCCCGGGCTTCCTTTTCTCTTTCCTGCGCAATCCGCTGCATTTCAGTCCTCATCTCCTGATTTTCACGCCGAAGCTCGCGCATCTCAGCAATAAGTAAGTCGATTGAAGAGCTAGATGGCTGAGCGTGCTCGATGTTCAGTGGTGGGTTGGCCTCATCTTCGGGTTCGTAAGGATGCAGCAAAGGTAGGAATCCAGCTCCATGTTCCACCGGTGCCCCGCCCATCCATTCTTTGTAATGGCGCATAGCGAGGCTGTCAACAGGCATCAAGGGGGGTTGAAGTATCTCATTGGTGTTCCACTTGACTTTCGCCAACTTGCATAAACCACAAATCAGTGATGGGTGTGGCAATCCACCTGTAGATTTTCCTTTAGCATTTTGCACTATGGAATTGCGAATTAGTCTACCCACGTTGATGCTACGCCCCGTAACCAAGGTAAATAAGATCAGTGCCCGCATCGGAATCACATGTGTTGCATGGGTGGTTGGCCAAAGCTTAGCGTTAATGAAGTATAACCAAGCCTTCCTATACTTGCTCAAATCACTCTGTCGTAGATGCAGTGGCTCATCCCCTTTCATTGTCCACCGTGCGCCTGGCTTACATAAGGTTGCAATAATTTCATCCCAATCAGGCTTTTCGGTTCCCAACCTAGTAAGCTCATCTGTGCCATGGCTTCTAGGAAGTTTATAATAATCTTTAATACTGCGCTTGCCAAAAGACACCATTTTGCCCCTAACCATGACTACATAATCTTCGGCCTCCAAGGCATTCGCATAAAATTCCCTGACAATAGATATGCATGCTGGCTCAGGTTGTGTGGTGAAGGTTTGCCATCCCCTATCCTCAATCATAGTGAAGATGCCAGATTAATTAGTTTCGTTTGGAAGAATTCCCCTCTCCGGAATCAATATTTTCGTGGCCATTACAGTGTGGTAACGCTCCGAAGCTTCAGCACTGATGAACCTTCTTTTATCATAGGTAATGGCTTGCTTGGAGGATGAAGATTCACCCCGTTGACGTTTGGGAGCCATACCAGAAAAAGCTTCAAGCAATTTACCCAAAATAGCCAATAATTCTCTCTCAGACAAATGATCGAACAGGTGGTGTGCACTCTTTAGAATCACAGTTGTGAGTGCAATGGATAGCGAGCCCAACCCTCCACAAAGCCTTGCAATGGGAGCTAGCTATGAACCTGCTAATAAAAACCACCAAAACACAGCACCCAAGCAAGAAAATTTGCAATTTAAAGCCCTTAGTTACCTTTACTTGGAAAACATTTGAAAAGCCATGGGAATCTTTTAAAAACCTTCAAATTCTTGATGAAATCCAAGTTAGAAGGTGAAATTGATGATGGGTTGTCATGATTGGATGCCAATTTGAAGCAATGATGCACGAATTTTAGTTTGGGAACAAAGCATGCAAGATGGCTAAAGAGTTGGAGGAGAGAGATATAAGAATGGGTGGGAACAAATGAGCAAAATGAAGCATTAAAAGTGAATAACCCAGCTGCCTGGTACGGCCGCACAGCATGGGGCGCGCCCGCGCGCGCCTGCTGGGCGCCCAGCCCGCGTGCCACTTGCTGCTCATCCGCCGCCTTGCTGCTCATCCGCCCGCCTGCTGCGCCCGCTGCGCCCAGCGCCTGCTGCGCGCGCCCGCGCGCGCCCGCGCCTACCGCCTGCCAGCGCCCAAGCCAACGTCGAGTGCCAGCGCTCATGTGCTGCGCTTGGGGCGCGCGCGCCCGCGCGGCGCCTACTGCACCCGCGCCTACTGCCTGACTGGGCTGCTGGGCGTCCTGCTGCTGGCGTGCCGTCGGCGTTTCGCTGACATGCTTCGCTCAAATGCTAAAATTAGATGAAAATACCTACACGTAGCAACATAATTAACAAAGTTAGAAACAATTAATGATAAAAATCATATTTTTCTAATTTTTTTTTTCAACAACTCATGAATTTAATCTAAACGTTGGGTTGCCTCCCAACCAGTGCTTGATTTAGAGTCTTCAGCCTGACTATTCCCCAATCATTTCGGATCGACGAGACTAATTGAGGTCTTTTGACGTTCAATGTCGCCACCCCAATAGTGCTTAATTCTTTGTCCGTTCACCTTGGACAGTTGGTTTGTCTTATCATCCCGCAGTTCAATTGCACCATGCGGGAAAACATGGTTGATATAGAATGGCCTTGACCATCGTGATTTGAGTTTACTGGGAAATAGCTTCAACCGAGAGTTGTAAAGTAGGACGGGTTGTCCAACCTCAAACTTCCGATCGATTATCTTCTTGTCGTGCCACCTCTTGACTCTCTCCTTATAGAGCTTTGCATTCTCATAGGATTGGAGACGGAACTCATCCATCTCATTGAGTTGTAAGAGGCGTTTCTCTCCCGCGGCATTCAAATCAAAGTTTAGCTTCCGGATGGCCCAATAAGCACTGTGTTCAAGTTCCACCTGTAGATGACATGCTTTCCCATACACAAGCTGATATGGTGACATCCCGATAGGAGTTTTGTATGCCGTCCTATACGCCCATAAGGCGTCATCAAGCTTCAATGACCAGTCCTTTCTATTCGGGTTGACAACCTTCTCTAAAATCCTTTTCACCTCTCTATTGGATACCTCCACCTGACCACTTGTTTGAGGATGATAGGCCGTGGCAATTTTATGGGTTACCCCATATTTAGCAAGAAGGGCATTAAAGTTCTTGTTACAAAAGTGCGACCCTTCATCGCTAATTATTGCACGCGGAGTTCCGAATCTTGTGAAAACATTTTTTTGAAGGAACTTTAGCACAACCTTGGCATCATTGGTGGGTGTCGCTGCTGCTTCAACCCATTTTGACACGTAATCTACAGCCACAATGATATACAAATTGTTGAACGAAGCGGGAAACGGACCCATAAAGTCGATACCCCAAACGTCAAATATTTCAACCTCCAGGATTGTGGTTAGTGGCATCTCATGACGCTTGGAAATGTTCCCTACTCTTTGACATCGATCGCATTTCAACACAAACACATGGGCGTCCTTGAATAGTGTTGGCCAATAAAAACCCCACTGAAGCACCTTCGCCGCTGTTCTCTCTCCGCCATAGTGTCCACCAAAAGCTGAGGCATGACATTGTTGCAAAATAATTTCCATCTCAGATTGAGGTACGCACTTCTGGATCAGTTGGTCAGCACATTGCTTAAACAGAAAAGGTTCGTCCCAAAAATAATGCTTCACATCGTGCAAGAATTTCCTTTTTTGTTGATAGCTCAGCTCAGGTGGTAGGACATGGCTCACCACATAATTGACATAGTCAGCATACCATGGCACCTCATGTGTGATGGCGAAAAGCTGCTCATCCGGAAAAAATTCATTAATTATGACATCATCTCCCACCTCACGGTCTGCATTTTCCAGCCTAGACAAGTGATCCGCCACTTGATTCTCGGTTCCCTTCTTATCTCTAATCTCAAGATCGAACTCTTGAAGCAATAAAACCCATCGAATCAAGCGTGGCTTTGCGTCCTTATTTGTTATTAAGTACTTTATGGCAGAATGGTCCGTGTACACAATGACCTTGGTGCCAATGAGATAGGCACGAAATTTGTCAAAGGCATACACGATAGCAAGCAATTCCTTCTCCGTTGTTGTATAATTAAGTTGAGCTCCAGTTAGTGTCTTGCTATCATAATAAATCACATGAAAGACCTTGTCCTTGCGAGGGCCCAATACAGCACCAATTGCAAAGTCGCTAGCGTCGCACATCAATTCAAATGGAAGATTCCAATCGGGGGCAATGATAATAGGTGCACTTACAAGCTTCTCCCTTAGTAACTCAAAAGCCTCTAAACATGCATGATCGAAGACAAATGGAGTGTCTTTCTCAAGGAGACTACACAGCGGTTTTGCAATTTTTGAGAAATCCTTGATTAACCGCCTATAAAATCCAGCATGTCCAAGGAAACTACGAATTCCCTTGACGTTGGTTGGTGGAGGTAGCTTTTCAATAGTCTCAATCTTGGCCTTATCAACCTCCAGCCCCTTTGAAGATACTCTATGCCCCAAAATAATGCCTTCTTGCACCATGAAGTGGCATTTCTCCCAATTTAGCACCAAATTTGTTTCAACACATCGTTTCAGCACTTTCACAAGGTTTTCAAGGCATAAGTCGAATGAATCTCCAAAAACCGAAAAATCGTCCATGAAAACCTCCAATCCTTGCTCAACCATATTGGAGAATATAGCCATCATACATCTTTGGAAGGTGGCTGGTGCGTTGCATAACCCAAACGACATTCTTCTGAAGGCTAATGTCCCATATGGGCAAGTGAATGTCGTTTTCTCTTCATCCTCGAGGGCAATGGCAATTTGGTTGTAGACCGAATATCCATCCAAGAGACAATAGAATTCATGTCCCGCCAACCTGTCTAGCATTTGATCAATGAATGGGAGCGGGAAATGATCCTTGCACGTAGTCTTGTTTAACCTTCTGTAGTCCATGCAAACTCTCCATCCGGTGATAGTTCTAGTTGGGATCAACTCATTGTTTTCATTAGACACCACTGTCATGCCTCCCTTCTTTGGAACACATTGCACTGGACTGACCTATGGACTGTCTGAAATGGGATAGATGATGCCGGCATCGAGCAATTTGATAATTTCCTTCTTGACCACCTCCTTCATGATGGGGTTCAATCTACGCTGATGCTCAACCACAGGTTTGGCCTCATCTTCCAATATGATCTTGTGCATACAAAAAACGGGGCTAATTCCCTTGATGTCGGCAATGGACCAACCTAGGGCTGTTTTGTACTCCCGTAGCACTCTTAGCAATTTGTTTTCGTGCATATCATCAAGTGAAGCAGACACAATAACAGGCAAAGTACTAGCATTACCCAAATAAGCATACCTCAAATGGATAGGCAATGGTTTGAGCTCCAAAGTAGGTGGCTCCTCCCATGAGGATTTTGCAATGGTACTTGAACTGCTTGCTCTATCTAATGGTTCAAATTTTTGCTTAAACTTGATAAAACGTGGGGGAACATTCAGCACATTTACCATCTCATTAGGAAACAGAGGTTCACTCTCAAGTGATTCTCCTAGCAATTCTTCAAAAGGGTCAACTTCATACGTTGCTGTAAACATCTCTTCCACCGCCTCGTCAATCAAGTCTACCCTGAAGCATTCATCCTGCACATTAGGAAATTTCATTTCTATAAAAATGTTAAAAGTTACCTCTTGGTCTTGGACACGCATGGTTAGCTCTCCTTTTTGCACATCAATTAAGGTTCTGCCTGTGGCTAAGAATGGTCGCCCAAGGATGATGGGTATCTCCCTGTCTTCTTCAAAATCAAGGACAATGAAATCCGTTGGAAAAATAAACTTGTCCACCTTGACAAGCACATCTTCTACTATGCCTCTTGGGTATGTGAGAGACTTATCCGCAAGTTGCAATGTAACATTTGTAGGTTTTGCCTCACTTAATCCCAGCTGTTGATAAATTGAGAGTGGCATTAGATTGATGCTTGCCCCCAAATCACATAGGGCCTTGCCAAAGAATTGGTTACCAATTGTGCAAGGAATTGTGAAACTCCCCGGATCTTTCAACTTTGGCGGTAACTTCCTTTGTAACACAGCACTACATTCTTCGGTTAGCGCCACCGTCTCAAACTCCTCAAGCCTTCTCTTCCTGGACAAGATTTCTTTCATGAACTTCACATAACTAGGCATTTGTTCCAATGCCTCAGCGAATGGGATATTTATGTGCAATTTCTTGAAAACCTCCAAGAACTTAGAGAATTGCTTATCTAACTTTAATTTCTGCTGACGTTGTGGAAACGGGCATGGTGGATACATAGGGCCTTAATTGCTCCCCACTGGTTTTGGCTCTGACTCCTTTTCTTTCTTCTCTATTTCTTTTCGCTTTTCTTCCTCTTTCTCCCCATTTGCATCCTCACTCACGGGTTGAGCTGGGACCTCATTCACAACATCCGGTAGCTCCTTTCCACTTCTCAAAGTCACCGCCTTGCAATGCTCTTTACCATCTCTTTTCGGATTAACTTCAGTGTCACTAGGTAAGGCACCAGGAGGACGGATATTCATGGCACTAGCTATCTGCCCAAGCTGAAGCTCTATATTTCGTATCGAAGCGCTATGCTGTGCAACCAATTGAGCCAATAAATCATCCCCACTAGGCTTTTTCTCCTGTTGTGGCAAAGGTGGGGTTGAGGCTTGATGGTGTGATTGAGTTTGATTATGAAATCCTGGGGGATATTGGTGCCTAGGAGCTGAATATTGGGGTTGGGTATTATTGTTGTTGCTCCATGAGAAATTTGGGTGATTTTTCTAACCCGGATTGTAGTGATTTGAGTGGGGGTTGTTTTGTTGTCTATTGTTACTACCAACAAACTATACGGATTCTGCATTGATGGGGCATTGCTCGGTAGGATGATTTCCAACACATAACTCACAGGTTTCAGAAATGCTCTGCACAGATTGAGTTCCTAAATTTTTCACTTCCTTTGTGAGTGCGGCTAGCTGTGCGGTTATTGAAGTGAGAGGGTCCACCTCAAATTTTCCTGCTACCTTTTGTGGCATTTTCTTTTCCGAAGGCCATTGATAAATATTAGCCGCCATGGTTTCCAATAGTTTGTAGGCTTCCGCAAAATTCTTTCCCATTAAACTGCCACCTGCAGCTGCGTCGACGCTTGATCGAGTGGCGTTAGTTAACCCATTATAAAAAATCTCAACTTGCAACCATTGAGGCAAACCATGGTGTGGACATCTCCTAATTAGATCCTTGAACCTTTCCCAAGCTTCATACAAGGACTCGGAATCATATTGAACAAACGAAGTGATGTCATTCCTCAATCTTGCAGTTTTCGCGGGTGGGAAGAACTTTGCCAAAAATTTATGGGCTACGTCATCCCACTTTGTAATCGAACCCGAGGGAAGCGAATGCAACCAATTCTTTGCCTTATCACGGAGTGTGAAAGGAAAAAGTCAGAGTCTAATTGCATCATCAGTCACTTGAGTGTACTTGAATGTGTCACAAATTTCCAAAAAACTCACCAAATGAGCATTTGGGTCGTCATTGGGCAACCCACCAAACTGCAAACAGTTTTGAACCATTTGGATGGTTCCAGGCTTAATTTCGAAGTGATTGGCCTCAATGGCTGGCCTGGAAATGCTTGAGTGCAAATCTGTGACAAGAGGCATGGCGTACTCCCTCAAGGATTTAGGCTCCTCCTCAGCCATGGTATTTTGATTAGGTATACCCCGAACTTTATCTCTTCGTAGTCTTCGAATATTTCGCTCGATCTCGGGATCGTAAGGAATCAACTCAAGACCACGAGCGCGTGGCATACAAATCAAGAATACCTACAAAACAAAATGAAAATTATATACAAGTCTAAAAAGAGACCAAGTCGATTGGAACTGACATTGGTATAATTATTAGAAAACAATTCCCCTGCAACGGCGCCAAAAACTTGTTGGTCGATTTAGCTATCGAGAAACACACACGTGCAAGTATACACGGTCCACAAGTAATATATGATAAGATATGAGTCGAACCCACAGGGAATTGTGACAAATAATAACCAAGTATCAATTGTATATCAATTTGATCTAATTTAAACGATGAAGGTTTGATTGTTTGTTGATTGTTGAGTTCACAAGTCGAGTAATAAGTAAAATGCGGTAAAATATCAAGATAGAAAGGTCTAAGATTACAATTTCCCCCAACACGTCATTTGAATCTCCTAACTCTCTCTTTTCAATCAATTATAGCATACGAATTGACAACCGAGAAATCAAAACTACATAAGAGCCTCTATCGATGGTCAATCACGAATCTTCCTAAGCGGTGCATAGGTATATGTCTATCCTATACACTATCAAGAGACTAATTTCAGGAATGATTTATAGACATGTGTCACCAAATCTAATTAATCCTCCCTTCAATTACCAACTTTCACCTCGGAAGTCATTAAGACTAGATTCTCAATTGGGTGCATGCGGTAATTAGGTATATATCTATCCCAACTACTATCAAGATACCTATTATTGCAGATAATTAATAAGACACATGTCACTTAATCCAATTAATAACCCACAACAATCTATACTTTCGCATGTTATCATAACTAGGTCTCAACCTATAATCCGTTCGTCAAGTTCATATAGGTTCCCACGGTAATTACGGGCCAAGCAATTAATCTAGAAGCAAAGGTTATAACAATCAATTCACAAATGCATAACTAAAATCAATAGAGAGAGAATTCAATTCAAATTAAGTGTTGGGTTCCATTGCATTCTTAGAATAGAAGGTTAGTTCATGATAGCTACAATAAACATCATTTTCAATTGATACATTATCAAATTCGAATTACAAAGGAGATGAAAAACTAGAAATGAAACCACTTTTGAAGCTATTCAGCTGGTGTTCCTTTGGTTGCTGTAGATTTCTAGCTATCCTCCTTGGCTTTGCAATTCTTCTTGACTGAGTTCCTTGGCTTTTGGCTTGATTTGCAGCCTTGAGCACTGTTGGTTGATGTATTTTGTAGCCTCCCTCTCTCTAGATGCCTGATATGTAGCTTAGAAGAGAATATATATAGCCTCCATCAAGAAACCCTAGCCAAAATCAGAGAAAGTGGAGCTCAGATCGCACTATAGCTGTGTCAGATCGCACTCAGCACGGCGCCGCGCGCCCGCACGCCAGCGCGCGCGCCCGCGCCCAGCGCCTGGGCCGCACGCTGGCCGCACGCCCAACTGCCGAGTGCTGCCGAGCCCGCCGAGCCCCGCGCGCGCGCGCGCCCAACGCCGAGGCTGCCGATCCTGCCGAGCGCCCAGCGTCCAGCGCCCAGCGCCCGCCGCACGCCGCGCCCATGCGCCCAGCGCCTGGGCCGCACGCCAGCGCCCCGTCTGCCGCACGCCGTGCCCGCGGCTTGGTCGACGCCGCACGCCGTGCACGCTTTCCATCGCCGTGCACGCCCAACTTCCAAATGTCATCAAATTAAGCCTCGAGCATCGCCAAACATAAAATTTCACCGTGTTATCATTCGGGCACGGATATCTAAGCACGGGGTTGCCCTCGTGGCTTGGCCGACGCCGCACGCCGTGCACGCTTTCCGACGCCGTGCACGCCCAACTACCAAATGTTGTCAAATTAAGCACCGAGCGTCGCCAAGCACAAATTTCCATCATACTACCATTCGGGCATAGACGTCCAGGCACGAACATTGAGTCAATACAAACAACGATCCGAGCGGTCTTTATTTCAATTCCTACAAACATAATAAAAATGCATCAAAGCAACATAAAACATGTAAAAGTAACTAAAAACTAATTTATGTAGAAATAAGATAAAAATACATAAAAACCATATAAAATATCTAAAGACTTGCAAATTATCAAGGCCAAAAGTACCCAAATTGTGTGTATAAAACACACTCATCAGGAGTTTTTTAAGTAAAAAATATTTTTTATTATTGTCATCATTAAAAAGAGGGAGATTGATAGGTCTCCAACTATTAAGGATTATTTTAATGATAACAATAATAGTAAATAAGTTTAGTAAATATTAGAATCCTCTCCATAGGATTTGTATTCTAATTATTTTCAATTATCTTATTTACTTTGATCTTAAAATATTTTCAAATCCTATTGAATTAATTTTCTTGACCTTGATAATTTAATATCAAGTGTTAAAATAATTAGTTCATAAAACAACATTTCCGAGGGCAAGGAAAACTCCTATTTATTCTCAAAATGTTTTTAATCTCAAAGTTTTTTTTTGGCTAAAGAAAAATATAGTGTGTATATATATATATATATATATATATATATATATATATATATATATATATATACACACACACACACACACACACACACATTTATGCATACATATGGGCGTTTATTATGTGATCAATACATGTGGGGCATTTATATATATTATATACATGTGTTGGGAGATTACTTTGCAAAATGATAGTCAAATTGGGACAACTATTCCGTGCAAGAAAGATTTTGCAAAGATTTTCAAAGATTATCAACATCCTCATTTATTACTCCTGTTGACTGAATCTAATTCGGAAGAATTTTTTTCCTCAGCAATCCGCGTGAAATAAGAAATCATCCGAACCCTTTATTTTGAACAAATTGATCTAATCCATTTATTTTAAATAAACTTTCAAAAAATTACCTTTATGCCCTTAACTTCAAAACTCCTATAAATAGGAGCCTTCTTCTTTCATTTTCATTTGCCAATTCACTTGAAAAGAAAAGCTTACTCCTTGCCTACATTCTCTCTAAAAAGCTTTCTCTCTCTTCTTATTTAAGTTCTAATCATTTGAGAAGAGGAAATTGGTCTAAGTATTTGAGATAAGTTATTTGATTTAATTTATTTGAATTATCTCTTGCTTATTTAGATTTATAGATATACAAATATAAATTATTATACACAATTATATATATTTATTAATAAAAAGTCAGTACTTAGACACCAAGACTATAGCGGAGATATTCCTCTTAAGTGAGGGAATTAGCCGAACGAGTGCTCAAAGTCCTAAGTGGCCTTTTATTAATATTATTTATATAACTATTGAAAATAGATCATCACTTAAATACTGAAACAATTTGAAAATCTTTTCGACCGGTATTTAAAGTTATAAGTGATCTACTAAAAATATTTATATAAATATTAATTGTGAAACTATAAATTAGTCAGTACTTAGATACCGATACAATTTGGATTTATTCCTTTTGAGCGAATTATCCAAACGGTCTTTAAAATCCTAAGTGGCCTTATTTATAACTAGTCACATAATAGATAGAATATATTATTATATATTTTTTGAGTGAAGCAAATTTATTTGTTATATCAAGTATTGTTTAACTGATTCATTTATTATACTTGATATCAGATATCACAAGTATTTGATCATAAACTTATTTATTTATAAAATACTTGTTGCATAATATCTTTAATCCATAGAAACAAATTCTTTATTATAAAGAATAAGTAATTCTTTATAAATCTGCATTAAACTATATATCTGATTATATTGAAGCATCTTTTATCTAAGTTTTATATTGATCTATCTGCTTACATAGAAGCACACTTTATATATATATAAAGGTCATTTAACTTTTATATAATTACTTGATCTATAATTGCTATCTGCTTTTTTGAAGAAGCATATCTTTATTAAATATTTTTGTAAAAAGAAAAAGGGTAGAGTTAGTTTATTTTATGTACCTGTGAGAAAGACGAGTAATTCTTCGACCAAGACCAGAGTCTTAGAGAGGTCAGCTGGGAGTTGGGTCTCTAGTGTACTTGTGAGGTGAGGAAGAGGCTGTTGTTTCAAGACCGGATCATAGAATAGAACTGAACTCACAAGGAAGATATAACTAAGCTTGAGGAAGGAGCTGTGAACTTGCTGTCCAAGATAGTTAGTTGAGAATAGTTGTAAGTTTGTCTATAAAACTTTGTAAAGGCTTCTCCGCCTGTTGAAGGAGTATTTATTACTGATAGTAATAGGATCTCAAGTCCTGAAGAGGAGCTTGAGACTGGACGTAGCAACATACCTGGGATGTATGTTGTGAACTAGATAAATCTCTGTGCATTGTGTGATTGAATTTTTTACTGTCTTGCATATTAATTTCTAACACTGTAAATTAATTATCTAAAAATTTAAAAAGGCCTAAGATAATTTTTTAAATCTATAATAATCTATTCAACCCCCCTTCTAGATTATTATTGGACTTTCACTTGTGTATGATGAGTTATACTTTGACATGTCCCTTAAGACTTTTAGGGTATAGCAAAGGGTTTGATTGGGTATAATAAGTTGTACATGGAGATAGGTGAATGATCAACAAAGAATCTACCACGTCTAGTAAAAGATGTGAATGTCCTATGTGATTCGATAAATGATAACTCAGTAGTCCTTGGCCAAGGCAGAATGAAATTAGAAAAGAGTTTCTAATTTGCATTATTTAGAGTTGTGCATTTGAGAATCGAAATACATATAATTAAATAAAATAAGACTTGACAGTAATTCCATGTCTTATATTTAATTGGGACATTATATGGTAGAAGGATTGAATTGTACGGTAACTATACACTGAAAGGTTCTTTTATGATTAATGTTGAAATCTATATTATTTGGAAAGTCGTTGATCGCTAACGGGGCCTACCCTTATTGTAGAATAAATATTATTTATTTAAATGAATTAAATAGTTTAATTTATTTATTTAAATAAGATTCGAATTGTTCTAATTGATTAATTCACAATCGGTTTAATATGGAGAACCTAAAGGGTCACACCGCAAAAGAAAAATATTTATTTAAGAAGTAAATGGCATAATTGTAATAATGAGTTAAGTGTATTTAATTTAGTCTATGGAGATAGAATAAATTAAATAACTTAATATTTATTATTTAATATTTTAGAAATATTAAATATAAATTAATAAGAGGAGTCTTATTATTATTATTATTACTATTACTATTATTTAATTCCTAATAGGGATTGAGAATTAATTAATAAAAGTACTCTCACATGAATTCCTAATTGGATTAGGAGTTTAATTTAATTAAAGGAGTTTAATTAGAATAGAAATCCTAATCCTAAATAGTTTAGGGAAGAGTTTTCCTACATCTATAAATAAGAGAAGTCTTATCATAGATTAGGGTTACAGACTCTTCTATAAGAATTGTGAAGAGTACTTACAATTTCTATAGAGATAGAAACTAGGGTTTTGCCAACACCATCCTTTTGAACAAGTATTATTCCTTGGTGGATCACTTCTAGAGGCCAAACACTTGGGTGGCTAACGTTGATCAAAGGAAGGAATTTAATCGGTGAAATTCAAGGAGAACGCGAAGGAATTGGAGGTGAACTTGTACCTGAGGAAGCTAGAATTCTATAAGGGTATAATTCTTATTCTCCATCTCTTTCGTTTAATTAATAATTGTGCATAAAGAAAGATCATGATGATGGTTTGTATAAAATTTTAAAATCTGATTTTATCGCGCTTCCGCTTTATTTATGCAATTTGATTGCATGTTCGCGTTATACAAACCTAACAGTGGTATCAAGAGCCAAACTTTATGCGAATTATTAATTGTTTTGATATTGTTTATACATTGATATGTGTTTAGAACAATTTAATTGGGCATAATTGTTTGTGTAAAATTATTTTATTTTTTTTATTTTTTTTATTTTTGTAAATTAAAATAAAGGAGTTTATTTTGATTTGGAATTTGATTAAAAATAAAGGAGTTTATTTTTATTCAACAAATTGGATAAATTAAAATAAAGAAGTTTATTTTGATTTGGAATTTGACTAAAAATAAAAGAGTTTATTTTTATTCAAAAAATTGGATAAATTAAAATAAAGAAGTTTATTTTGATTTGGAATTTGATTAAAAATAAAGGAGTTTATTTTATTCAAAATTGGATAAATTAAAATAAAAGAGTTTATTTTGATTTGGAATATGATTAAAATAAAAAGTTTATTTTAATTGAAATTGGATTTCATGATAACTAATTAGAGTTGGAATTGGATTCCATGATAACTAATTGGAGTTGAAATTGGATTTTATACTAACTAATATTGCCTATTAAATGATATCAATGCATATATGGAATGATTTTATTATTCATGGGATGAATGTTATTTATATATATAGAGAGATATGTATGATAATAAATAGGGATTGATTATGGACTATTGACTAATGTGTGATTGGATTTATTTTAGTGGATGCTTGAATGTATGAGTTTTTATAAATGAGGTTTGCGTACCTCGTCTTCTCTAATTTGTTCTTAATATAAATTCTATCTCCCTCCTATGTACTTCCCCTTGACTGCTGATCAAGGTTTCTATTTATTGTAAATAGTTTTTGTAATAGGACTAGTTAGAATTAATTTTGAAGAATTGGAGACAAAGAAGCAAGGAGCGCTTGAAGACCCGTTTGTAATGGAGCCCGGGTTTAAATGTAATAGTTATATTTAAATTTAATTCTTGCACCCTAATTTTGACCTGTTGGTTCACTTGGTGGCTCTAGTGAACCAAACTAGAATAAAGTTCATAATCAATCCGGGTAGAATATAGTATTCTATATGTGCATGCTTACTATATATATATTATATATTATCCAACATGCTTCGCATGTAAAATAATATGACGCGTATATATATATATATGCATGCGCGCTAAACAAGATGAGACAAATAATAATTACAAACCCCTCAAAGAAATTATATTAAGTCCTAAACGTTCAAAGATATTTGGAATATCGAACGTCGCCTTCTAGCATGGTAAAGCGATAGAGTATTAAATATTTAATATGAGTTTGTCGTGTCACACAAGGCATGTATTAAATATTTAAGATGTTGCTTTATCACATTTGATGCTTATAAATAGACTAAACGATGCTGTTTTGTTGTGTCACACAAGGACAGTGTTTTTCTTTCGAATATATGGAAGTACTAGGTTGGACTTAACTTAAATAATTTTGATTCAGATGTGTCACACTTGATCAAAATAATCTAAGAGGCAAAATACAAGGAATTACATAGTGATGTAATTGACAATAGTTGTCTACCTATTTATTTATATATAGTTAATTGTGTCACACAAGGCTATATACATTTGAAATGAGATCCTTATTCTCACTAGAAAATCTTTAATTAGATTTGTCGAACTATATATATTGAGGGTATTATAGTTTGATGAAAAGTGAGAGATACCAATTTAAAAAAAAGACCTAATTTATTTTGGTAATTAATTAAATGAATGTATGCTAAAATGTTGTTAAATTACAAATTCATTTTACAGAATTTTACAATGTCTAATTCACTATCACTGCGTAGCATATTAGATTCTAATTAACCAGACCGAATTACACGGACTGGTTAAGGAATCTGAGAATAGTTCTCAAGGCTGAAAAGCTATCTTATATCCTTAATATGCCTATCCCTGCAATAGTTGCAGACAATGCCTCTGAGGAAGAGATTGCTACTTTTAGAAAGTGGCAAGATGATGCACAGTTGGCTCAATGCATCATGCTCGCATCCATGAGTAACGAGCTTCAGCATCAGCATGAAACTATGGATGCTCTTACTGTACTGCACCTTCAAGGAGTTGAATGGTGAGTAAAGTAGGACTGCTAGATATTAGATATCTAAAGAGCTCTTCCAATCTAGAATAACCGATGGCACTACAATATAGACAAATGTCCTAAAAATGATCAATCTGATTGAACAATTGGGATAACTGGGTTTTGTATTGGATGAAGAGTTGATCCAAGATTTGATCTTGCAATCACTCCCGGACTCTTTCTCACAACTTTTTGTGAATTTTTCACGTGAACAAGCTATATGTCAACCTGCATGAGTTGCTTAAACACGTTGAAACTGTAAAGAGTCACTTTCCAACCAAGAAAGACTAAGTCTTACTGGTAGATAATTGTTCCAGAAAGCGGAAGAGGGCCAAAGGATCTTCTTAAAAGAAGAACAATTCAAAAAAGGTATAAAGAAAGGCAATAACTAAGGACACTAAGAACAAAACTGATGCAGATAGCAAAGGAGTTTGCTTCCACTGCAATAAGCCTGGACACTAGAAAGGAAACTGTAAGGAACATCTTGCAGAGGCTAACTAGAAGAAGCTTAGTGAAGCTTCGGTTATAGATATAGGTTTGTTCATCATTGAAATAAATCTTTCTGTAAGTCAAAGTTTTACTTGGGTATTTGATACCGGCTATAGTTCTCACGTATGTAATCGAATGCAGAGACTAAGCAGAAGTAGAAAGCTAAACAAAGAGTAAGTAATCTTACGTGTGGAGAATAGAGCAATGATTGCTACATTAGCCGTAGGAACTTATAGTTTAGTGTTGCCTACGGGCAAGTCTATTAAGTTAATAATTTGTTATTATGTTCCAGTTCTCTTAATACATTATTACTTCTGTTGTTGGACAAGGAAGGTTCTGGTATTATATTTAAAAACAATTGTTGTTCTATTTATAATAATAATGTTTTGTTTAAAACTGGAAGATCACTTGATGGACTTTGTAAACTTGACTTACATGAAAAATAATTTTGCAAATTGAACAAACTAGTAAAAGAAAAGGAGATGATCATTCAAAGAGTTGAACATGTGTATTTGATGAAATACAAGTCTGAATCATTTGAAAGGTTCAAAGAATTCAGAAAGTGAAACAAATTGACAAAGTATTAAGATTCTTTGATCAGATCGAAGAAGGAATACTTGTACAATGAGTTTCTAGATCATCTCAAAATGGTATTTTCTCATAATGGACGTTTCATGATACGCAATGATTGACCAGTGTATCTAAAAGGAGAAATTGTACCTTGTTGGACATGGTGTGGTCCATAATGATTTTTACCGACATTCTAGTATCCATTTGGGATTATGCCCTAGAAACGGCTGCATATCTGCAAAATAAGGTAACCTCAAAATCCGGCCCCAATACTCTATAAAAGTTATGGATAGGGAGGATTCATAGTCTTAAGTATGTTAAGATAAGGGGTTGTCCAACTTATGTGAAAAGGTTTCAAAAAATAAGTTTGGGACAAAATTTGACAAGTGCAGAGTTGTGGGATATCCTAAAGAAAGTTTAGGGCATTATTACTATAATCCTACACGCTGCCTTCTTGGATAAAGATGTTTATCATTGAAGGGGCTAGTGGGAGGGTAATAGATCTTGAAGGAGTTCAAGAACCATAAAGTACTACAAGTCAAACTGAGGAGCCTGTAGATAGACCTATTGTACCATAACCGAATCGTAAATCTGGAAGAGTACCGAAGATACGTAGGAGGTATGGATTCATCATAGAGGATGATGATGCGGTACACATCATAGAGGATGATGATCCAGTTACATACGATGAGGCTATGGGTAGAAGACACTCAAAGAAATGGCAGATGGCCATGAAATCCGAAATGGACTCCATGTATGAGAATTAAGTATAGACTCTGGTTACTCCATCAAAAGGCATAGTGCCTAAAGGGTGTATATGGGTCTTTAAGAGAAAGACTAGGGCAAATGGCAATGTGGAAACCTATAAGACCAGACCTGTTTAAAAGGTTTCAAATCAAGTCAATGAGTTGACTGTAATAAAACCTTATTACCGGGTAATGCTCAAGTCCATTTGGATTTCGCTTGTGATTGCAACTTCTTACGAAATCTGGCAAAATGGATGTGAAGATGTCCTTCCTCAATAAAGACTTGAGGAGAATGTATGTATGATACAGCCAGAGGAATTTGTTTCAAAGGTTGAAGCAAATCGTGTTTTAAGCTACAATGATCTATTTATGGATAGAAGCAAGCTTTTCAAAGATGGAACATTCATTTTGATGAGACAATCAAAAGAGTTTGATTTTATCAAAAACGAGAATGAACCTAGTGTGTACAAAAATGTCAGTGGGAGCACTGTGACATTCCTAGTATTATATGTTGATATATTACTGATAAGGAATGACACACTAATGCTACAATCAGTAAAGATAAAATTGTCTAAATATTCCTCCATGAAAAACTTGGGAGGAGCATCCTATAAATTGGGGATATAAATCTATATAGATAGATTTAAAAGGATGTTCGGCTTGACCCAATGAACGTATAATCATTCGATACTAAAGACGTTTAGCATGGCAAACTCCAAGAGAGGTCTCATGATGATGAGCCATGGAGTGTATCTCTCTAAAATTATCTCCAATAAAAGAGAGATCGCATGAGTTACTATCATATATGCAATGAATATACAAGGCCTGATGTTGATCAGTCATATTCTGGAGAAGATCACTGTAAGACAGTGATAAACATCTTTAAGTACTTAACCGGTACTGAAGATGTGATCATGATTCTGAATTAAAACTAGAGGGCTAAACAGACTCAAATTTTTCAGACTGACCAAGACGATAACAAATCCACTTTAGGGTAAATTGTTACCTTGAATGGTGGTGCGGTGAATTGGAAATGTTCCAAAATAACAAAGAGTTGCTAGTTTAGTGACAAAGACAAAGTATATAGTTGTAAATGAAGTTGCAAGTTGATTGTTTGGATGAAAAGTTCATTACAGAACTAGGAATAGTTCCTAAGTCTCATCTTGGATTCAAACATGTGTTGCGACACTTTCAATTGATTAAAGGAATCATTGCAAGAAGAAAAGTCACTATAGAGATAGTGGACCTCCAGAACAACATTGCATATCCATTTACTGAAGCTTTATCTAAACGGCAGGATGATCGTCACTTAGAGAAGAAGGGTATTAGATACCATGTCGATTGGATTTAGTGCAAGTGGGAGATTGAAAGTAGTATGCACACAAGCCAATCATATTTGATATGATGTAGCATATACTTTGTAATCTTATTCGGTTATTAAAGGCATTTTATATTATCTACATAGTGTTGTTATATTAAATGTGATAAACCCATAGTTTTGAGCAATGCTTTTAGAATCATGATGGTGATCATGCTAATGAGATCTAAATTCTAGATAGCTCACAAACTAAAATCGTTCCTAATCATTGGATTACTAAAAAGGGGATTAGTGAATCCGGATAGATTAGTACATACATTGCTTGCTCTTGAGAAGAGAATGATTGATCTCATAATCATTTGTGTGGAGACACTAAAGCAAGTATATAGGTGTTTATTGGAGAATAAGTTCACTGAACGTGACTCGCTAAGGAATACCTAATGGAGTTTTACTCGTTTGTCAATAGGAATTTAGCTATGTGCATGGAGATAGGTGAATGATTAACAAAGAATCTACCATGTCTAGTAAAAGATGTGAATGCCCTATGTGATTCGATAAATGACAACTCAGTAGTCCTTGGCCAGGGCAGAATGAAATTAGAAAGGAGTTTCTAATTTGCATTATTTAGAGTTGTGCATTTGGGAATCGAAATACATATAATTAAATAAAATAAGACTTGACAGTAATTCCATGTCTTATATTTAATTGGGACATTGTATAGTAGAAGGATTGAATTGTATAGTAACTATTCACTGAAAGGTTCTTTTGTGATTAATATTGAAATCTATATTATCTGGAAAGTCGTTGATCGCTAAGGGGGCTTACCCTTATTGTAGAATAAATATTATTTATTTAAATAAATTAAATAGTTTAATTTATTTATTTAAATAAGATTAGAATTGTTCTAATTGATTTATTCACAACCGATTTAATATGGAGAACCTAAAGGGTCACACCGCAAAAGGAAAATATTTATTTAAGAAGTAAATGACATAATTGTAATAATAAGTTAAGTGTATTTAATTTAATCTATGGAGATAGAATAAATTAAATAGCTTAATATTTATTATTTAATATTTTGGAAATATTAAATATAAATTAATAAGAGGAGTCTTATTATTATTATTACTATTACTATTATCTAATTCCTAATAGGGATTGAGAATTAATTAATAGAAGTACTCTCTCATGAATTCCTAATTGGTTTAGAAGCATAATTAATTAAAGGAGTTTAATTATAATAGAAACCCTAATCCTAAATAGTTTAGGGAAGGGTTATTCCTACATCTATAAATAAGAGGAGTCTTATCATAGATTAGGGTTACACACTTTTGCATTAGATTGTGGAGAGTACTTACAATTTCTATAGAGATAGAAACTAGGGTTTTGCCAATACCCAACTTCTTGAATACCTATTCTTCCTTGGTGGATCACCTCTAGAGGCCAAAGACTTAGGTGCCTAACGTTGATCAAAGCAAGGAATCTCATCGGTGGAATTCGATCGAGGAGAAAACGAAGGACTAGGAGTTGAACTTGTACCCGAGGAAGCTTTAATCTACGAGGGTATAATTCTTATTCTCTTTCTCTTTCGTTTATATCGTTAATTGAGCACATGGATTGATCTTGGTGATGGTTTGTATAAAATTTTAAAATCCGTTTTATCACGCTTCCACCCTATTTATGTAATTTGATTGCATGTTTGCGTTATATACAAACCTAACACTCTGGTCCCAACAGTCATCGTTCACCGACCTCATCCCAACTTAACGGTGTTCTGCACTTCCTCCCGTAGAGGGCTTCATACAGCGGCATACCGATACTTGCATGATAGCTGTTATTATAAGCGAATTCCACAAGTGGTAAGTGGTCATCCCAATTCCCTTTAAAATCTATCACACAAGCTCTAAGCATGTCTTCTAGCGTCTGTATTGTTCGTTCGCTCTGTCCGTCAGTTTGAGGATGGTAAGCAATACTTAGTCGCAACTGTGTTCCCATACTCTCTTGCAAGCTCTTCCAAAAATTTGATGTGAAACGCGGATCTCGATCTGAGACAATTGACACTGGCACTCCATATCGCGAAACAATTTTCTTTATATATAACTGGTTTAAATTGAATCGGATTTTTATCGGTAAAAAGTGTGGTGATTTTGTCAATCGGTCTACGATAACCTAAATGGCATCACAACCCTTTTGTGTAACTAGAAGTCCCACCACAAAGTCCATAGTGATATGCTCCCATTTCCTTTCCGGTATATTCAGTGGTTGAAGTAACCCACTCGGTCTCTGATGTTCCGCCTTGACTTGTTGACAGGTGAGACACTTACTGATGTACTCTGCTATGTCCCGCTTCATGTTGGGCCACCAAAAATATTGACGAAGATCCCGGTACATTTTCGTGTACATTTTCGTGCTTCCAGGGTGAACAGAATATGCTGAATTATGTGCCTCATGTAAAATTTTCTCTCTTAATTCAGTCACGACTGGCACCCACACTCGCTCTTCATATCTTAAGATACCATCTTTATCCGTCCGAAATTTCTCTTCCTTATTTTCTGCTATCCTTTCCCGAATCATTTCACACTCTTCATCCTTTTCATGTGATTCTCTCATTTTGTCGTGTAATGTCGGACGAGCCTCAATTACGAATAACTTCTCTATGGTCTCTGTCGGAATGTTCACTTCGATCTCTAGTCTCGCCATTTCTCGTATTAGCTCCTCATGAGTAGTTAGCAAAAATAATTTCTCGTTCCCCTTTCTGCTTAATGCGTCTGCTACTACGTTTGCCTTCCCTGGGTGATAAAGAATTTCGCAGTCGTAATCCTTGATTAATTCCAGCCACCTCCTCTATCGCATGTTTAGCTCCTTCTGTGTGAAAAAATATTTCAGACTCCTATTGTTCGTGTATATCTCACATTTCTCCCCATAAAGGTAATGTCTCTAAATCTTCAACGCAAAAACGACAGCCGCTAACTCCAAGTCATGGGTTGGGTATCGCTTCTCGTAATCCTTCAGTTGTCGTGACGCATACGCAATAACATTGCCGTATTGCATTAACACACAACCAAGACTCTTGTGTGATGCATCACTATACACTACAAAACCTCCTGTATCATTTGGTAAGGACGATACAGGCGCCTCGCTTAACCTCTTCTTCAACTCCTGAAAACTGTCTTCACACTTTTCAAACCACATAAACTTCACCGTCTTCCTCGTTAGATTGGTCAATGGGGTTGTTATTTTGGAAACATCTTGGATAAACCTCCGATAATACCCGACTAACCCTAAGAAACTTCGTACTTCTATCGGCGTCTTCGGTTGTTCCTAGTTACTAACTGCCTCCACCTTCGCAGGGTCCACTGAGATACCGTCTTTGTTGATCATATGCCCTAAAAATTGCACCTTTTCCATCCAGAATTTGCACTTGGAAAATTTCGCGAATACCTTCTCCCTTCTCAATGTCTCTAGTACTTCGTTTAGATGATCGGCGTGCTCTTTTTCGGTCTTTGAATAAATCAAAATGTCATCGATGAAAACTACTACGAACTTATCTAAGTACGGCTTCAGAATCTGGTTCATCAAGTCCATGAATGTTGTCGGGGCGTTAGTCAAACCGAAAGACATCACCAAAAACTCGTAGTGACCATATCTTGTCCGAAACGCAGTTTTAGGTACATCTTCCTTCTGTACTTTTAGCTGATGATATCCAGTCCTCAAATCTATCTTCGAGAAGTGTCTGGCTCCCTTTAGTTAATCGAACAGGTCGTCGATTCTTGGCAATGGGTACTACTATAGATGTCATCAAACGTTTCTTGATACAACAAAATGGTGAGGGGTTCACCGACATACTCCCCTTAGAAGCACAAAAGTTACTGTCTTACAATACTATCCCATACATGTAGCAAAATGTTGGGATTAACATATACAAGATTACATACAGCTAGGCACATAAGTTAAGCAACTTATCCGAGCATACCGTGCTCCACAGCGTTGCCATACTCCCTATGACCCATATGGATCATCAAGTCTCGACTCAGGGTGTGACGAGTCTGTCCCTCTTCAGCTGGGTAGTGGTATACACCATCTATCCACCTGCCCATTGCCGAGTGGAAAGCATATCCCATCCGGTTCATCTTTCTCTTACCCCTCCTCACTTCACCCTCCAGGTCGTCCACTCGTTTATGGCATCATCCCGTTGTTCCTTGATCCGGAAACGGTTTGCCACCTCCCTACCAAACTGGTTCTTCAGGATCTCATTATCCATTTGCAAATTAAGTCCCCGATGCTCTGACTGCTCTAGCTTTCCTGCCAATTATGCATTCCTCGCCAAGAGGTGATGCAGTATGACTACCAATTGTGTGGAGGCCCCAAGCTGCCCTTGCACATCCATCTCTAATTCTTAGATCCGGTTCTTACCCTCCTAGACCTCGCCTTCTAGTCCATGAATCCTGGCCCGTTGCTCTCGGGCTTCACTCTCCAACTCATGGATCCTATATGCTTGATCGAGAATGCGGTCGGTACGTTCTTCCAACATCTCCATTAAAAATATGGTGTCAACAGGGGGCACCTCCTCCAATTCCTCTTATAGGTCCTCCTCCGGGTCAGATTCTAACTTGGGTTCCTCCTCAGCAAGGACAGTAGCTAGAATAGGCTTAACCACCAGGAATGTCTCGGACACCACATTGATGTCACGTGGCTCCTCCTCTGCGACTCTACTAGGTTCTCATGTGTTTGACATCCTACAAGCACAACCATAAACAAGCAAACTTCTATTAGTACCCTTTAACAAAATATAAGTTCATTGTCTGGAATGAATATATATTTCATAACACTACAGACTCTCTAAGACAAGTCTTCGTTACGTAAAACTCTACATGAGCTTTGTTTACTCTTATCCTCTATACACTTCCTAAGGTTATAGCCTAAAGACCTCTTTCTAAAGGTTTATAACCTAAGGCTCTGATACCAACCTGTGATGCCCCCAAATTCGGGTCACCTAAGCCACGGACCTGGTTCATCACTACCTGATACAAGAATTATACAATCGATAACTTATAGCGGAATAAAGGAATATTTACATTGATATAACATAAATAATCCTGTCCCAAGTCTCGAAACCAAGACTACTGCAAAACATAACATAATACGTAAGGGTAAATATGTCTTAATACACACCGTCAATTAATAAGTCTTAATACAAACGGTAATTCTAGAACAACAAATTACAACTAATTAGTAACTTTTCCCTTTCCCTTATCTTTTCCTGATAAGGAAATAAACAACTTCTTTTATCACCGTTATAATGGTCACTATGGACCAAAGGATTTATGAAGTATCCAAGGATTTCAAAGTTTCCCCAAAGAAAGGGACTAATCGATACTGAGTGAGCCCCAAGGCACAAAACTCTATCTAGAATTACTGGAAATTCATCCGATAATCTACAAAACTGGTATAATAGGTGATCAGCCTAAAATACCTGGCGTTATGCATAAGCCTTACATTTTCCATTATGCGTGTGTCAGTTCCCTAACGTTTATACAATTTCCCCTGCTATGAGGGTTGTTCTTCTCAACTCTACATGGGAGTCCAGACCAAAATAATTTGATCAGACAGTTTTACTTAACAACAATAATAGTTGGAGGACTTAACCTCACTTCAATAAACAAATCAATAAGTGTCTAGCTGGAACAATTAGCTTCGACATATCTTTCAAACGGTTTATGGAATAAAGAACTTTAAGGTTCAACAACATGCCTAATAGCATCAATAATATCTTGAATAAATAACAATTCATAATCTTTGGAATCACACAATATATAACATTGCATGAAGTGGGCTTTCATTGCAATACTTGAATAAAAGTATGAATACTAGCAATCTAATTGCTAAATTGATAAGTAATTTGAACGGAGTCAAGAAGCTCAATAAGCTTGCTCAATAAATAATATTTGCTCGAATATAATTTTGAATAGGGTAAGTAAACTTGCACAATAATAACTTGAATAAGATAGGAGACTTGCTCGATGGATAAATGAATTCGAAACTTGCCCACTAAATAAATCAAGTAAGAAAAACTCGCACAATTAAATAAGGGTTGAGTAAGGAACTTGCCTTGCGCGTGCGTTAAAATGTTGACGTTAATGGTCCTTCAAAAATAATACCCTACAGTTCATTAAAATCGTCTTAAATATTAGTCATATAAGGACTAGGTTTAATACAGTCATCACATCATCAAAATACATTAATTACCGCTACGACTACCCAGTCGTGGGTCTCGCCCCCCGGTGAGAGACCTCCGTCCACTCCAGCTCCTATATCTCCCTCTATACTCGATCAATTTGGCCGTTACGGACTCTATGGATTCGTAAGACACGGGGCTACAACATATCAAAAATGTAGGACTACCCATAGAAGCTAACATGACCAAATCTTAAGCCAAAATGTAAACTGTATACTCTATTTTTTCGTAGTCATGATGCAATTTACTCAAATCATAACTATGGCTTCGTTTTAGCATATTTTTGGTTTGTTCCAACTAGGTTACCTCCACAACTCATTGGAGTACAATATTACAATAATAAACAATCAAAATAATTACACCATCAAGGCTTTACAGTCCTCTAAACAGTCTGAAGGTCCAAAAGTCCAAAAAAATGTCCATTATCTTCCTCCTTATGCTTTGGTTCAAATCTTTCCTTGTTTTTGTTTCACTTTGAGGGTGTTAATGGTTTATATAGCTTCTTAAGAACATTAAGGAACCATCACAGCCATCAACAACAACAGAAAGTAATCACAAATCATCCACCAAGCACATGAGCTTAAGAAAATGAGAAAGCTAGAAACACTTAATGAAACCAAAAGAAGATCATTTAAGGTTGAAGGTTTACCTCCGTAAATCTTTCCGAGGTGTTATAGAAGCTTTACAAGGCTAGCTCGAGTCTCCCTCTTCCTTCTTTGTTTCACCCGAGCTTCTTCCTCCCTTTCCTTCCTTCACTGTTCTTCTTCTTCCTTGTTCTTCTTGTTTGCAAATTCTCATTCTCTCTCTTTGCAGTTCTCTTCTGGCTAGCAAATGGAAAGTGAGCTGAGGTTCGGAATGATCAAGGAGAGGGGAATGGGTGCAGTTCTTCTTCTTTTCAATTTCCTCTCAACTCTCTCTATGTCTCTCTATCTTCTATCTACTGCAGAACAAGAGGAATGGAATGGTTTAAGAGAAATGGAGGGAGTGGTGTTGCTTAGCTGCTTCGGGAGAATGAGGAATGAATTCGGAGAGTGAAAGTTGTGAACCCAAGCTTCTTGGAAATAAGATTGAGGTGATATGTTTGCAAAATGGAATATCCCACATATTGTGTACTGTGAGTGTCTCCTCCTCTCATCCGATTGGCTCATGACACACTTGCCCAATTCTAATTGGTTGGAGATTAAATGCCTCCCCAATTAAATCGTATGCACCCAAAAATATACCCGAATACTCCCACTTTTGTACCAAATTTGGTAAATAACTCTACCCAAAATTAAAATGGGTACTCCCATAAATTACTGGGACGTGTTAAAATATTTATTATGGGATTTGTCTAATTATTCGGAATACTCATATAATAAATTTCAGATACGGATTAAATCACGTTTCGGCTCCAATAAAATTACTGACACTTGGAAAAATTATTACTTCGCATACACGTCTTAACTAAATTAATAGAAATAAAAAAAACGTAAAAATGTTCGCTCGTGAATAGTGCCTCGTGAAATGTGTTATGTGAATAGTGATTTCACGAATTTTCGCAAAATTGATTTATTCACTCCAACGACACAACAACACATAAAATTTAACACATACACATATTCTAGGTTGCAACACAACTTTAACCACATAACATATAATAATATAGATAAAATTAAAAATTCATTTTATTCATACATAACTCGGATTACAAGGAAATCTAAAATTCTCGATCGTTACACAGTCTTCATAGGAATTTTAATTTTCTGTGTTTGAGTATGAATTTCGTCGCTAAGGGTGTTCTTCATGAAGAACACCTGGTCATGGTCGAACAGTGACCTTTGACCTTAAATTAATTCCAGCTGGGTTATTGTTTGTGTGTTATTTTTGTTTGTTGTTGTAGCCTACATGGTATTGTATAATGACATGAAAATTACACTCAAACAACATCAATTGATGCTCTAAAAATATGGTCAAAGTAGCCGGTTCATCACTATTCTTGAGTTTCTGGGTAACCCAGAAACTCATGCAGTCGTGGTCGGTCAACGTGGTTTGACCGTTAATAACTTTCGTTCCATGTTAGCTTAATGTGTTTTGATGCTTCTAGGTTATAGTTTACATAGCATACTATAAGATTAAGCCAAGAAACAACACATATAATATGATTTAGGCATGATCTGGGATGTTCAAAAGTCTGTCAGTGAACTGTCAGACATTCATATGATTTCTGGGTTACCCAGAAATCAATCCATCATGGTCGGTCAACGCGTTTTGACCACCTATAACTTTCATTCTAGAGATAATTTTAACATTTTACCAATTAGATATTACAGCTAACATGGCATACTACTAATTCATGCTTTAAAACACATCAAACATACAGTTTAGGTCGATTAAAAGCTCTGACAAAAAGCCTTGTCAGACTGTTCTTGACTACCAAGAACAGTTTGGGTTTTTGATCAAATTCAACCCTTTAAACGTAATGGATACTTGTTTAACCAACCCAGATCATTAAATAACATGTTTACACATAATCCTAAACATCTAAAACAAAAAATTTATACAGGCTTGAAGATCTAGCATAAAAGTTAGGGTTTTGCACCTTTTTCTTAGATTTTTGATCTCTGACTTTTGATTTTGATCTTATGCTTGCAGAGGCTTGTTATGGTATGATTGTAAGTGCTTAGGCTTTGTAAAATTCATGGCTTAACTGATCAGCTTGATGTTCTATTTATAAGAACTCCTAAATTAGGATTTCTTTCATTTTTTCCCAATTTTGCCCTTCAAAATATCTTGGCATTGAGACTTGTGTTGCTTGCAATCTGATCTAAATCACCTACTTGTGCTGGAGTGTGTTGAGCACAAGCTTGCACACTCCTAGCTCCATTTCTATTGGTTTAAATTTTATTTTTGATTTATTTACTTACTAATTAAACCTAGATTTTTACTAATCATGTCTAGGATGTTTAATTAGGTTTAGTACTACCTTAATTAAGGTAATATATCATAATTAAGGTTTATCATTTCATAATTTAGTGTTATTGAATCAATTTAGGGTTTTAGGGTTTCAAAATTAGGGTTTAAGGTTTTCAATCCTACAATTAGGGTTTAAATCTTGAATTAGGGTTTTAATATAAGTTCAATGATTCATAATTAATATTATGATTCATTACTTAGAATTTATTATATCACTTAAGGTTTTTGTGTACTAATTAGGGTTTAGGTTAGCCAATTCGGACAACTTTTACCAATTAGGGTTTCTTAATTAGGGTTTCTAATTCAGTTTAACATTTTAAACCCTATTTTAACTTATTTTAGATTTTTATCAGTAAATATAATATTATATTAACTTCGAAGCACGACAAATCACTTCGTGATTTCCAAGTACGACACAGCAGCTTACAAAAATAATTTACCGACACGCTTCTCGGTGAAATCATCGGAAGCACGACAAATCATTTTGTCCGTATAAGCACGACACAGCTGCTTGGCAAAATTTTTTTCTTTGACCTAATTCTTAAATAAAATACACAATCACATAACACAAAGTCGGAACATGAAATTTCATTTAATAAACACATAATTTACATATACAAATCTTATTAGGGTTTGGAATATTACATTCACCCCCACTAATAAGAATTTCGTCCTCGAAATTACAGTATAGATTACAAAAACAAGTGTGGGTAGTTATCTCGCATTTTACTCTCGAGCTCCCACGTAGCTTCCTCTATGTTTTGATTCCTCTAGATAACTTTGACTGAAGGTATCACGTTATTGCGTAGATGTTGTTCTTTCCTATCTATAATTTCAATAGGAACTTCTTCATACAATAAATCTTTCTCGATCTGAATAGGCTCGTAATCTATAACGTGTTTATAATCAAGTTTGTATGGTCGTAACATGGACACATGAAACACGTTATGGATATATTCTAACTCCGGAGGTAAGGCTACCTCATAAGCTACTTTACCTATCTTTCTCAATATCTGAAATGGTCCAATGAATCTCGGACTCAATATTTCCTTTTTACCGAAACGTATTTTGCCTTTCCACGGAGAAACTTTTAAAAACAGGTGACTACCGACATCGAAATTTTTTAGCTTCCTGTGTTGATCTGCATATTTATTTTGTCGATCTTGAGACGCTTGTAATCTTCCTCGTATAATTCAAACTACCTCAGCGGTTTGTTGAACTAGTTCAGGTCCTAACCTTTGTCACTCACCGACCTCGTCCCAACATAATAGTGTTCCACATTTTCTTCCATACAGAGCTTCAAATGGTGGCATTCCTATGCTGGCATGATAGCTATTGTTGTAGGCGAACTCTACCAAAGGTAACTGATCTTCCCAATTTACCTTGAAATCCATGATGCAAGTGCACAACATGTCCTCCAATGTTTGAATTGTTCTCACTCTGACCGTCCGTTTGTGGGTGATAAGCTGTGCTTAATCTCAACTGGGTCCCTAAATATTTCTGGAGACTTATCCAAAAATTTGAAGTAGATCGTGGGTCTCGGTCTGATACTATAGAAACAGGGACTCCATGTCTAGAAATAACTTCATTGATGTAAAGTTTAGCTAACTGATCAAGACTGAAGTTGACTTTTATGGGTAGAAAATGAGCTGATTTGGTAAGACGATCTACAATTATCCAAATGGCATTGTGACCTTTTTGTGTATTTTGGAGACCAACTACGAAATCAATGGTAATATGTTCCCATTTCCACTCAGGAATTTCTAAGGGTTGTAGTAATCCACTGGACTTTTGGTGTTCAGCTTTAACCCTTTGACACGTTAAACATTTACTTAGCCACTCTGCTATTTCTCTTTTCATGTTAGACCACCAAAAGTGTCGGCTTAAATCTTTGTATATTTTTGTGCTACCTGGATGTACAACGAACTTGGAACTATGGGCTCCATTCAGTATTTCATCTTTCAATTCTTGTACTGAGGGTACCCAAATTCTATCTTCGTACCTCAGTACCCCATTCTTATCCACTCTGAATTTGTTATTCTTCTTTTGGGTTATTTTAGTCTTACACTTCTGACACTCTGCATCAGTCTCCTGTAATCCCTTGATTCTCTCTAATAAAGTTGAACCATTTTCGACAACAAATAACTTCTGGGTAGAATTCACTGGAACTCTTTCCTCGATCTCAAGTTTGTCAAACTCTTTTATCAGTACTTCGTTGTTGGTTATTATATTCAACTTTTCTTGGTTCTTCCTACTTAATGCGTCTGCTATGATGTTGGCTTTCCCGAGGTGATATAAAATTTCACAGTCGAAATCCTTTATCAACTATAGCCATCTTCTTCGCCTCATATTTAATTCCTTCTGCGTGAATATATACTTCAGACTTTTATGATCTGTGTATATCTCACACTTTTCTTCATATAAGTAATGCCTCCAAATTTTTAAGGCAAATACTACCGCAGCTAACTCAAGATCATGCGAGGAATACCTCTTCTCATAATCTTTGAGTTGTCGTGATGCATACGAAATTACCTTCCCATGTTGCATTAACACACAACCCAATCCCTTATGTGATGCATCACTATAAACAACAAGGCCCCCTGTATCATCTGGTAAGGATAATACTGGTGCCATGCTCAATCGTTTCTTCAACTCTCGGAAGCTTTCCTCACATTTATCCGTCTAGACGTACTTTACCGTCTTTCGAGTTAAATTGGTTAGCGGGGTTGCTATTTTTGAAAATTCCTGTATAAAATGCCGATAGTACCCTGCTAAACCAAGAAAACTTCGTACTTCTGTTGGAGTTGTTGGTTGTTCCCAATTCACAACCGCCTCTATCTTTGCTGGATCCACCGCTATTCCATTCTTGTCAATTACATGACCCAAGAACTGGACTCGTTCCAACCAAAACTCACACTTGGAAAACTATGCGTAAAGTTGTTCCTTGCGTAATATCTCTAATACGCTTCTTAAGTGTTTAGCATGCTCCTCCTTCGTTCTTGAGTATACTAAAATATCGTCGATGAACACTATGACATATTTGTCTAAGCATGGTATAAACACTCGGTTCATTAAGTCCATGAATGTTGCCGGCGCATTTGTTAATCCAAAAGACATCACAAGAAACTCATAATGTCCGTAGCGTGTCCTAAACACTGTCTTTGGCACATCTTCTTTTCTTACCTTTAACTAATGATAACCTGATTGTAGGTCGATCTTCGAAAAGTGTACGGCCTTTTTCAACTAGTCAAACAAATTATCAATTCGTGGTAAAAGATATTTATTCTTTATGGTCAACTTATTTAATTCTCTATAGTCAATACATAACCTCAACGTTCCATCCTTTTTCTTTACAAACAACACCGGTGCTCCCCAAGGTGAAACACTAGGTTGTATGTATTTCTTGTCTAAGAGTTCCTGTAACTGCACAAATAACTCCTTCAACTCTACTGGTGCCATCCTGTAAGGTGCCTTAGAAACTGGCGTCGTACCGGTACAAGATCGATAACAAATTTGATCTCCCTATTCGGAGGTAGACCTGGTAAATCATCTGGAAACACATCCAGAAATTCTCTAACCACAAGTATTTGCTCGACCTTTGCTCCTTCCTTTTGAGTATCTACTATATATGCCAAATAACCTGTGCAAACCTTCCTAAGCAATCTTTCTGCTTGTATTACTGTCAGACAATGAGATCGCTTAGGTGGACAACCACCATTGAACACTACCTTTGACTTCGACTCATTCAACAGATTTACACGTTTTCGATGGCAATCAATCAATGCATTATGATTAACCAACCAATCCATGCCTAAGATTATATCGAATTCCCCTAGCTGTATAGGAAAGAGGACCACAAGAAACTTTTGTCCCTTAATCTATACATTACAATCTTTAAATACAGTTTTAACGGGAATTATATCTCTATTGGCAATTTCCACGTTGAAAGGTATGTCTAATTCTTCGCATGGCATAGTTAAATTTTTAGCAAAGTTATTAGACACAAATGAACAAGTAGCACTAGAGTCGAACAACACATATGCATTTAAAGTGTCGATAGGGATGATACCTGTCACCACGTCCTGTGAAGCAACAACATCCCTCGTCGTCATATTAAATGTTCTGGTGGTTGGATGACTCTGACCTCCAACTCCTACTACTGTTGGTTTGAGGGTGTTATTTGTGGTTTGATTCCCTCCCCTAGTTTGGTTCCTATTCTTTAGGAAATTTCTAGATATATGACCCGTTGCGCCACAATTATAACATTTATAATTTTGATTACCTTGAGTGATAGTATTGTTATTCTTCTTAGGATAATCAGAAGCATAATGACCCTCTTGACCACAGCTATAACAGTTAACCACCTTTCTACGACATACTCCCGGATGGTTCTTTCCACATGTGACACAATATTCCACCTTGTTATTATGGTTTCTGTTGGTGGTGTTGTTGTTATTGTAATTATTCTCCTTTTTCCCAAAGTTAGTAGAAAAAGTGGTATCCCACTTCCTCTTGTTGTTATTATTAACCCCTGTACTGACTTCTCCCTTGAATTTTCCTCCTTCATTCTGACTCCTCTTTTCCTTATGGAATTTGAGAAGATTTTCATTCCCGGTCTCGGCTATGGTGGCCTTCTCAAGAATCTCTGAAAACGTCTTCAACTGGAAGATTGATATTCTACTCCTTATCTGAGGTTTCAAACCTTCCTCAAATCTCCTAATTTTTCTTGTCTCAGAGTTTACTTGATGTGGGGCAAAACGAGATAATTCGTTAAACTTGGCTGTATACTGAGATACAGTCATTTCCCCTTGTTTTAGTTCTAGAAATTTAACCTCCATTCGGTCTTGCATTGTTTGTGGAAAGTAATTTTCAAAGAATAGTTCTTTGAATCTTACCCAAGGAATTACTCCTTCACCGGCCCTAGTTTTTGTTGTTTCCCACTAGAAGTTTGCCTCACCTTTTAGGAAAAAAGTCACAAAGATTGTCTTTTGTTCCTCACTTACGTTTGTTACAGTGAAGAACTTTTCCATTTAAGCTACCCAAGTTTGGGCTTCAACTGGATCCACAGTTCCCTTGAACTAAGGTGGTCCAACGGTTTTAAAGTCCTTAAATGCTGACCTATGTGGGTTATTTGTGTTGGGCTGGTGTGGTGGATGACCTTGTAAAGCTCCTAATAGTAAGTCTACTAGTTATTGGGTGGGGTTGGGTTCATTAATCTCATTTCTGGTTTGGTTTCTTCGTCCTGATGCTATGATTCTAAAATAAAGAAAAAAACAAGTATAAATACAAGTATATACTACACATAGAACTAACAATTTGATTGTACAAACACAATTTGTATATCACATGTAGAACAGTTACATATTCGACTAGTGGTTTATACTACCACTAGTTGGTACAGAAGATTTCCTATTTTACAACCCAAAATCTTTATAATACAAACTACAACAAACAAACTTAAGTACTAAACTAGACTGAACGATCACGTGTCTCCTTATAAGCATCCTGAACCATATGACAGACCACTGATCTATCTATCATATAATCTACCTTCCTCTCCTCTACGAGATACTTAAGCACCTAACGCTTTAAGCCTTCGAATATATCCCGACATTCCTTGTCATCTCGGTACAACTGCATCTGGGCATCTTGCCTTTCCTTCTGGGTATTCTGGAGAAGTGTCCTAAGATGGCGAGTGTTATCCCTCTCACTCTCCAACAAACCTTCAGCTACATACGCTCGAAAACTGGCAGCCTCTGTATTTACGGATGACTGCTGGACTAAACCCGTCACTATCTCCTCGTGTCTATCGACACGCATCATCTGATTCGCTCCAATCTCCTCATCAGGATCAAGATCTATTAGCTATCCATCTATGGGATGTACAGCCTCCTCAGCATCTAGTATCTCCTGGTCGTGCAGAAGTTCTTCCTCCTCTGGGTCCTCCTCCTCTTCCTCTAGTGTCCCTAGTGCGAGATATATCTCTTCTGGATCTTCTTCTGACTCACTCTCTATCAGCCACCCTACCATGGGATGATCTATTACTGGAAGATCATTCCAATTTGTCTCTGACATCCTACAAAAGAATTTTAGTTGTTTAGTATTAAAGCGAAGCAAATTTACACATAATATAAAGCTTTTAAGATTATTTTATGTATAATTAAGTATTTTACGGACTCAATAACTATATCCTAAGGCAATTCCTAACTACCTTAGAGCTATAATCTACAGCTCTGATACCAACCTGTGATGCCCCCAAATTCTCTACACTTCCCTGTAGCAGATCTGGTGCTCACGTGAATCTATACAACTATAAATATTCAATAAAATGTGACTTTTATCTATCCAAGGTTCACAGTATCCCATAACAGATGATAATTTTTGCCAAAATGTTATCCATGTTTGGATACCCTCACTTGGATGTATAGATTCATATCTCATGAATACCTCTTTCATATCGATATTTCTTATCTATCTGACATTCACAGTATTAACGATAAGATTGTTCATAGAACTGATGGGCTCATTAAGTGTAACCTCAAAGCTTATAGGACTTTCAATATCATTTAAATACCCTCATTCAGATGTATAGTTCGTATAAATATTGTATTTACTTAGTACAACTATGCTAAAGAAACTAAAGATCAGAGGATAACGCATTCGATGTAATAAAGGATGATAATATATTACATATCATTAAGTTCGGTTACATCGTTCTCAGTACTAAGTTATTACAACAAAGTCTTATAAAAGACTTGAATTATTCAAAAACAGTAATTAAAACTAGTAAACATGTCCTTTTCCTTTGTCTGTCCCAGAAGTGCCAGGATTATCATTTAAAACTGCAAAAGAAGATATATGCAAGAATGAGCTACAAATGCTCAGCAAGTTCATTTGAAAACGTAAACACAATGTGTTTGATTTGAAATATGTCAATGATATATAACTGAGGGTTCTGTGCATGAACCATATATTTTAATTAGTTCTATCAGTCTTCAATGACTTAGAACCGTTTGATTTTGGATATCTGGTAGGGGATCAGCCTAACCAATATTCTAGGAGTATGCATATCATCCTACAATTTTATGTCGATATAATCAACATTTACCGGCACCTTATATCAAGGTGTTTTAGTTCACCTTACATAAAGGTGTTCCATTTCTCAGTATAAGATGTCGTACCAAAACAATTTGGTTTGACACAACATTTTACGCTCGAATAAACAATATATGAATAATGATTCATTTCTTAAGTTATGTTGAACAAGAAGCAATAACTTAACAATAATTGATAGCAAGATGTAATAGACTTGCTTAACTGTAACAAGGTTAGAAGACTTACCTCAGCGTAGATCTTTTAATTTATGTTAATACGATCTATCAGCGTACGTAGTCTATGTACACCAATAGCAAGTGTTAGAACTTATAATAACATGTATGAATTTTGTCGCTAAAGGTGTTCTTCATGAAGAACACCTGGTCATGGTCGAACAGTGACCTTTGACCTTAAATTAATTCCAGCTGGGTTATTGTTTGTGTGTTATTTTTATTTGTTGTTGTAGCCTACATGGTATTGTATAACGACATATGAAAATTACACTCAAACAACATCAATTGATGCTCTAAAAATGTGGTCAAAGTAGCCGGTTCATTATTGTTCTTGAGTTTCTGGGTAACCTAGAAACTCATGCAGTCGTGGTCGGTCAACGTGGTCTGACCGTTAATAACTTTCGTTTCATGTTAGCTTAATGTGTTTTGATACTTCAAGGTTGTAGTTTACATAGCATACTATAAGATTAAGCCAAGAAACAACACATATGATATCATTTAGGCACGATCTGGGTTATTAAAAAATCTGTCAGTGAACTGTCAAACATTCATATGATTTTTGGGTTACCCAGAAATCAGTCCACCATGGCCTGTCAATGCGTTTTGACTACCTATAACTTTCATTCTAGAGATAATTTTAACATTCTACCAATTAGATATTACAGCTAACATGGCATACTACTAATTCATGCTTTAAAACACATCAAACATACAGTTTAGGTCGATCAAAAGCTCTGACAAAAAGTCTTGTCAGACTGTTCTTGACTACCAAGAACAGTTTGGGTTTTTGATCAAATTCAACCCTTTAAATGTTATGGATACTTGTTTAACCAACCCAGATCATCAAATAACATGTTTACACATAATCCTAAACATCTAAAACATAAAATTTATACAGACTTGAAGATCTAGCATAAAAGTTAGAGTTTTATACATTTTTCTTAGATTTTTGATCTCTGGCTTTTGATTCTCATCTTATGCTTGCAGAGGCTTGTTATGGTATGATTGTAAGTATTTAGGCTTTGTAAAATTCATTGCTTAACTGATCAGCTTGATGTTCTATTTATAGGAACTCCTAAATTAGGGTTTCTTTCATTTTTTCCCAATTTTGCCCTCCAAAATATCTTGGCATTGAGACTTGTGTTGCTTGCAATCTGATCTAAATCACCTACTTGTGCTGAAGTGTGTTGAGCACAAGCTTGCACACTCCTAGTTCCATTTCTATTGGTTTAAATTTTATTTTTGATTTATTTATTTACTTACTAATTAAACCTAGATTTTTACTAATCATGTTTAGCATATTTAATTACGTTTAGTACTACCTTAATTAAGGTAATATATCATAATTAAGGTTTATCATTTCATAATTTAGTGTTATTGAATCAATTTAGGGTTTTAGGGTTTCTAAATTAGGGTTTAAATCTTGAATTAGGGTTTTAATATAAGTTCAATGGTTCATAATTAATATTATGATTCATTACTTAGAATTTAATTATATCAATTAAGATTTTTGTGTAGTAATTAGGGTTTAGGTTAGCCAATTCGGACAACTTTTACCAATTAGTGTTTGTTAATTAGGGTTTCTAATTCAGTTTAACATTTAAAACCCTAGTTAACTTACTTTAGATTTTTATCAGTTAATATAATATTATATTAACTTCGAAGCACGACAAATCACTTTGTCATTTCCAAGCATGACACATCAACTTACAAAAATTATTTGCCGAGACGCTTTTAGGTGAAATCGTCGGAAGCCCGACAAATCATTTTGTCCGTGTAAGCACGACACAGCTGCTTGGCGAAAATTTTTTCTTTGACCTAATTCTTAAATAAAATACACAATCACATAACACAAAGTCGGAACATGAAATTTCATTTAATAAACACATAATTTACATATACAAATCTTATTAGGGTTCGGAATATTATAATAAGTTCATTGAACGTGACTCGCTGTAGGAATACCTAAAGGAGTTTTACTTGCTTGTTAATAGGAATTCCTCTAGTGATAGTAGTACAAGTGATCCTTGGACTTCAGATCATTATAGTATCTTGTGTATGATAAGTTATACTTTGACATGTCCCTTAAGACCTTTAGGGTATATCAAAGGGTATGATTGGGTGTAATAAGTTGTACATGGAGATAGGTGAATAATCAACAAAGAATCTACCACATCTAGCAAAAGATGTGAATGTCCTATGTGATTCAATAAATGATAACTCAGAAGTCTTTGGCCAAAATAGAATGAAATTAGAAAGGAGTTTCTAATTTGCATTAATCAGAGTTGTGCATTTGAGAATTGAAATGCATATAATTAAATAAAATAAGACTTGACAGTAATTCTTTAGCTTATATTTAATTAGGACATTGTATGGTACAAGGATTGAATTGTACGGTAATTATACACTGAAAGGTTCTTTTGTGACTAATGTTGAAATCTATATTATCTAGAAAGTCATTGATCGCTAAGAGGGCTTACCCTTATTGTAGAATAAATATTATTTATTTAAATGAATTAAATTGTTTAATTTATTTATTTAAATAAGATTAGAATTGTTCTAATTGATTTATTCACAATCGATTTAATATGGAGAACCTAAAGGGTCACACTTCAAAAGAAAAATATTTATTTAAGAAGTAAATGACATAATCGTAATAATAAGTTAAGTGTATTTAATTTAATCTATGGAGATAGAATAAATTAAATAGCTTAATATTTATTGTTAAATATTTTAGAAATATTAAATATAAATTAATAAGGGGAGTCTTATTATTATTATTATTATTATTATTATTATTATTACTACTATTATTATTTAATTCCTAAAAAGGTTTGAGAATTAATTAATAAAAGTACTCTCATAAATTCCTAATTTGATTAGGAGATTAAATTATTAAAGGAGTTTAATTAGAATAAAAATTCTAATCCTAAATAGTTTAGGAGAGTTTCCTATATCTATAAATAAGAGGAGTCTTATCATTATTTAGGGTTAGACAGTTACACACTCTTCCATAAGAATTGGAGAGAGAGTACTTACAATTTTTATAGAGATAAAAACTAGGGTTTTGCCAAATACTCATCTTCTTGTATACGTATTATTCCTTGGTGGATCACCTCTGTAATAATCTGGAATTTTGTATTATTTGAAAATATGCATTGAAGTTGAATAAATATTTTTTTTAATTGATTTAATTGGTTTAAATTAGCAAGTGATGAAATCATTTTTTTTAGATGTGTTTTAATCAAACTTATGTTGGTGTTTTTGTTAACTAAATAAGTTAATTAAATTAGAGGCGTTGTTGATAGTTATAGCGCTAATATTCTAGTTTAATTCAAAAAATAAAATTGAAAAGGTGATGATTTATTAAATTAGAATAGTAATTTATTTGTTAAATTAATATGTTATGTTAGTTGAATTATTTAATAAAACAAGTGTTACATGTGACTTTATAATAAGAGAATATAAAAATAATTTAGTAATTGTTAAGTTGGTTTTACCAAACATGGCCTTGTGGCCTTTGGTTACTAAACTGACAAAACTTTTTGGTTTTGTTTAACTGATAACCCACATATCAGTTTTCTTTTTACGTGTTTTATATGGCCAAAGCTTGTAACACAGTGTGTTAAGAGAAGAGGAGAAATTCTCTATGGAAATTGAAAGAAGAAAGGAGGTTCTTAGAGCAATTCCAATCATCTTCTTATCATCTATATAAGTCTAAACAAGGAATTAAGGTAATAATTTAACCCTTTTACTCTTAACTTTTTGTGTTCTTGAGTTTTGTAAAATTAGGATTTTGATTGATGAATTTGTGAATGATTATTATATATGTATGTTGAAAGGTATTTATAATTCATTGTATGTAAGTTACAAATGATTTTCAGAAATTATATTGTTGTAAAACAAGTTTTAAATTGGGAATTTCTGTTCTTGAGGAATGTATATGTTTTGGTCTACTTTGAGTTAAAAATTGATGATTCAATCATGTATTTATCTGTAAATTGAGAGTTGTTTATGATATTACGTTTAAAAACAAAAACAATGCAGGTATTGTGGTCTGATTTGGTTAAAAATTATGTAAATGGTGAGTTATTTCACTAAATGTATGAGTTTTGGAAAAACTAAGGAAAGGTTGATTTAAATCCTTTGGGTTTTGTTGTTTTGCTTGTTTTAGGTTGTTAGAATTGGTATATGTAATGTTTTAAGAGATTTATGATAGTTGGGTATTCTTTATTTGGTGTTTGATGCTTGAAAAATTCGTGTTTTTGGGTTGAAAATTCTGCAGTTCGCAAAACTGCAGAATTTGAAATCCAATGATCTCACCCCGGCGAGCTCACTAAGCTAAATTCCTCGCCCCGGCGAGAGTTTTGTGTAGTAATTCCTCGCCCCAGCGGGAATTGTAGAAAATAAAAATTTTCTTGTTTTTAATTCTTTTCTTCTTGGTCATGATATGTTACCCTATGCAAGATTAAAACTTAAATTAATGTATTGAATAAATACCAAGATGTTAAGATGAATGCTAAGTATATACTTGATGATGATACAATATAAAGTTGATGAACCTTAACTTAACGTTAAGTTTAAGGGATTCCTAAGGGTAACATTGTTATATTAAGCTTATAACTCTTGAAGTGAGATTGATAATCAGAAAATAATTAAGGTTCTAAGATGAGGTTGAATGAGAATGAATCTTGAAGTGTTGGTAATATAGTAACTAATCATTATTTGTGCCTTATAAACGGAATGTGTAGGTGGTTTATGTACGTGAGTCGTAGTTAAGAAAACTGTGCTCGAGGCAAGTTTCCTTACCTTACCTCGATTTCAGTTAATGCAAGCTCTCTATTCATATATTGTTTACAAATATGCAAGTTTCTAAATCCTATTTTCTCATTTAGCAAGTTATCATTGCATATCATAAACTTCTAACTTTTGGATTCTTGTTGTTCAAAGCTCAAGTTAATTGAAGTCATTATTCTAATACCTTAGATATACAAAATCTATATCATTGTATATCACTGTTGTTGATCTTTGATCATAAGTTGTTTAGATCCTATTTTGTTGAACTGAACTCTTGGGTGACAAAACTGAGAAGAACAACCCTAGTATAGGGAATACTTACGCGAAAGTGTTGAATGGTTGTGCACAATACATTGTACAACGGGCTGATCACCCTGAGTACGAGATGGTTAGTCCAGTTGTAGTTTATTAAACTGTTAAAAGTTATAGCAAACATACCTGTTAACCTAGGACATGGTTCGTGGTCTTGCGACACTCAGTATATCTTGATGTTCTATCTCATTCTAATGAGTTTTCGGATGTTTCCATTCATGATTAATCTCATCAGTGAAATAATAACTTACAAATAAGATTAATGTCGAAAGTGTTCTTTATTATCTTGGTGGGCATTTGTTTTGCTCACCCTTGCATACCAAAACCATGCAGCTAAAGTTGAGAGGGTGAATGGGCTGTCTACCAACAAAGGAAAAGGAAAAATACACAAGTGACGATGATTTGTTGTAATACAAAGACTTGTTTACTTTTGTCCATGTGGTTGTGTAACTAAGACTTATTCGTTATTATTAAAGTTTTATTTCCGCGAATGATGTATTAAGGTTAGATAACCTGGAATTTTTATTTGTAATGTAACCCTTTAATGGGATTATGGTTTATGAAGTTATTGATTATCCTTTATTATGGGTAATTTGACCTGTATGAAATGATCAGTGAACACCAAATCTGTGGGATTAAAGTACACGGATTTGGTGGTTTCACAAGTTAGTATCAAAGCTGTAGGTTTAAAAAACCTTAGGTGGGGAAACTTTAGGAGTTAGCCCTTTTAGGAAATCGCAAAGATAGTGGTGATAAACTCCTATCGAGTATTAAGGAATGAATTAAGGAATTCATTGAAGATAATAAAATACTCTATGTGCTTATGTGCTTAATAACCAATGTGTACGCGTGTAGTATCGATTAAGTGATTAAAATATTTTGTTGTCAGGATGTCGGAGGTTGGACAAACTAGTCAGTTTCGAGTTGAGCATATCCCAGTGTTGAGGGAGGATATCCTAGTGCCTGGAGACAAGGAGGCTAGAGATGTCCATGTTGTCAGCGAACAGTTGGTGATTGTGGAAGCACCTGGACAGAGGCTGGACACTATTCAGGAGGAGGAGGAAGAGGAGGAGGATCCCGAGGAGTTGATGTACGAGCAGATATACGATGAGAATGTAGAACTTCGGGAACAACTCAGAGTCTTGGAGGAAGTGTCAGAGGCACGCCGAGTTTCCATCGAGGAGAGGAATGAAGAGATCTACGATTTAGAAGTACGTTTGGGTGATGTAGAATGGAAATTGGTTCACTTAGAGGGTCAACAAGAGCAGTTGTTAGAAGAAAATGGGAAGGTGAAGTCAGAGAGTGAGGAAGTGAAGACTGAAAATGGAGAACTAAAAACTGAAAATGATGAATTAAAGACTGAAATCGTGCAATTGAAGAATGCGATGGAGGAAATGAAGGATGCTTTGAAGGAGGAAACTACTAAGCGCATAAGGGCTGAAGACGCTTACATTAGGGTTTCTCAACGGTTGAATCGTGCTGAAGGAGAGGTTCGCGCGAAGAAGTTCAAGATCAATGACATGGAGTATATTTTCAACACGACGATGGATAGAGCTTAAGACCGGGTTTGTTATTACCCAATTCAGCTATAGAATCATTCGAAGTTTGTGGATCATCGAACTGTGGTTCGCATCATGGAGGGAGAACGTGAGGAGGCTGTGCGCCGAGGATTGTCTTCTTAAGTTATTAGGGAAATAATATTAAGATAAGTGTTTAAGTTTGCATAGTGTGAATCCCAGCTTATATAAATAATGGGATAAAATGTTAATGATGAAATTCTGAAGTTGTTTTCTTAGATGATGATGTAAATAGAAAAATGCTATCTTTTGAGTTTGAGAAGTAATAAATAAAGAAGTTTATTGAAAATGTTATGTGTTAAGTTTCTACTTTTGAATATTTAAGTTAAGTTTTTAATTAAGTCATAAGTACTTAAGAAATTTAGTAATTATCTAAAAAACGTTGTCTTAAACAGAATTATGCCACCAAGAAGAGCTAGACGACCCCGTCAACAACCACCCTCTGAGGGGTCTACTAACAACAATAACAATAATCCACCCGAGGCTAACCCAGTTCAGCAACTACTGAACCTTTTGACTGGAGCTTTTGCGAATCAAACGCAAGCTCAAGTTACGACCTTTAAGGATTTTAAGGCCGTTGGTCCCCCTGAGTTTAAAGGAACGATGAATCCGATAGAAGCCCAAACCTGGGTAATGGAAATGGAAAACGTTTTTGATGTTGCTAGGGTGGGGAATGATCAGAAGACTGCCTTTGCAACTTTCATGTTAAATTCGGAAGCCAGTTACTGGTGGCAAGCCAACAAGACGAGAGAAGGAAAAGGTGTCATACCGTGGGATCGGTTTAAGGAGATGTTCTTTGAAATGTATTTCCCGGCTAGTTCACAGAACCAGATGGAGGTTCAGTTTCTCGAACTTAAGCAAGGAACGATGACAGTGCTAGAATACGCGACAAGATTCAATGAATTAGCGAGGTTTGCACCATACCAAGTTAACACGGATGAGAGAAAGGCTAGACGATTTGAGCAAGGATTGAAGCCTTGGCTTTACAGTAGGGTTTCTATGTTTCAACTCAATACATTTGCGGCGGTATTAGAGAAAGCAATAATAGCTGAGAGAGGAAGTGATGCGTTCACCAAATACAAACAGGAGCAGAAAAAGAAAAGGAATGAGGCTGAGAATAGGCCGAGTGGTAGTAATAGAGGAGGAAACCAAAAATGAAAATGGAACGATGGTGGTTCTACTAGAAGTCAGCAGAGTAACCAGAAGAAAAAAACTGAGGCTTGTGCAACCTGTGGTAAGAATCACGCAGGCATGTGCCTGAAAGGGAAGAGAGTCTGTTACAACTATGGGCAAGAAGGCCACATTGCCCCAAACTGCACTGCCCCAAAGAAGGGTGCATGTTTTACGTGTGGGTCAAAAGTCCATCTTGCTCGTGATTGTCCAAGGAAGGCTGTTGATGTAGGAAGTGGAGGCAAAGGAAACAACAGTGGAGGTGCATTAACTATTTCTGGGTCAGCTACAGTAAACCGCTCGACTACTCACACTTTTAATATGATGGTCCAGGATGCGGCTCAATCCAAGGAGGTGGTGGCAGGTATCCTACCAGTAAATAATTTGAACGCAGATGTACTTTTTGATTCGGGTGCAACTTGTTTTTTCATTTCTGATGATTTTGCTTAGAAATTGGAGTTACCCTGAGAAGAGTTAGACTTTCCCTTAAACATAAAAATTGCCAATTGGGAAGTGGTACCTATTAGGTATGTGTACAAAAATTACGAGGTAGATATTCATGGTCATATGATGACAGTAAATCTTATTCCGATTAAACTTGGGGAATTTGACGTTATTGTAGGGATAGATTGGTTGTATAACTATGGGGCAATCATTGATTGCCAAAAGAAGTGTGTAAATCTTAAGACTCTGTCTAAGGTGGTATTTTATGGTAGCAAATCGCCAACGCAAACAACTTGTCTAACGATTATGCAGGCCAATGAGTTATTAAAGCAAGGATGTGTAGTGTATTTAGCTCATGTGGTAGATACTCGGAAGACCGGTGCAGAATTGGAAGAAATATCAATGGTGAGAGATTTTATGGATTTTTTTCGGATGATTTGCCGGGATTACCTCCAGATAGAGAGATTGAATTCGTTATCGATTTAGTGCCTGGGACTGCGCCTATATCAAAAGCTCCGTACCGAATGGCTCCAGTGGAGATGAAGGAGCTGATGGTGCAATTGCAAGAACTACTAGACAAGAAGTACATTCAACCGAGTGTTTTGTCGTGGGGAGCGCCAGTGTTGTTTGTCAAGAAGAAAGATGGTTCGATTCGTCTTTGCATAGATTATCATGAATTGAACAAGGTTACAATTAAGAATAAATACACGTTATTGAGAATTGACGATCTGTTTGATCAACTGAAGGGTGCTACTCATTTTTCGAAGATAGACTTAAGAAGTGGTTACCATCAGCTGAAAGTGAGAAAGGAGGATGTTCCAAAGACGACATTCAGAACTCATTATAGTCACTACGAGTTTCTGGTAATGTCATTTGGTCTAACGAATGTACCTGCGACATTCATGGACTTAATGAATAGGGTGTTCAAACCGTTTCTAGATAAGTTCGTGGTGGTGTTTATCGACGATATTTTGGTGTATTCTAAGTCACGAGAAGACCATGTGGAGCATCTGAGGCTAACTTTGGAGGTATTACGGAAAGAGAAGCTTTATGCGAAGTTTTCAAAACGTGAATTTTGGATGGATTGTGTTCAATTTCTTAGACATGTAATTGATAAAGATGGGATATCGGTGGACCCGGCTAAAGTAGAAGCTGTAGTGAATTGGGCGCAATCGAAGACACCGTCAGAAGTGAGGAGTTTCTTGGGTTTGGCAGGATATTATCGACGGTTTATACAAGATTTTTCTAGAATCGCCACTCCGTTGAAAAATTTGACTAGGAAAGCGGTTAAGTTTATTTGGACGGATAAATGCAAGGAAAGTTTTCAAGAATTGAAGAAGAGGTTAAGTACGGCGCTTGTATTATCTTTACCAGATAGTACCGAAAATTTTGTGTTTTACAGTGACGCGTCACATAAGGGCCTTGGTTGTGTGCTTATGCAGAACGGAAAGGTTATTGCATACGCTTCACGACAACTGAAAGATTACGAGAAGGGGTACCCGACACATGACTTAGAATTGGCAGCAGTGATGTTTGCTCTAAAGATTTGGAGGCACTACCTTTATGGTGAGAAGTGTGAGATTTACATGGATCATAAGAGTCCCAAGTACATTTTTACTCAGAAGGACCTCAACATGCGAGAGAGGCGATGGTTAGAGCTGATTAAAGATTACGACTGTAAAATTCTCTATCATCCAGGAAAGGCGAATGTCGTTGCTGATGCATTAAGCAAGAAGGGTCGAGAGAAACTTATGTTATTGACTGCTCAAGAGGAACTTGTTAAACAAATGGCGAAGTTGGAATTAGAGGTGAAGTGCCAGCATGAATCAAATGGGAAGTTATTTCAGGTCGAGGTTCATCCAGTGTTGTTGGACCGAATCAAAGAAGCTCAACTTCAAAATGCGGAGTGTGAGAAGATTAGGAAGGAAGTCTCTGAGGGACAAGGTGGAAAGTTCAGTATTGATGCCATAGGATTACCTAGATTTGAACATCGAATTTGGGTTCCATTGATATCGGATGTTAGAAGGGAGATCTTAGATGAAGCTCACAATACACATTACTCAGTTCACCCAGGGAGTACAAAAATGTATCAAGATCTTCGTCAATATTATTGGTGGTCAGGAATGAAGCGTGATGTAGCTGCATATGTTGCTAAATGTTTGACATGTCAGAAAGTGAAAGCCGAACATCAGCAACCTAGTGGTTTGTTGCAGCCGTTAGAAATACCAGAGTGGAAGTGGGAACACATAACAATGGATTTTGTGGTAGGCTTGCTGACTACAGAGAAAGGTTTTAACGCGATTTGGGTAATCGTGGACAGACTGACAAAATCAGCACATTTCTTACCAATCAAGATTAGATTCAACCTAGACCAGCTGGCAAAATTATACATCAAAGAAATTATTTCGCGACATGGTGTCCTTGTGTCTATTGTGTCTGATCGAGATTCGAGGTTTACGTCAAATTTTTGGAAGCGTCTGCAAGAATGCTTGGGAACTCAGTTGAGAATGAGCACTGCATATCATCCTCAAACCGATGGACAAAGCGAAAGAACGATTCAAACCTTGGAGGATATGTTACGCGCCTGTGTCATGGATTTCAAGGGAAGCTGGGATGATCACCTACCATTTGTTGAGTTTGCTTACAACAACAGTTACCACGCAAGTATTGGCATGCCGCCATACGAAGCGTTATATGGACGGAAATGTCGGACTCCACTATGTTGGGACGAGGTTGGTGAAAGGCAACTTCTAGGGCCAGAATTGGTACATCAAACTGCGGAGATCATGAAAGTTATAAGAGTGCGATTATTAGCTGCTCAAGAGAGACAAAAGAATATGCCGATCAACATCGTCAGAATCGAGAATTTGAGGTAGGAAGCTTTATGTTTCTGAAAGTTTCATCCTGGAAAGGGAAAATTCGCGTTAGAAAGGAGGGTACGATTAGTCCATGATTTATTGGACCTTTTAAAGTATTGCGACGAGTTGGTGAGGTGGCTTATGAAGTAGCTTTACCTCCAGAGCTGGCTCATATCCACAATGTCTTTCATGTGCCTGTTTTAAGGCCTTATAAGCCAGACTATAAACATGTGATTGAATATGAACCTATACAGTTTGAGAAAGACTTAACCTATGAGGAAGTTCCGATCCAGATAGTGGACAGGAAGGAACAGGTTCTCAGAAATAAAGTCATACCTTCTGTTAAGGTAGTACGGAGGAACCACAATGCTGAAGAAGCTACGTGGGAACTCGAAGCTGATATGATGAGAAATTATCCCAAATTGTTTGTTTAGCCCTGGTTCTATGATTCTGGGGAGAGAATCCTTTAAAGAAGGGGGAAGGCGGGATTGAATTAAGTGAGTTGCGCGTTGTGATTCTGAGGACAGAATCCTCATAAGGAGGGAAGGATGTAACAATCCGAAATTTTGTATTATTTAAAAATATGCATTGAAGTTGAATAAATATTTTTTTTAATTAATTTTATTGGTTTAAATTAGCAAGTGATGAAATCATTTTTATTTAGATGTGTTTTAATCAAACTTATGTTGGTGTTTTTGTTAACTAAATAAGTTAATTAAATTAGAAGCGTTGTTGATAGTTATAGCGCTAATATTCTAGTTTAATTCAAAAAATTAAATTGGAAAGGTGATGATTTATTAAATTAGAATAGTAATTTATTTGTTAAATTAATATGTTATGTTAGTTGAATTATTTAATAAAACAAGTGTGACATATGACTTTATAATAAGAGAATATTAAACTAATTTGGTAATTGTTAAGTTGGTTTTACCAAACATGGCCTTGTGGCCTTTGGTTACTAAACTGACAAAACCTTTTGATTTTGTTTAACTGATAACCCACATATCAGTTTTCTTTTTACGTGTTTTATATGGCCAAAGCTTGTAATACAGTGTGTTGAGAGAAGAGGAGAAATTTTCTGTGGAAATTGAAAGAAGAAAGGAGGTTCTTAGAGCAATTCCAATCATCTTCTTATCATCAATATAAGTCTAAACAAGGAATTAAGGTAATAATTTAACCCTTTTGCTCTTAACTTTTTGTGTTCTTGAGTTTTGTAAAATTAGGGTTTTAATTGATGAATTTGTGAATGATTATTATATATGTATGTTGAAAGGTGTTTATAATTCATTGTATGTAAGTTACAAATAATTTCCAGAAATTAGATTATTGTAAAACAAGTTTTAAATTGGGAATTTGTGTTCTTGAGGAATATATTTGTTTTGGTCTACTTTGGGTTAAAATTTGATGATTCAATCATGTATTTATCCGTAAATTGAGAGTTGGTTATGATATTACGTTTAAAAACGACAACAATGCAGGTATTGTGGTCTGATTTGGTTAAAAATCGTGTAAATGGTGAGTTGTCTCACTAAATTTATGAGTTTTGGAAAAACTAAGGAAATGTTGATTTAGATCCTTTGGGTTTTGTTGTTTTGTTTGTTTTAGGTTGTTAGAATTGGTATATGTAATGTTTTAAGAGGTTTTTGATAGTTGCGTATGCTTTATTTGGTGTTTGATGCTTGAAAAATTCATTTTTTGGGTTGAAAATTTTGCAGTTCGCAAAACTGCAGAATCTGGAATCCAAGGATCTCGCCCCGGCGAGCTCATTAAGCTAAATTCCTCGCCCCGGCGAGCTCACTGTACTGAATTCCTCGCCCCGGCGAGAGTTTTGTGTAGTAATTCCTCACCCCAGCGGGAATTATAAAAAATGAAAATTTTCTAGATTTAAATTCTATTCTTTTTGGTCATGATATGTTACCCTATGCAAGATTAAAACTTAAATTAATGTATTGAATGAATACCAAGATGTTAAGATGAATGCTAAGCATATACTTGATGATGATACAATATAAAGTTGATGAACCTTAACTTAACATTAAGTTTTAGGGATTCCTAAGGGTGACATTGTTATATTAAGCTTATAACTCCTGAAGTGAGATTGATAATCAGAAAATAATTAAGATTCTAAGATGAGGTTGAATGAGAATGAATCTTAAAGTGTTGGTAATATAGTAACTGATCATTATTTGTGCCTTATAAACGGAATGTGTAAGTGGTTTATGTACGTGAGTTGTAGTTAAGAAAACTATGCTCGAGGCAAGTTTCCTTACCTTACCTCGATTTCAGTTAATGCAAGCTCTATATTCATATCTTGTTTACAAATATGCAAGTTTCTAAATCCTATTTTCTCATTTAGCAAGTTATCATTGCATATCATAAACTTCTGACTTTTGGATTCTTGTTGTTCAAAGCTCAAGTTAATTGAAGTCATTATTCTAATACCTTGGATATACAAAATCTATATCATTGTATATCACTGTTGTTGATCTTTGATCATAACTTAAGTTGTTTAGATCCTATTTTGTTGAACTGAACTTTTGGGTGACAAAACTGAGAAGAACAACCCTAGTATAGGGAATACTTACGCGAAAGCGTTGAATGGTTGTGCATAATACATTGTACAATGGGCTGATCACCCTGAGTATGAGATGGTTAGTCCAGTTATTGTTTATTAAACTGTTAAAGGTTACAACAAACATACCTGTTAACCTAGGACATAGTTCGTGGTCTTGCGACCCTTAGTATATCTTGATGTTCTATCTCATTCTAATGAGTTTTCGGATGTTTCCATTCATGATTAATCTCATCAGTGGAATAATAACTTACAGATAAGTTTAACGTCGAAAGTGTTCTTTATTATCTTGGTGGGCATTTGTTTTGCTCACCCTTACATACCAAAACCTTACAGCTAAAGTTGAGAGGATGGATTAGTCGTCTACCAGCAAAGGAAAAGGAAAAATGCACAAGTAACGATGATTTGCTGTAATACAAATACTTGTTTACTTTTGTCCATGTAGTTGTGTAACTAAGACTTATTCGTTATTATTAAAGTTTTATTTCCGTGAATGATGTATTAAGGTTAGATAACCTAGGTTTTTATTTGTAATGTAACCCTTTAATGGGATTATGGCTTATGAAGTTATTGATTATCCTTTATTATGGGTAGTTAGACATGTATGAAATGATCAGTGAACACCAAATCTATGGGATTGAAGTACCCGAATTTGGGAGTTTCACAACCTCTAGAGGCCAAACACTTGGGTAGCTAACGTTGATCAAAAAAAGGAATGTAATCGGTGGAATTCAAGGAGAACGCGAAGGATTTGGAGGTGAACTCGTACCTGTAGAAGCACGATTCTACAAGGGTATAATTCTCATACTTTATCTCTTTCGTTTAATTAATAATTGAGCACGAGGATGATCATGGTGATGGTTTGTAAGAAAAATTTTAAAATCTGATTTTACCGCGCTTTCGCACTATTTATGTAATTTGATTGCATGTTCGTGCTATATACAAACCTAATAACACCATATTTCAAAATCATACCAAATTCTTCTAGAAATCAATAAATACCTTAAATCAACTTGAATAACAGATAACATCCAACTAAACTAAGCTTAAAGGAATGAAAATAATAAAATATTATGCATTTATCACTCTCAATTCCTTTTTTTTTACTAAATTAATTTAATTTGGATTAAAATAAAGGAGTTTATTTTGATTATCACTCTCAATTCTCTCTCAATATATATAGAGTTTATTTTCTTGCTTTGTAAATTTGTAAGGATTTTAGAAGAGAATTGAGGGCTATTTATAGGTGAAGCAAGGGTTGGGGTATAAGGGTAATCTAGCCTAACCTAACCATAATCTAATCTAGGTTGAGTGGTGGGGGATGGGATGGCAAGCTTCCAAGGGAAGCTGTAACGCCCCCGAAACTCGAGTCTTACCTTGAACACGATTCCGACGCGTCATGGTACTACCCATACAACATAGGCTTACTAAAAATATGTAATTACAATAATATAACAACATATCCTCATCTAATCCCAGGCACGAAGACCTTAAATAAACACTTATGACCAAGGTAGAATAAATACTATGATCATTTACAATATCTCATGTGTGAACGCAATGTTCAGATTCTGACTTTATCCAATCCCTGAATATTCGCAAGGTTATTCAATAACCAATACATTCGTTATAAAAATGTCCTTTATACAACATCGACATCCTTGTAGTTTACTATAACAAGTAACTAACATCATCACATCATAAATACTATAATGGATAACCTTCATTTCTAACTCAGGGTTTACATAGTCAAATTCACGTACATCATATACCGTCATCATAGCTAAATAATTATAGTAAAGGGACATTTAGCAACCTTCCTATTTCCATGCGCCTCTAATCCATATCATCACGATATCAAGATAATTGCATGACATCGTAAATCTGCAAAAGTTTTATTTTTGCAAGAATTAGCACGACGACTCAGCAAGAACTGACAGTTTTCACATTTCATGCTTCACGTAACACATAAGTTTGCATTTTATCCATGCATCATGATTCTCATACTATGCATCTTACTCATGCATTATAAATCTTATGCAATTCATCCATATATATGCATCATGTATCTCATAGCATACTTCATGCATCTCACATTATATATTTACAATAATTCAAGTTCCACATAGAACAATATAGTCACATAGTTGCACATTATGCACATTATGCACACTTTAATCATGCTCTCATATAATCCACATAATAGTGAAAGATTTAGTAATCAAGTCATGTACATCAATACATTTAAACAAGTTAACAAGTTACTGAAAGAACTTGCCTTAAGCGTTCCTTGCCAAATTATGATGACTCGTCCTTCAAATATCCTACACAATTTATTTAACAATAAAATACCAATTAGCCACTAAAAAGGCTTCATATAATGGTTTATATTATAAACCCACTTCATATCTTATAATGTTCGTTTTGTTTAAATCGAAACACTATTTAAGTTCATTAACACTTTACACGGCGTTTCGACGTTTACACGTCACACACCTAATTCGCCTCCTTTGCATGTGCTTAGCATGCTCATACATTGGTTTATAACACACTATCATGTTTCATTATTATTAGAAACACAATATTAAACAAGATTATACACACTAGTTACGGCGTTACGACGCTTGCACGTCTATACGCCAAACTTGATTATTCGAACGCCCAGGCGACATGCATTTACGTACGCCTAACATGCCCATTCAATTTATCTAATACTCATTGGTTAGTGTTAAGTATCATTATAAATCATAGAATTCATGTTTTAGAACTTAGAACAACATTTTATATTGCCGGGAGCATTACATGTGCTTACGTGCATGCCCGACACCCTCCGATTGCCTCTAAAAACACATCAGTCATACAAATAGTCAATTTGGGAATTGATCCCGACCTCAAATCAAAAAACATAAAGAACAAGAGTTGTAGTTCTACTCGTTCTCTTTCCAAATCATCTTGAATCACCTCAATCCAAGTTCGTACGAGAAAGTTATACCTATTTTACTAAAGGACGTCGAAGCTGTTTGCACAGTCTCTTCTCCAGCGCCGTAGGCGCTCAAAATGGCCTATGACCAGCGCCTAAAGCGCTCTATTACAGTAGCTGGACTCGTGGCCAGCGCTTACCCAGCGCCGTAGGCGCTCGGCCTGAGTCCCCAACCCGTTTTGCTTCCCGGAATGCTCTGTTTTGGTGTTCTAGACCTATCTTACTTCCAACCACCATAACTCCCTCAATACACGTTCAAATTGGTCCATTCCGGACTCTATGGACTCCTAAGACATAGGGCTACAACATACCAAAAATTCCCAGCTATCCATTAACATTAACATGGCCAAATCTCAGGCCAAAGTATCAACTCATGCTATATTTTCGTGTTCTTGGTGTTTTTCGTGTTCTTCACAAAAATCTTCACCAAATCTTTGTTTTAACTTCTTTTTACTCCGCTCCAACTGGGTTAACTTCGTAACCCATGGAAGTACAATATCATAACAACAAATAAATTAAACAAACACAAAATCATAGCTACAAAGTCCTCTAAATCGTCCAAATGTCCAAGTTCATGTCCAAAGTTCATTGTTCTTCATTTTCTTCATCCTCCTTAAGCATAGGTACGGATTTATTGCGTTTTTGTTCCACTTTGATGTTATTAATGGCTTATATAACCTCTTAACAACATTTACAAACATCAAACACAAACAAAAACAAAAAGAATCGACACAAATCTGACTCACAAGCTTAGGAGCTCAAAACTAAGAAAACTTAAAAAAAAAACTTAACAAGAAATTGAATGGAATGGATTTTGGTTAGTGTTTACCTCTATAAATCCTTCCTAGATGATTAAGAAGCTAGCTAGGCTTGATTTTGAGGGTTTTTCTTGCTTGGTTTCTTTCCCTCTTCCTCTCGTGCGTTCTTCTTCTTCCTTCTTCCTTTTTCCGGCGAACTTCTTCCCTTTTTCGGGTGACCTCCGGCGACTTTTCCTCCTTCTCTCTCCGACAGTTCTCTCTCTCTCTATCTCTATCAGCTGAACAAGGAAGAAAGGACATGGTGCAAGAGAGAATGAAGTGGTTTGAATTATTTGGGAGAGTGGAGGAATTTAGGGAGAAAATGAGTTTGAAACTCAAGGTGCCCAAAAAATCAAAGGGCTTGCCGGCAATACTCCCCCATACTCTCATTTGATTGGTCCAAAATGAGGGATTGGTTCCCTCTTTGAGTGACAAGTCAAAATAAATACCCAAATACACCAAAATTATATCCGAAAACTCCCACTTTTGTACCAAAACTGGTAAATAACTCCACCCAAAATTAAAATGGGTATTACCATAAATATTGGGATGGGTAAAAATAATTATTATGGGATTTGTCTAAATATTCGGAATACCCATATAATACATTCGGGTACGGATAAAATCACGTATCAACTCAAATAAAATTTTCGACACTTGGAAAAATTATTCGTACGCATACACGTATTTATGAAATTTATTAAAATCAAAAAAGACTCAAAAATATTATGGCATGAATAGTGCCTCGGGAAACGTGCCCGGTGAATAGTGATTTTGCGATCTTTTGCAAAAATCAATTATTCACTCCTACGGTTCAACAACGCATAAAAATTCATACATTGACCTCATCCAGGTTATAAAATAACCTTAAAACACGTCGCATAAAAATAATATTTAATCCATTAATAATATTAATAAACCCAAATTACAAGGGTATTCACGATTCGCGATCGCTACTCTTCTCGATTAACTCCGCATAATCATATACATCAACGTACATATATCTCACCCATATTTTGGGTTAGCGTCTTTACAATAAATAACTCATCCAATAATATTATCCTTCAATTATTTATTTAATCCAATAAATAGTACTCTAGCGATATTTCTCGAATCCGCCAAATTAGCTAATACGAAAACTTTCATACTTACTAATCATCGTCTACACATAATCTAGGTTATAATATAACCTTTAAACACTTACCACATAATATTATCAATAAAAGTCTATTTTATTCAATAATATTCATAAGCTCGAATTATCAAGCTATCCATGACTCGCGGTCATTACAATAATTAACTATTAACTCATTCATTCCGAATCTATGTATATATTTCACATTTATATATATACATATTAAGCTCACCAAAAATCACATAGATATATATAACACATATATATTCAAACTCAAATCATAATAAGAATTATTCTATATTAAATTCTTATTATAATTATTCTCGAAAATCCGGGTTGTCACATCCTTCCCTCCTTATAAGGATTCCGTCCTCGGAATCACAAATATCAAACCTCTTACTCGGTGTTCGTCTAATTTCTTCCGAAATTTTATCGTTGAATAATTTCAACGTATTACTATAACATAGATTTTATATAACCTATTTAATTTCTGAGTATTATCCTATGTTTAACCCATCAATTTCCTTTTCTAAGGATCATTGTATGCCACAATCATCATAATAATTTAATATCATGATTTATTAACTCATAAACATTCGGGATATTACATTCACCCCTTTTTCTAAGAATTTCGTCCTCGAAATTTCAACGCATTCATCTTTGCTTATTCTACCCATCAAAACTAGGTTTTCAATCTAACCTTTACACTGTCCTCTTTCAAGGATTCACTTAAAATTGTCGCATTCTACGACTACTTCTCCTTGGGATAATCACCCTTCCCACAATCAGTTTCCCGAATAATAAGAACCTTCAACAATTTTTCGATAATTGTGAAGTAACTTGAACAAATAGGAAATAAAATATTCCTTAAAAACTTTTCATATTATGCTGAGGGGCCATAAAGACCATGGCCACAGAGGTTTACGGGTATTACTACCCCTACCGATTTCAATTATGAAAAAGGTAATCTACCTCTGCTGGGGGCCATAAAGACCATGAACATAGCCAAGGAATTAGTCCGACAGTAGTACTCGAGGGGATCAGCCTCTCATACCCCATGTATATGCATAACATTAAACTCTGACTGCATCGGATACCCGACACTTATATCATCCATATCGAGGGTTGCTCTCCGCTAGTTGTACTTGAGGGGATCGACCCCTCGTACACCATGTGTATGCATAACATTAAATCCTGACCGTGCCAGATAACCGACACTTATATTCCCCTATTCCGGGTTATTCCCCAGCTCAAGAATCCGCACCAAAACAATTTGGTTTGGCATAAATTCTCAAATAATGCTTGAATTTCATAAACACATTGCAACATTCGTCTAGCCGAATCAAATAGCTTAGACTTACATCAACAACTCGAACATCAATCGAAATATTTTAGCCAACTCAATTTGCATACTTTTCATACTTTAATGAAAACAAAAGTTATTTTATGACGTCATGATACCGCACTGTTTCTACAGTCCGTTAAAGATTCCGTCATTTGTGACTTTGTCATACTACATCATACCATAGTGGGCTGACGATCCTATGATCACATCCAACACTAGGTTAATCTACATTGATGATTCCATCATCTGTCATTCTACATCAGGTCTCATGATGCATTGATGATAATTTAAAAATACATTTTGATATTTTCAAATCAACTTATCTAGCCGAAACTATTAGCATAGACCTATGAATAATAGTACATTTAAAAATCCTTGGTCCAGAAATCTGGCCCCATACATTTTTCGAAGAGCAAAAGTGCAATTGTCAGCACGAAGTCAATAAATTTCGAACTCTAGCATAACTAGAAGATTTGGAATATCTATGTCTCCCCATCAACTTCAATTTCTCTTCAATACATCATTACTTAATAATTCTATCTATTTCTAACATCACCCATGCTCATCATTTTGAGAATTTACAATTCTCGCTCTATAACTTTCTTATACCCCAATATAGTTCATCAACTTACCACACTTTATGAGTTCAGGAACTTGCCACAATAATATGAGTTTAGGAACTTGTCCTAGCGATACGTAGTCCAAGAACAAATCAAGGACTGTCCATACGCTGAGGGGCTCAAAACATACCATATGATTACGAGTCACGAACTTACCATAAGTATGAGTTTCAAGAACTCGCACCTAATCTTATTTTTCTCTAACCATCAAATATAGATATGAGAAAAGAATCACCTTCTCGTCATACGTATAGCGATGGTGTGATACTAGATTCCAACGATTATCAATATAGGAAGCTAAGTGATTTTCGAACCCATCGCAATCCCCTGCCCATACAAGGAATCGATCAACTCGACCACTAAGCAATATAGGAAGCTAAGCGGTTGTTATACCAAGCACAAATTCCCCGCCCATACAAGGAATTGTTCAACTTAACCACTATATCGATATAGGAAGCTAAGTGGTTCTCAAACCAAGCACAAACTCCCCGCCCATACAAGGAATTGTACAACTCAGCCACTAACATGAGTCCTCAATTGAAATCACTCCCAATCCTAGCTTACTCGTTGCTCAACAAGAATTTAATTCATGTTTCATCATCCATAACTCTTTCCGAGTTTTACTCATACTATCTCATAATACCATCTATCTATAGCATTGAGCTAAAATTTTCAATCATACAATTGATCATTTGCCATTCTATGATTTAATCCAATCACATCGTGATCTTACTCTACAATCGTTTCACATTACGATCTTCTTATCCTATGATCGTTTCATCCTACGATCTTCTATACTCTTCTCTCTAATCATAATATATGATTTTATTGCATTTTTATCTTATAGACCTCGTCTATTAATCAACACTTGTCATCTTTATCACTGGAGTCAGGTAACTCCTAATTCTCATCTTTTATAACGCATCAATATTCTTCTTTGAATCGTCTCATATATATCTCAACTCTTACTATGAATTTTCTCTAAATTCATTCTCAATCGATAAAATTCTATTTGAGTTTTATCTCTTCACTATCTTCATCGTTATCATCTTCCTTCACTACGGTTATAGCCTAAGGTACTCTTACCTAAGGTTTATAACCTATCAGCTCCGATACCAACTGTAACGCCCCCGAAACTCGGGTCTTACCTTGAACCCGATTCCGATGCGTCACGATACTACCCATACAACATAGGCTTACTAAAAATATTTAATTACAATAATATAACAACATATCCTCATCTAATCCCAGGCACGAAGACCTTAAATAAACACTCATGACCAAGGTTGAATAAATACCATGATCCTTTACAATATCTCATGTGTGAACGCAATGTTCAGATTCTGACTTTATCCAATCCCTGAATATTCGCAAGGTTATTCAATAACCAATACATTCGTTATAAAAATGTCCTTTATACAACATCGACATCCTTGTAGTTTACTATAACAAGTAACTAACATAATCACATCATAAATACTATAATGGATAACCTTCATTTCTAACTCAGGGTTTATATAGTCAAATTCACGTACATCATATACTGTCATCATAGCTAAATAATTATAGTAAAGGGACATTTAGCAACCTTCTTGTTTCCATGCACCTCTAATCCATATCATCACGATATCATGATAATTGCATTGCATCGTAAATCTGCAAAAGTTTTATTTTTGCAAGAATTAGCACGACGACTCAGCAAGAACTGACAGTTTTCACATTTTATGCTTCACGTAACACATAAGTTTGCATTTTATCCATGCATCATGATTCTCATACTATGCATCTTACTCATGCATTATAAATCTTATGCAATTCATCCATATATATGCATCATGTATCTCATAGCATACTTCATGCATCTCACATTATATATTTACAATAATTCAAGTTCCACATATAACAATATAGTCACATAATTGCACATTATGCACACTTTAATCATGCTTTCATATAATCCACATAATAGTGAAAGATTTAGTAATCAAGTCATGTACATCAATACATTTAAACAAGTTAACAAGTTACTGAAAGAACTTGCCTTAAACGTTCCTTGCCAAATTATGAGGACTCGTCCTTCAAATATCCTACACAATTTATTTAACAATTAAATACCAATTAGCCACTAAAATGGCTTCATATAATGGTTTATATTATAAACCCACTTCATATCTTATAATATTCGTTTTGTTTAAATCAAAACACTATTTAAGTTCATTAACACTTTACACGGCGTTTCGACGTTCCTTGCATGTGCTTAGCATGCTCATACATTGGTTTATAACACACTATCATGTTTCATTATTATTAGAAACACAATATTAAACAAGATTATACACACTAGTTACGGTGTTACGACGCTTGCACGTCTATACGCCAAACTTGATTATTCAAATGCCTAGGCGACATGCATTTGCGTACGCCTAACATGCCATTCAATTTATCTAATACTCATTGGTTAGTGCTAAGTATCATTATAAATCATAACATTCATGTTTTAGAACTTAGAACAACATTTTATATTGTCGGGAGCATTACATGTGCTTACGTGCATGCCCGACACCCTCCGATTGCCTCTAAAAACACATCAGTCATACAAATAGTCAATTTGGGAATTGATCCCGACCTCAAATCGAAAACTTTAAAGAACGAGAGTTGTAGGTCTACTCATGCTCTTTCCGAATCATCTTGAATCACCTCAATCCAAGTTCGTATGAGAAAGTTATGCCCATTATACTAAAGGACGTCGAAGTTGTTTGCACAGTCTCTTCTCTAGCGCCGTAGGCGCTCAAAATGGCCTATGACCAGTGCCTAAAGTGCTTTATTACAGTAGCTGGACTCGTGGCCAGTGCCTACCCAGTGCCGTAGGCGCTCGGCCTGAGTCCCCAACCCGTTTTGCTTCCCGGAATGCTCTGTTTTGGTGTTCTAGACCTATCTTACTTCCAACCACCATAACTCCCTCAATACACGTTCAAATTGGTCCGTTCCGGACTCTATGAACTCCTAAGACATAGGGCTACAATATACCAAAAATTCAGAGCTATCCATTAACATTAACATGGCCAAATCTCAGGCCAAAGTATCAACTCATGCTATATTTTCGTGTTCTTGGTGTTCTTCGTGTTCTTCACAAAAATCTTCACCAAATCTTTGTTTTAACTTCTTTTTACTCCGTTCCAACTGGGTTAACTTCGTAACCCATGAAAGTACAACATCATAACAACAAATAAATTAAACAAACACAAAATCATAGCTACAAAGTCCTCTAAATCGTCTAAATGTCCAAGTTCATGTCCAAAGTTTATTGTTCTTCATGTTCTTCATCCTCCTTAAGCATAAGTATGAATTTATTGCATTTTTGTTCCACTTTGATGTTATTAATGGCTTATATAACCTCTTAACAACATTTACAAACATCCAACACAAACAAAAACAACAAGAATCGACACAAATCCGACTCACAAGCTTAGGAGCTCAAAACTAAGAAAACTTGAAAAAAAAACTTAACAAGAAATTGAATGGAATGGATTTTGGTTGGTGTTTACCTCTATAAATCCTTCCTAGATGATTAAGAAGATAGTTAGGCTTGATTTTGAGGGTTTTTCTTGCTTGGTTTCTTTCCCTCTTCCTCCCGTGCCTTCTTCTTCTTCATCCTTCCTTTTTCCGGCGAACTTCTTCCCTTTTTCCGGCGACCTCCGCCAACTTTTCCTCCTCTCTCCGGCAGCTCTCTCTATCTCTATCAGCTGAACAAGGAAGAAAGGACATGGTGCAAGAGTGAATGAAGTGGTTTGAATTATTTGGGAGAGTGGAGGAATTTAGGGAGAAAATGAGTTTGAAACTCAAGGTGCCCAAAAATTCAAAGGGCTTGCCGACAATACTCCCCCATACTCTCATTTGATTGGTCCAAAATGAGGGATTGGTTCTCTCTTTGAGTGACAAGTCAAAATAAATACCCAAATACACCAAAATTATATCCGAAAACTCCCACTTTTGTACCAAAACTGGTAAATAACTCCACCCAAAATTAAAATGGGTATTACCATAAATATTGGGATGGGTAAAAATAATTATTATGGGATTTATCCAAATATTCGGAACACCCATATAATACATTCGGGTACGGATAAAATCACGTATCAACTCAAATAAAATTTCCGACACTTGGAAAAATTATTCGTACGCATACACGTATTTATGAAATTTATTAAAATCGAAAAAGACTCAAAAATATTATGGCATGAATAGTGCCTCGGGAAACATGCCCGGTGAATAGTCATTTTGCGATCTTTTGCAAAAATCAATTATTCACTCCTACGGTTTAACAGCGCATAAAAATTCATACATTGACCTCATCCAGGTTATAAAATAACCTTAAAACACGTCGCATAAAAATAATATTTAATCCATTAATAATATTAATAAACCCAAATTACAAGGGTATTCACGATTCGCGATCGCTACTCTTCCCGATTAACTCCCCATAATCATATACATCAACGTACATATATATCTCACCCATATTTTGGATTAGCGTCTTTACAATAAATAACTCATACAATAATATTATCCTTCAACTATTTATTTAATCCAATAAATAGTACTTTAGCGATATTTCTCGAATCCGCCAAATTAGCTAATACGAAAACTTTCATACTTACTAATCATCGTCTACACATAATCTAGGTTATAATATAACCTTTAAACACTTACCACATAATATTATCAATAAAAGTCTATTTTATTCAATAATATTCATAAGCTCGAATTATCAAGCTACCCATGACTCGCGATCGTTACAATAATTAACTATTAACTCATTCATTCCGAATCTATGTATATATTTCACATTTATATATATACATATTAAGCTCACCAAAAATCACATAGATATATATAACACATATATATTCAAACTCAAATCATAATAAGAATTATTCTATATTAAATTCTTATTATAATTATTCTCGAAAATCCGGGTTGTCACAGAAACTTCCTCCTTCCATTGGTCCACCTCACTTCACTTGGATCTAGTTAGGGTTTAGTCACTCTAACTTGGCTTTCTTCATTTAGTTAGGTCTCCTTAACTAATTAGCTAGCCGCAAAGTTTGACCGTTGACTTTCTTAATCATTTCGTATGATTTTCGTATTATACACGTTTTATACGTCTTTAAAATTCGAAATTCATTCCACAATCGAAAAACTACATTTTTCGTTTTCAAATTTTATTGGATATTCCATCTTTTCTCGTAATATTAACGTTCGCGTATTTTTCAAAAAAATGAAAAGACGCAAAAATGTTTTCGGGTGAATAGTATTTTTATGTCTTTTCTCGAAAAAATTATATTTTCTAATACAAACTCAAATTCATAAATCCTAACACGCAAACATATTCTGAGGTCATAATACGACCTTTAAGCATATAACACAGAATGAGATTGATAAAACTTTATTTAATTCAATAATATTCAAAATCCTAGTTACAAGGCTAAGTATAATTTCTCGATCGTTACATAATAGATAAATGATGTGATAATAATTATTTATTTGTATGGAAGATATAAAGGTATTAGAACCTGGGATTAGAAAGTGACATTTTGTAATATATTGAAGTTACATTGATGTCTTAAGATTATATGGATGTTTATATTGAATGAGTACCACCGTGACGGACCTGGGTTTGAAGGTAGACCTAGAGTTCGGGGGCGTTATAGTTGGTATCAGAGCTTATAGGTTATAAACCTTATGTGAGAGTGCCTTAGGCTATAATTTGAGAAAAAAGACGAAGATAACAAAGACATAAACTCAGATGGAGTTTTAAGAGATGAATTAAGGAAATTCATTAAAAGAAGTAAAAGTAACATAATTTTTATGTGATAATAATGAATATATATTATTATGAGTTAACTCTTGAGTTTTAGAGATGTACGTGAGTTTTTGAACTCATACTTATGGTAGATTCATGACTCATAATCGTATGGTAGGGTTTTGAGCCCATATATGTATGGACAGTTTTTGATTTTTCCTTAACTACATACTACTATGACAAGTTTTTAAACTCATATTATTGTGACAAGTTCCTTTACTCATACCGTATGGTAGGTTCTATGAACAAAATGTTATTTCTGAAATTACAAGACTTAAAGAAGTAAAAGCTATTAATTTTTATGTGCTAATCAAGATATTAAAATTGATTAGAGAATGTTAAAAAAAGAGATTAGAGGTTATCACGTAATTGATGAGAAGTTAGTAGTTATACCCAAGCAAAGAGAATCGAAGGTAGTAAACTCTAGTGTAAGTTAGAGATGAACAATTAAAATATTAGGGGTATTGTTCATCAGGAGATAATACAGACATAGGGGATATCATAGAAGAACAGACACAAGCGATGTCATAATAAAGGAATAGACACAAGCGGTGCCAAAATAAGATAAACACTGGTGGTGTTAAAAACAGACACAGGCGATGTCAAAATAAGATAAACACTGGTGGTGTTAAAACAAACACGGGCGGTGTCATAATTAAACAGACACGGGCGGTGTCATAATTAAACAGACACTGGTGGTGTAATAATGAACTAGACACTAGAGGTGTCATAATAAAATAGACATAGGTAATGTCACGGTAGAGCAGACCTAAGTGAGGTCGTTTAATTAAGAAATTTATGGATGTAAGACAGAAAACCCGAGGGAGAGGGTCGAAACATGTAAGAAAGAAAAGATTAAGTCTGATAAAAAGCAATAGAATAGCAGAACGCTATGAGATGTAAAGTATGATGTACTACGAGATACATATTAATATAAATATGTGACATGTGGTGAATAAATTTTTTTTAACATTAAAAATGAATGTTTTAAAATAAAGGATGAGAAAATAATATAGTTTTATTAAACAGAATACTGCCGACAAGAAGAAGTCAAAGTTATCAAGAAAAGATAGATAACGAGAATATAGATCAGGCAAACCCTTTGCAGCGATTTGTAGATCTTCAAGTAGGGGCACTAAATAGAAATTCTTCCTAAGTAGATGTCAATCTGCCAGCTTTCCCAGTGGCAAGCTTCAAGAATTTTAAGTGAAAGTAGTATGCACACAAGCCAATCATATTTGATATGATGTAGCATATACTTTGTAATCTTATTCGGTTATTAAAGACATTTTATATTATCTACATAGTGTTGTTATATTAAATGTGATAAACCCATAGATTTTAGCAATGCTTTTAGAATCATGATGGTGATCATGCTAATGAGATCTAAATTCTAGATAGCTCACAAACTAAAATCGTTCCTAATCGTTGGATTACTAAAAAGGGGATTAGTGAATCCGGATAGATTAGTACATATGATGCTTGCTCTTAAGAAGAGGATGATTGATCTCATAATCATTTGTGTGGAGACACTAAAGCAAGTATATAGGTGCTTATTGGAGAATAAGTTCACTGAACGTGGCTCGCTAAGGAATACCTAATGGAGTTTTACTCGTCTGTCAATAGGAATTCCTCTAGTGATAGTAGTACAAGTGATCCTTGGACTTGAGATCATCATAGTATCTTGTGTATGATGAGTTATACTTTGACATGTCCCTTAAGACCTTTAGGGTATAATAAAGGGTATGATTGGGTATAATAAGTTGTACATGGCGATAGGTGAATGATCAATAAAGAATCTACCACGTCTAGTAAAAGATGTGAATGTCCTATGTGATTCGATAAATGACAACTCAGTAGTCCTTGGCCAAGGCAGAATGAAATTAGAAAAGAGTTTCTAATTTGCATTGTTTAGAGTTGTGCATTTGAGAATCGAAATACTGTTGCCTCTTTTTAAGTCTTTAATAAAAAAGCTCTAACTCGTGCAAGTATACACGGTCAACAAGTAATACAGACGAAGTAGAGTATCGTCCCACAGAGACAGGATTAAATTAAATCACTATGCATCAGTTCTATCACTATACTTATTTGCTTAAACTATCGACTTACGTTTGATGACAAAATTACTTCTATATCAATTAATAACTAACTATGCAAATACTAACAAAATATATATATCAAGTCTGGAATTAATGGGATCCTAACTTCATTTAATAGTTCTTCTAATTACCACTATCAAGCTAGAAGGTTCACATATCACAGAAAAGTAGCCAAGGACACTAAAATAGACATAACCATTTGTCAATGCATTATGACCTACTTACATAATATCCATACTTGATAGACACCATGTAATCACCTCTATAACCAAAATCACTATATTTCTATGTGAAATTGCAATTATATTGATTCTAAGCACAAGCCCTTATTTTGACTCTTACGGTGAAACAGTATATTTCTATCTGACTCACAAAATATTAAGCTATCCAATTAAGCCTCATATTCGCAAGCTATCATGATTACAATCCATACTTATATGTTATTTTACAATTCCATATGAGTACTGAATTCGAATGGTGATCAAGCATTCATACGTTCAAAACAATCATGATAGAAATTCCTTTTGATATGCAAAACAAGCTAACAATCAAGAACGTAATTAAACTACATATTAAAATCCGTTAGAATCCCATAATGGAGATTAGTTCATGTCTGAACCAAAAGCCATTAAGGGATCAAATCTACACATGGAAAAATAAACAATCAATTGAAATAAGAAGAATTAGAATTGATCAAACCCAATTGAAGAATAAAATCCAAAGTAAGCTTAAACCCACATCAAAATCCAATGCTCGAGCAAAAGTAATCCACAGAATATCTCTCTAAAAACTATCTCTAAGAAAGTAGAATAATCATAATCATAATACTAAAAGTCTCCAAGTTTTTATCCTTGAGGTTTCCTTCTCACTATCTGATCAATATGGACTAGAATCCTCTTCAGAATCGACTTCTTTTTCCTCCTTCAGCTGGACAAATAGAGCAAAAACGTGGCCTAGCGCTGCTGGCGCTATGTCTGGCCCAGAAATTTACAAAAATGCCACTAGGTCTATTTTGAGCTCCAAATTTACCCTTTTGCCCCTCCAGCTCCAACCTACAATAAATAAACACAAAAACAAGTAAAATAATACTAAAAACACTTAAAGACCACAAAAATTAAGCCTAACAATACCTGATTCGTAGGTATAAAACCCACTCATCAAATACCCCCAAACTTAACCAATTGCTTGTCCTCAAGCAATGCAATGATGTAAATGCAAACTAACTATCATGCCTACGAATCAAACAATTAACCAATACAGTATCCAACATCAGGCCTCAAAGATATCATAAATACTAAAGTAGAATCTCTAACCAATGCAAAGTTTCTAACTTTAACCAACTAATCAAGTTACACCTGTCATCATCCATGTTGTGCGTGTGTGTACATCAATCATTCCAATCAATTACAATTCAAATCCATCACATAATTGACTTCTTAGAAGAAAACTTTAAATTGCAACCCAATTCAACCCGTGAATACAACCAATTCAACTGATTCAGGCAATCACTAAGCATTAAGGTATCACTAAGGTTATTTAACACATTTAAATCCTTTCTAAACCCTTCCCCAGGAATTTAAAACAATTTTTTTCGTTTTAGTGAGTGCATTTTATGCTCCATCTCACTTTCTTTTGAACGAGTGCGTTTTACGCTCCATCTCGTTCCATGTGTTTATGAGTGAGTGCGTTTTACGCTCCATCTCAACCCACCACAAGATTCATTCTTCAATTGGGAAAGGTTCAAAATTTTCAAATTTCTCTTTGTTTTTCTTTTCACACCCCAAGATTCCCCCAAACTTAGATTCTTGCCTGTTTTTCATTTAAGGGACGTTTCACCGATATTATCAAGTTTTAACCCAAATCTTCCACCAGAAGAAAATTATACAACAATTTGAAATAAACTAATCAAAACAATTGATTGTGTGCTTTCCTTTTTAACAAAAATTTCAGACAGGTTAAACTTCACTACCTAATCAAAGTTATCACTAAGCACTAGTTTTCAATTCTTCACAAGTTAAAACCATGAAACCAGTCTTATCATTGGCCACATTAGATACTATATCAATTTATGCTTAATTCATGAAACTAAATGCTTAAAATGCTTAACACAACCTAAACAATTAACATGCAACTACCATGCATCATGCAAAAACACAAGGAAACAAAACAAACTATATGCATGAAAACACAAAAACTATACCCCCCAAACTGAACAAGACAATGTCCTCATTGAAAAAGAAAAAAAAATTAAGAACAGAGGACTCCCCTGATGAAGAACACTACTCATCAGCACTGCCAGCGGCAGCATCATCATCATCCTCATCATCCGCATCAGGAGGCGAGTCAGGTGGTGGATAAATAGAAAGAGTAGGAGCTGGTGGAAACTAGAATGGTCCTGCCAAAGGATTCATCCGTCCAAACATATCTGCCAAGGCGGTTGAACAGTTAACATTATACGCATAAATCTCCGCCTGGCGCTGAGCAAGTCGACTCTGCTGTCGAGTCATCCGATCAAAACCCCTCTGAATCGATCCTGCAACTAAGTCTATCCGGCGAGTATGGTGCCGAAGATCCTGGCGGATAGTCTCAACTATAGTAGGGGATGGAATGGTATCCTCAACAGGTGGTGGTTGCTCCGGTGCCTGCTCCTGTGGCAGCTGCTGCTGTGGTAGAATGAAAACCTAAACCCCGCGGGTGCGACGCACCGCCACCCCAAACTCTGTACCGTCCCATTGCAGCATGATCAATGGGAGGCAAGGGGACCTGCATAACTTCATCTTTATCCCACGGGACTCCCGCTCGACGGCACAAATCAGTGATCAATGAAGGGTGAGGTAGTCCACCTGTGGTACTACCCTCAAGCGTGTGTAGGATAGATTCATGAATTATCTCCCCTATATCCACTGTCTTCCCTTTAGCAATGCAGTACAATAACGCCGCCCGCAGATTAATGACATCGCTCATATGGCGGCACGGCATCAACTTAGCACAGATAAAAGCATGCCATGCTTTTCCATATCTACTCAATTTGGCTGATGGAAAGTGCACAGCTTCTTGGTGGTCAGACAGCTTCCATTCAGTCCCTGGCTCACAGAGGGCTTCTATAATCTCAGAATAATCCAAATCCTCTTCCAAGTATTTCGAATAGCCATCCCTGTGAATTTTCTGCAACCCATAATACGCATTAATATTTTTACGGCCCACATTTATTTCCTGACCCCGAACCATAATCAAATTCCCATTAGCTTCTTTAGCATTAGCATAAAACTCTCTCACAATATTCACGGCAGCTGGTTCGGGTTGTGCAGTAAATACCATCCAATTTCGGTTGCGTATCATTTGAGCTAACTCCCCATCTACCCGATCAATAGGTAGCAAGCCACGTTCAGGAATTAGAGATTTCCCAGAAGACCAATTTTTAAACCTATCACTTGCCTCGGGGCTAACAAATTTCTTCTTATCATACTTTACCACAGTGGATGAACCTGAACTTTCCCCTCTATGTCTTTTGGGAGCCATTAATAACCAATTAAACACAAGTCAAGACCCAAAAGAACTCAAAATTTCGTTGGGGCAATATGTCAAACACTTGGCGTGCACACTTGAAAAATCCTTGTTCAATAGTTCCCCCAAACTTATGAATAAACCAATTTAGCACAATAAAAATTCCCCATAACTTACAAGCATAAAGATAGACAATTAGAAATTAAACCCAATCCCAATTGAGCCAACACAAGTTCAATTGGGTGCACAATCAAAAACTTGTTCCAAATACTAGCAACTCAAATCTTTAGCCAACAATTTCAAGTTTGGAGGGATCAATAAAGTAAAGCTTACTTGAAGTTGGAATTACCCATGTGAAAACCTTTACTCCTTCTTGGCTATGGAAGTTCGTGGTTGTACTTGTTGAAAGCCGACGGTAGTGGGGACTATGGGTGGGTGATTGTTGATGTTTGATTTGGGGAAAAAAAAATGCTTCTATGTAGCAACAATGCTGAGAAGTGGGCTGGAGTCGGCTGAAACTAGGTAGATGAAGAATAAAATTGATTTTGGATTGAAAAGCCTTTAAGAATCCCGACCTAGGGTTTAAAATTTTTTTTTTTATACCGAGCGCTTCTAGCGCTATGAAAGGAGTGGGGCGAGCGCTAACAGCGCTATGGTGCAGTGTGTTGGAGTTTTGGCCAGCGCCGTTGGCGCTATATGGAGCGCTATTAGCGCTTGGGGGCAAACTGTGTGTGCGTTGAGCAGCGCCATTGGCGCTTGAGTCGTGTATTGATGGGCGCTGCTGGCGCTGAATGGCAGTAGCTGGCGTGGGTGTGTTGCACATCAAGCGCTGCAGGCGCTAATCTTGTGGGAATTGGGCGCTATGAGCGCTGAATGTCAGTAGCTGCTGCTTGATGTAGCGCTTCAAGCGCTTGGTAGAGCGCTGCCAGCGCTGTTAGGCACACTTGGTCAAATTGTTGGCCAATTTCACGTTTCCACCTGCACACACATCAACCCAAGTCCAAAATTAGTTACAGAAAGCCATTTATTTATTTATTTATTTATTTATTTTTTTTTTTTTGAAATAGAATAAATTACAAAACAAAAGATGAATAAAAGATTAAAATTCTGGGTTGCCTCCCAGATAGCGCTAAGTTATAGTCAATTAGCTTGACTGTCTTTGATTCTCATGTCGCAGAAAGAATTACGGTGACTTTCTGTCGATCCACCTCATCCCCAAAGTAATGCTTCAACCTCTGCCCATTCACCTTAAACGTTTGATCCGGAAATTTGTCGTATACTTCAATCGCGCCATGTGGAAAAACCGTCTTTACTGTGAATTGTCCCGACCATCTCGATTTCAGCTTCCCGGGAAAAAGTTTAAGTCTGGAATTGAAAAGTAAAACCCTTTGTCCCGGTTCAAATGTTCTCGCAATGATCTTACGATCATGCCATTTCTTCACCTTCTCCTTATATAGCTTCGAGTTTTCATAAGCCCGTAGTCGAAATTCGTCCAACTCATTGATTTGGAGTAAACGCTTCTCCCCTGCAGTTGTCGAATCAAAGTTCAACTTCCGAATTGCCCAATATGCTTTGTGTTCAAGCTCAATCGGAAGATGACAAGCTTTTCCATATACCAGCTGAAACGGTGACATACCCAACGGAGTTTTGTACGCAGTCCTATATGCCCACACAGCGTCATCTAGCTTTAAGGACCAATCCTTCCTCGTCGGATTCACAATTTTTTCGAGGATTCGTTTTACCTCTCGATTGGATACTTCCGCTTGGCCGTTTGTCTGGGGGTGATAAGCTGTAGCAATACGATGATTTACCCCATACTTAGCCAGTAACGCTGTGAACTGCCTGTTGCAGAAGTGACTACCTTCATCACTGATAATAGCCCTAGGAGTCCCAAATCTCGTGAAAATACTTCGATGCAAAAACTTTAGGACTACCTTGGCATCATTTGTCGGGAGTGCTGCCACTTCTACCCATTTAGACACATAGTCAACGGCTAACAAGATGTAGAGATTACCGCACGAAGACACGAAAGGGCCCATGAAGTCAATCCCCCAAACATCGAAAAACTTCTACTTCAAGGATCGTATTCAAAGGCATTTCATTCCTCTTTGAAATATTACCTACTCTCTGACATCTATCACACCGCTGAACAAAACTATACGCATCTTTAAAAATTGTCGGCCAGTAGAATCCTGCTTGAAGTACTCTAGCCGCTGTTCTCTCTCCGCCATAATGTCCTCCATACACAGAAGAATGGCAATCATGTAAAATCCCTTCAGTCTCACTATATGGGATACACCTTCTTATCATTTGATCCGCACATTGTTTAAACAAGTACGGCTCATCCCATATATACCATTTAACATCGTGCAAGAACTTTTTCTTTTGGTGCCCCACCAAGTCAGAAGGTAACGTCTTACTCACCAAATAATTTGCGTAATCCGCAAACCATGGGACTTCCCCTTGCACCACAAACAACTGCTCATCCGGAAAAGATTCATTGATTTCAACTTTGTCTTCGATCTCCCTTTCCGGCTGCTCTAGTCGAGATAAATGGTCTGCTACTTGATTTTCGGTACCTTTCCTATCCTTGATCTCCAAATCAAATTCTTGCAACAGCAATATCCACCTGATCAACCTGGGCTTTGCATCCTTCTTCGCCACTAAGTGTCGAATTGCCGAGTGATCCGTATACACTATTACCTTTGTGTCTATCAGATATGCCCTAAATTTATCAAAGGCATACACCACTGCCAATAACTCTTTCTCTGTGGTGGTGTAGTTTAACTGTGCATCAGTAAGGGTCTTGCTGGCATAGTATATCACATGAAACATCTTCTCCTTCCGTTACCCCAAAACAGCCCCCACTGCGTAATCACTGGCATCACACATCAGCTCAAACGGCAACGCCCAATCTGGTGCTGTGATAACTGGTGCTGATGTTAACTTATTCTTTAAATGCTCAAATGCCCTCCTGCAAGCCTCATCAAAATTAAACTGTGCATCCTTCTCCAATAAACTGCACAATGGTTTAGTTATCTTGGAGAAGTCCTTGATGAATCTACGGTAGAAACCTGCATGACCAAGAAAACTGCGGACACCTCTTACTGACGTGGGTGGAGGTAAATTCTCAATCGTTTCCAGCTTTGCCCTGTCCACCTCAATGCCTTTCTTCGACACCACTTTGTGTCCCAGTATGACTCCTTCTTGTACCATAAAATGGCACTTCTCCCAATTCAATACTAAATTTGTTTCAACACATCTCTTTAAAACCATTACCAAATTTTCAAGACATAGATCGAACGAATCACCAAATACCGAAAAGTCATCCATAAATACCTCAACATTCTGTTCGACCATGTCTGAAAAAATCGCTGTCATACATCTCTGAAAAGTAGCTGGAGCATTGCACAACCCGAAAGACATTCTTCGAAAGGCAAAAGTGCCGTATGGACATGTAAACGTAGTCTTTTCCTGGTCTTCTGGAGCTATCGTAATCTGATTGTATCCTGAATACCCATCCAGAAGGCAATAGTACTCATGACCCGCCAGTCGGTCCAACATCTGATCGATAAACGGAAGTGGAAAATGGTCCTTCCTCGTAGCTTTGTTAAGCTTGCGGTAGTCCATGCAAATTCTCCATCCTGTTACGGTTCGCGTTGGGATCAGCTCGTTATTCTCATTGGTGATCACGGTCATTCCACCCTTCTTTGGTACGCACTGCACAGGGCTCACCCATGCACTATCCGAGATAGGGTAGATTATTCCTGCATCCAGCCATTTCAGTATCTCCTTCTTAACCACTTCTTTCATTATAGGATTGAGCCTTCTTTGTTGTTCAATTGTCGGCTTGCTACCATCTTCCAATAAGATCTTATGCATGCAAAAAGACGGGCTTATCCCCTTGCTATCGGCTATTGTCCATCCAATAGCTGATTTAAACTCTCTAAGCACTCGTAGCAGTTTTTCCTCCTGAAAAGATGTTAGTGCAGAAGAAATAATCACAGGTAGCTTTGAATCTTTATTTAAAAATGCATACCTGAGATGTTCTGGAAGTGGTTTAAGTTCAAGTTCAGGAGGCATCTCAAGAGATGGTTTCAACTTTACTGATGTCTCTCCCGCTTTCGTAAGTGGCTCGATAGGTGTTCTGAACTTTCCGAATTTGGGGGTGGTATTCAGATATTGCACAATTTCAGCACATTCTTCATCCTCCAAATCTGAATTTGCAGCAATCACTCGCTGCAGTGGTTCATATCCCAACAAACTTCCAACTTCATCATGCACTATACTATCCACCAAATCCACTCTGAAGCATTCTTCTTCATCGGTTGGAAGCTTCATTGCTTTGAAAACGTTAAACGTCACCTCCTGGTCATGTACACGCATTGTAAGCTCCCCTTTCTGCACGTCTATCAAAGTCCTCCCAGTTGCTAGGAATGGTCTTCCTAGTATGATTGGTATATTTTTATCCTCTTCATAATCCAGAATGATGAAGTCCGCCGGAAAGATAAATTTGTCCACTTTCACCAGTACGTCTTCCACTATCCCCCGTGGATAAGTGATAGATCTATCGGCTAACTACAGAGATATATTTGTTGGTCTTGGTTCCGGCAATCCCAACTGACTGAATACTGACAACGGCATCAGGTTGATACTTGCCCCAAGATCACACAAACATTTATCGAAGCTCATCTTTCCGATCGTGCATGGAATTGTGAAACTGCCCGGATCTTTCAGCTTTGGAGGTAATTTACGTTGAAGCACTGCACTACATTCCTCTGTCAAGGCCACTGTCTCAAACTCGTCTAACCTTCTCTTCCTTGACAGTATACCCTTCATAAACTTTGCATAACTTGGCATTTGTTCCAATGCCTCTGCGAAGGGTATGTTGATCTGCAGTTTCTTAAAAACCTCCAAAAACTTTCTGAACTGTTTATCATCCCTCTGCTTATTCAATCTCTGCGGATATGGAACTCGCGGGTGAACTTGTGATTCTGTATTAACGGGCTTCTTATCTGAACTAGCTTTCTCCTTCTCTACTGACTCGTAGTTATCCTTCTTCTCTTTCTGTTCATCTTCAATTTCTATCTCAGTTTCTACCCCAATGTCATCCCCTTGTAAACTCGGTGCTGCTGAGTCTGGTACATTTTCCTGACTATTGCTTTCCCGATCTGAGTGTAATGGCCTGACACTGTTCCTTACCTTCTCTCCGTGGATTTGCCTCTGTGTTACTTGGCAATGAACCCTGGGGCCTGCTGTTAAGCATAGTCGCCATTTGCCCCATCTGAGCTTCCAGATTTTTAATAGCCACTGCCTGACTTTTGATCATCACCTCTGTATTTGCCATGTACTTTAACATCATCTCCTCCATTTCTGATTTCTTTTCCTGCGGAGGTGCGTATGGAGTAGGATGTTGTTGTTGAGAATATCCCGGTGGAAAAGGTGGTCGTGGAGCATACTGTTGCTGCGCCGGCTGAAACTGATTGTTCTGCTGAAACTGCTGCTGCTGATTTCCTTGGTTGTTTGACCAACTAAAGTTTGGATGATTGCGGTTGTTGGGGTGGTATGTGTTCTGAAACTGACCTTGGTCTTTCTTATAAGTGTTCACATATTGCACCGACTCCGAGTTGATAGCACATTGATCTGTTGAGTGCGACCCCGCGCAAATCTCACAAATGAAGGCAACTGACTTGGCTTTGCTTTCCGACAATGAATCTATTTTCTTTGCCATAGCTGCCATCTGTGCTGACAACTGGGTAATAGCATCCACTTCCAACAAACCTGCAACTCTGGGCTGTGACGTTCTGGCTGTAGGATTTTGAAAATCATTTGCTGCCATAGTCTCAATAAGGTTATAAGCCTCGTCATAGCTCTTTGCCCCTAAAGCTCCACCCGCAGCTGCATCTACCATCTGCCTAGACTGCCATCCCAATCCATTATAAAATATGTTGATCACCATCCAATCTAGCATCCCATGGTGTGGACACTTCCTTAGCATCTCCTTGTACCTATCCCAAGCCTCGTATAAGGACTCACCCTGTTGTTGCTCAAATTGAGAAATTGCCGTCCTTAGTTTTGCAGTTTTAGCCATTGGGAAAAACTTGGCTAGGAATTTTTGTGCTAAGTCCTCCCATGTAGTAATTGATCCTGCAGGCAAAGAATGAAGCCAACTTCTTGCTCTATCCCTTAATGAAAATGGAAACAGTCTTAGTCGGATAGCATCCTCCGTCACCCCGTTGTATCTGAATGTATCACAAATTTCAATGAAACTCAAAAGATGCTCATTAGGATCGTCTGTAGCAGCACCCCCAAACTGGACTGAATTCTGCACCATTTGAATGGTTCCTGGTTTAATCTCAAAGGTATTTGCTGCTATTGCCGGTCTTACTATGCTAGACTGCAATCCCGTGATATTTGGCATGGAATAGTCCCTCAAAGCTTTATGTTCCTCTCTTTGCTCAATTCTTTGTTCCTCCGCCATCTTTGGAATAGTTCTTTCTAACTGTGCTTGCAAATTCCTACGCACTCTTGCTTTCCAACCTCTTCCGTCAATATTATCCTGAGCTGGTGTTAATTCTGAGTTGGATGAGCGTGTGTGCATAAAACTTCTACAAGTACCTGAAACCCAAAACAAAGGTAAAAATAGAAATGAGAAAAGATTAGAGTTGTCTAAGTCAAACAATATAGCTTAAAACTTATGATAATAATAAAAATCTAACGCCTGTCCCCGGCAACGGCGCCAAAAACTTGTTGCCTCTTTTTAAGTCTTTAATAAAAGAGCTCTAACTCGTGCAAGTATACACGGTCAACAAGTAATACAGAGGAAGTAGAGTATCGTCCCACAGAGACAGGATTAAATTAAATCACTATGCATCAGTTCTATCACTATACTTATTTGCTTAAACTATCGACTTACGTTTGATGACAAAATTACTTCTATATCAATTAATAACTAACTATGCAAATACTAACAAAATATATATATCAAGTCTGGAATTAATGGGATCCTAACTTCATTTAATAGTTCATCTAATTACCACTATCAAGCTAGAAGGTTCACATATCACAGAAAAGTAGCCAAGGACACTAAAATAGACATAACCATTTGTCAATGCATTATGACCTACTTACATAATATCCATACTTGATAGACACCATGTAATCACCTCTATAACCAAAAATCACTATATTTCTATGTGAAATTGCAATTATATTGATTCTAAGCACAAGCCCTTATTTTGACTCTTACGGTGAAACAGTATATTTCTATCTGACTCACAAAATATTAAGCTATCCAATTAAGCCTCATATTCGCAAGCTATCATGATTACAATCCATACTTATATGTTATTTTACAATTCCATATGAGTACTGAATTCGAATGGTGATCAAGCATTCATACGTTCAAAACAATCATGATAGAAATTCCTTTTGATATGCAAAACAAGCTAACAATCAAGAACGTAATTAAACTACATATAAAAATCCGTTAGAATCCCATAATGGAGATTAGTTCATGTCTGAACCAAAAGCCATTAAGGGATCAAATCTACACATGGAAAAATAAACAATCAATTGAAATAAGAAGAATTAGAATTGATCAAACCCAATTGAAGAATAAAATCCAAAGTAAGCTTAAACCCACATCAAAATCCAATGCTCGAGCAAAAGTAATCCACAGAATATCTCTCTAAAAACTATCTCTAAGAAAGTAGAATAATCATAATCATAATACTAAAAGTCTCCAAGTTTTTATCCTTGAGGTTTCCTTCTCACTATCTGATCAATATGGACTAGAATCCTCTTCAGAATCAACTTCTTTTTCCTCCTTCAGCTGGACAAATAGAGCAAAAACGTGGCCTAGCGCTGCTGGCGCTAGCCCTAGCGCTGCTGGCGCTATGTCTGGCCCAGAAATTTACAAAAATGCCACTAGGTCTATTTTGAGCTCCAAATTTACCCTTTTGCCCCTCCAGCTCCAACCTACAATAAATAAACACAAAAACAAGTAAAATAATACTAAAAACACTTAAAGACCACAAAAATTAAGCCTAACAATACCTGATTCGTAGGTATAAAACCCACTCATCAAATACATATAATTAAATAAAATAAGACTTGACAGTAATTCCATGTCTTATATTTAATTGGGATATTGTATGGTAGAATGATTGAATTGTATGGTAACTATGCACTGAAAGGTTCTTTTATGATTAATGTTGAAATCTATATTATCTGGAAAGTCGTTGATCGGGAAGGGGGCTTACCCTTATTGTAGAATAAATATTATTTATTTAAATGAATTAAATAGTTTAATTTATTTATTTAAATAAGATTAGAATTGTTTTAATTGATTTATTCACAACCGGTTTAAATATGGAGAACCTAAAGGGTCACACCGCAAAAGAAAAATATTTATTTAAGAAGTAAATGACATAATTGTAATAATGAGTTAAGTGTATTTAATTTAGTCTATAGAGATAGAATAAATTAAATAGCTTAATATTTATTATTTAATATTTTAGAAATATTAAATATAAATTAATAAGAGGAGTCTTATTATTATTATTACTATTACTATTATTTAATTCCTAATAGGGATTGGGAATTAATTAATAGAAGTACTCTCACATGAATTCCTAATTGGATTAGGAGTTTAATTTAATTAAAGAAGTTTAATTAGAATAGAAACCCTAATCCTAAATAGTTTAGGGAAGGGTTTTCCTACATCTATAAATAAGAGAAGTCTTATCATATATTAGGGTTACACACTCTTGCATAAAAATTGTAGAGAGTACTTACAATTTCTATAGAGATAGAAACTAGGATTTTGCCAACACCCATCTTCTTGAACAAGTATTATTCCTTGGTGGATCACCTCTAGAGGCCAAACACTTGGGTGGCTAACGTTGATCAAAGAAAGGAATTTAATCGGTGGAATTCAAGGAAAACGTGAAGGAATTGGAGGTGAACTTGTACTTGAGGAAGCTAGAATTCTACAAGGGTATAATTCTTATTCTCCATCTCTTTCGCTTAATTAATAATTGTGCATAAAGAAAGATCATAGTGATGGTGTGTATAAAATTTTAAAATCTGATTTTATCGCGCTTCCGCTTTATCAATGTAATTTGATTGCATGTTCGCGTTATACAAACCTAACAGTGGTATCAAGAGCCAAACTTTATGCGAATTATTAATTATTTTGATTCTGTATATACATTGATATGTGTTTAGAACAATTTAATTGGGCATAATTGTTTGTGTAAAATTAATTTGTTTATTTTTTATTTTTTATTTTTGTAAATTAAAATAAAGTAGTTTATTTTGATTTGGAATTTAATTAAAAATAAAGGAGTTTATTTTATTTAAAATTGGATAAATTAAAATAAAAGAGTTTATTTTGATTTGGAATATGATTAAAATAAAGAAGTTTATTTTAATTGAAATTGGATTTCATGATAACTAATTAGAGTTGGAATTGGATTTCATGATAACTAATTGGAGTTGAAATTGGATTTTATACTAACTAATATTGCCCATTAAATGATATCAATACATATATTGAATGGTTTTATTATTCATGGGATGAATGTTATTTATTGATACATGTAGAGATATGTATGATAATAAATAGGGATTGATTATGGACTATTGACCAATGTGTGATTGGATTTATTTTAGTGGATGCTTGAATGTATGGGATTTTATAAATGGGGTTTACGTACATCGTCTTCTCTAATTTTTTCTTAATGTAAATTCTATCTCCCTCCTATGTACTTCCCCTTGACTGCTGATCAAGGTTTCTATTTATTGTAAATAGTTTTTGTAATAGGACTAGTTAGAATTAATTTTGAAGAATTGGAGACAAAGGAACAAGGAGCGCTTGAAGACTCGTTTGTAATGAAGCCCGGGTTCAAATGTAATAGTTATATTTAAATTTAATTCATGCACCCTAGGTTTGACCTTTTGGTTCACTTGGTGGCTCTAGTGAACCAAACTAGAATAAAAGTCCATAATCAATCCGGGTAGAATATAATAATCTATATGTGCATGCTTACTATATATATTATATATTATCCAACATGCTTCGCATGTAAAATAATATGACGCGTATTTTATATATATATGTGCATGCGCGTTAAACAAGATGAGACTAATAATAATAAATCTCTCAAGAAATCATATTAAGTCCTAAGCGTTCAAAGATATTTGGAATATCGAACGTCGCCTTCTAGCATGGTAAAACAATAGAGTATTAAATATTTAATATGAGTTTGTTGTGTCACCACAAGACAAGTATTAAATATTTAAGATATTGTCTTACCACATTTGATGCTTATAAATAGACTGAACGATGTTGTTTTGTTGTGTTACCACAAGGACAGTGTTTTTCTTTTGAATATATGGAAGTGCTAGGATGGACTTAACTTGGATAATTTTGATTCGGATGTGTCACCACTTGATTAAAATAATCTAAGAGGCAAAATACAAGGAATTACATAGAGATGTAATTGACAATAGTTGTCTACCTATTTATTTATATATCGTTTGTTGTGGCACCACAAGGCTATATACATTTGAAATGGGATCCTTATTCTCACTAGCAGACCTTTAATTAGATTTCCCGAACTATATATTGAGGGTAATATAGTTTGATGAAAAAGTGAGAGATACCAATTTAAAATAAAGATCTAATTTATTTTGGTAATTAATTAAATGAATGTATGCTAAAATGTTGTTAAATTACAAATTCATTTTACAGAATTTTACAATGTCTAATTCACTATCACTACGTAGCATATTAGATGCTAATTAACTAGACCGAATTACACGGACTGGTTAAGGAATCTGAGAATAGTTCTCAAGGCTGAAAAGTTATCCTATATCCTTAATATGCCTATCCTTGCAATAGTTGCAGACAATGCCTTTGAGGAAGAGATTGCTACTTTTAGAAAGTGGTAAGATGATGCACAGTTGGCTCAATGCATCATGCTTGGATCCATGAGTAACGAGCTTCAGCGTCAGCATGAAACTATGGATGCTCTTATTGTACTCCTACACCTTCAAGGAGTTGAATGGTGAGGAAAGTAGGACTGCTAGATATTAGATATCTAAAGAGCTCTTCCAATCTAGAATAATCGATGGCACTATAGTATAGACAAATGTCCTAAAAATGATCAATCTGATTGAACAATTGGGACAACTGGGTTTTGTATTGGATGAAGAGTTGATCCAAGATTTGATCTTGTAATCACTCCCGGACTCTTTCTCACAATTTGTTGTGAATTTTCCACATGAACAAGCTATATGTCAACCTGCATGACTTGCTTAAACACGTTAAAAACTGTAAAGAGTCATTTTCCAACCAAGAAAGACCAAGTCTCACTAGTAGATGATTCTTCCAGGAAGCGGAAGAGGGCCAAAGGATCTTCTTAAAAGAAGAAAAATTCAAACAAGGTATAAGGAAAGGCAATAACTAAGGATACTAAGAACAAAACTGATGCAGATAGCAAAGGAGTTTGCTTCCACTGCAATAAGCCTGGATATTTGAAAGGAAACTGTAAGGAGCATCTTGCAGAGGCTAACCAGAAGAAGCTTAGAAGCTTCGGTTACAGATATAGGTTTGTTCATCATTGAAATAAATCTTTCTATAAGTCAAGGTTCTACTTGGGAATTGGATACCGACTATAGTTCTCACGTATGCAATCCAATACAGAGACTAAGCAGAAGTAGAAAGATAAACAAAGAGTAAGTAATCTTATGTGCGGAGAATGGAGTAATGATTGCTACATTAGCCGTAGGAACTTATAATTAAGCGTTGCCTACGGGCAAGTCTGTTAAGTTAATAATTTGTTATTATATTCTAGTTCTCTTAGGAAACATTATTACTTCCGTTGTTGGACAACGAAGGTTCTGGTATTATATTTAAGAACAATTGTTGTTCTATTTATAATGATAATGTTTTGTTTGAAACTGGAAGATAATTTGATGGACTTTGTAAACTTGACTTACATGAAAAATAATTTTGCAAATTGAACAAACTAGTAAAAGAAAAGAAAATGATCATTCAAAGAGTTGAATATATGTATTTGATGAAATACAAGTCTGAATCATTTGAAAGGTTCAAAGAATTCAGAAGTGAAACAAATTGACAAAGTATTAACATTCTTTGATCAGATCGAGGAAGGAATACTTGTGCAATAAGTTTCTAGATCATCTCAAAATGGTATTTTTTTCATAATGGAAGTTTCATGATACGCAATAATTTATTAGTGTACCTAAAAAGGATTATTGTACCATGTAGAATATCGTGCGGTCCATAATAATTTTTACCGACATTCTAGTATCCTTCTAGGGTTATGCCCTAGAAACGGCTGCATATCTACAAAATAAGGTAACCTCAAAATTCGGCCCCAAGATTCCATAAAAGTTATGGATAGGGAGGATTCCTAATCTTAAGTATGTTAAGATAAGGGGTTGTCCAACTTATGTGAAAAGGTTTCAAAAGATAAGTTTGGGACAAAATCTGACAAGTGCAGAGTTGTGGGATATCCTAAAGAAAGTTTAGGGTATTATTACTATAATCCTACACGCTGCCTTCTTGGATAAAGGTGTTTATCATTGAAGGAGCTAGTGGGAGGGTAATAGATCTTAAAAGAGTTCAAGAACAATAAAGCACTTTTAGTCAAACCGAGGGACCTGTAGATAGACGTATTGTACCACAACCGAATCGTAAATCTGGAAGAGTACCGAAGATACCTAGGAGGTATAGATTCATCATAGAGGATGATGATGAGGTACGCATCATAGAGGATGATGATCCAGTTATATACGATGAGGCTATGAGTAGAAGACACTCAGAGAAATGTCAGATGGCCATAAAATCCGAAATAGACTCAATGTATGAGAACCAAGTATAGACTCTGGTTACTTAACCGAAAGACATAGTGCATGGAGGGTGTAAATGGGTCTTTAAGAGAAAGACTAGGGCAATTGGCAAGGTAGAGACTTATGAGACCAGACCTGTTTAAAAGGTTTCAAATAAAGTCAAGGAGTTGACTGTGATAAAACCTTATTACCAGGTAATGCTCAAGTCCATTTGAATTTTGCTTGTGATTGCAGCTTATTACGAAATCTGGCAAAATGGATGTGGAGACATCCTTCCTCAATGAAGACTTGAGGAGAATGTAGGTATGATACAGCCAGAGGAATTTGTTTTAAAGGTTGAAGCAAATCATGTTTTAAGGTACGATGATCCATTTATGGATTGAAGCAAGCTTCTCAAAGATGGAACATTCGTTTTGATGAGACAATCAAAAGAGTTTGATTTTATCAAAAATAAGAATGAACCTAGTGTGTACAAAAGGGTCAATGGGAGCACTGTAACATTCTTAGTATTATATGTTGATATATTACTGATAAGGAATGACACACCAATGCTACAATCAATAAAGATAAAATTGTCTAAACATTCCTCCATGAATAACTTGGGAGGAGCATCCTATAAATTGGGATATAAATCTATATAGATAGATTTAAAAGGATGTTCGGCTTGACCCAATGAACGTATATTCATTTGATGCTAAAGGCGTTTAGCATGGCAAACTCCAAGAGAGGTCTCATGATGATGAGCCATGGAGTGAATCTCTATAAAATTGTCTCCAATTTAAAGAGAGATCGCATGAGTTACTATCATGTATGCAATGAATATACAAGGCCTGATGTTGATCAGTTATATTCTGGAGAAGATCACCATAAGACAGTGATAAACATCTTAAGTACTTAACCGGTATTGAAGATGTGATAATGATTCATGGTAGGTCTGAATTAAAACTAGAGGGCTAAACAGATTCAAGTTTTTCAGACTGGCCAAGACGATAACAAATCCACTTTAGGGTAAATTATTACCTTGAATGGTGATGCAGTGAATTGGAAAGGTTCCAAAATAGCAAAGAGTTGTTGATTTAGTGACAAAGACAAAGTATATAGCTGTAATTTAAGCTGCAAGTTCATTATTTGGATGAAAAGTTCATCACAGAACTAGGAATAGTTTCTAAGTCTCATCTTGGATTTAAACATGTGTTGCGGCACTTTCATTTGATTAGAGGAATTATTGAAAGAAGAAAAGTCACTATAGAGATAGGGGACTCTCAAGAACAAAATTGCATATCCATTTACTGAAGCTTTATCCAAATGGCAGGATGATCGTCACTTAGAGAAGAAGGGTATTAGATACCATGACGATTGGCTTTAGTGCAAGTGGGAGATTGAAAGTAGTATGCACACAAGCCAATCATATTTGATATGATGTAGTATATACTTTGTAATCTTATTCGGTTATTAAAGGCATTTTATATTATCTACATAGTGTTGTTATATTAAATGTGATAAACTCATAGTTTTGAGCAATGCTTTTAGAATCATGATGGTGATCATGCTAATGAGATCTAAATTCTAGATAGCTCACAAACTAAAATCGTTCCTAATCATTGGATTACTAAAAAGGGGATTAGTGAATCCGGATAGATTAGTACATACATTGCTTGCTCTTAGGAAGAGGATGATTGATCTCATAATCATTTGTGTGGAGACACTAAAGCAAGTATGTAGGTGCTTATTGGAGAATAAGTTCACTGAACGTGGCTCGCTAAGGAATACCTAATGGAGTTTTACTCGCCTGTCAATAGGAATTCCTCTAGTGATAGTAGTACAAGTGATCCTTGGACTTGAGATCATCATAGTATCTTGTGTATGATGAGTTATACTTTGACATGTCCCTTAAAACCTTTAGGGTATAACAAAGGGTATGATTGCGTATAATAAGTTGTACATGGAGATAGGTGAATGATCAACAGAGAATCTACCACGTCTAGTAAAAGATGTGAATGTCCTATGCGATTTGATAAATGACAACTCAGTAGTCCTTGGCCAAGGCAGAATGAAATTAGAAAAGAGTTTCTAATTTGCATTATTTAGAGTTGTGCATTTGAGAATCGAAATACATATAATTAAATAAAATAAGACTTGACAGTAATTCCATGTCTTATATTCAATTGGGACATTGTATGGTAGAATGATTGAATTGTACGGTAACTATGCACTGAAAGGTTCTTTTATGATTAATGTTGAAATCTATATTATCTGAAAAGTCGTTGATCGCTAAGGGGGCTTACCCTTATTGTAGAATAAATATTATTTATTTAAATAAATTAAATAGTTTAATTTATTTATTTAAATAAGATTAGAATTGTTTTAATTGATTTATTCACAACCGGTTTAATATGGAGAACCTAAAGGTCACACCGCAAAAAACAAATATTTATTTAAGAAGTAAATGGCATAATTGTAATAATGAGTTAAGTGTATTTAATTTAGTCTATGGAGATAGAATAAATTAAATAGCTTAATATTTATTATTTAATATTTTAGAAATATTAAATATAAATTAATAAGAGGAGTCTTATTATTATTATTACTATTACTATTATTTAATTCCTAATATGGATTGGGAATTAATTAATAGAAGTACTCTCACATGAATTCCTAATTGGATTAGGAGTTTAATATAATTAAAGGAGTTTAATTAGAATAGAAACCCTAATCCTAAATAGTTTAGGGAAAGGTTTTCCTACATTTTGGTCATTTCCCATCTCAACCATGATTTATTACTATTTTGCCCTAGCATATTCTTGGAATATTTTTGGCATATTCCCTCAAAATATCTACCAAGCTCGACAATGCAGCTTGCTACTGAAAATATCTTCTAAGCTCGATAATGCAGCTTGCAATTGAAAATATCTTCCAAGCTCAAGAATGCAACTTGCAATTCAACCTATCTTCTAAGCTCCTCAGTGAAAATATCTTCCAAGCTCGACAAATCACTTTGTCATTCCCAAGCAAGACACAACAACTTGTAAAAAAAATGATTTGTCGGGATGATTCTCGGAGAGTGTTTGATGGATGCTTTTACTATTGAATGTTGACTTAACCGGCATAGTGCGAAAAGCGTAGCATAATAAGCGAAAGTCTAAGACTTGCTCTTTAGCAGATCATAATGCTGCTCAGAGTTAGACCCCGCAATCAACGTGTCGCCAAGTCAGAAAGTGAGGTTGGAGATCAACCTGTTCCAATGAGAATATTTGTTGAGCTACTAGCCGAGGCTATGCAGGCTAGACCCCCACCAGTAGCAGCACAACCAGCACCCCTGTCAGCGCATCACTTGGCCAACTTTAAGGATTTCAAACTGGTTGGACCACCAGTAGAAGCACAAACTTGGATCGAAGAGATGGAGAAGGTCTTCGAGGTCGCACGAGTGGCCGAGGAGCAGAAAACTAGATTCGCCACCTTTATGATGAAGGGTGAAGCTAATTATTAGTGGAAAGCCAATAAGGGATGAGCAGGCGATGGAGTCAATCCATGGGACAAATTTAAAGAGCTATTCTTCGAGAATTACTTCCCAGAGAATACGCAATACGATATGGAGGTTAAGTTTCTGGAACTGAAATAGAGTGGCATGACGATCATAGAGTACGCAACGAAATTTAACGAGTTGGCCCGATTCGGTCCACATCAGGTGAACACGGAGGCCAGGAAGGCAAGAAGGTTCGAGTTGGGGTTGAAGCTATGGGTGCAGAAAACCATCGCTATGTTGAAGATTAAGAATTTCTCTGAACTGTTAGAAAGGGCTATCATTGTAGAAGGAGGTAATGAAGCCATAACACGATTTAAACAGGAAAAAAAGGCCGTTCAGGAAGGGCCGAAAGGGGGAAGTAGCGGAGGCATCAACCCCAATAAGCGTAAATGGATGGAGAGCCAATCCTCCAGAGGTAACAAGTCTGGGGGAGAGGCCAAGACAAGTGGGAATTGTAGCAGTTGCAGAAAGAACCACTCATGGGAGTGTATGAAAGGGAGAAGGGTTTGTTATCGCTGCGGACAACCGGGGCACATGGCCCCTTAGTGTCCGAATAAGGAGAAGGGAGGGTGTTTTTCATGTGGAGCCCTAGACCACCAGATCAAGGACTGCCCGAAGAGAAAGGGCGATGTAGCTAGCGGCAACCGCAACAACAACAACAACAATAACCATAACAACCACAACAACAGGCTGAGCATTAGAGGGCCAACCAGTTAAGCTAACAGACCAACGGCACGCACGTTCAACATAACCACTCATGATGCGGTGGAGTCCAAGGACGTAGTATCAGGTATCATCCCAATCAATAAAATAGATGCATATGTGTTATTTGATTCAGGTGCTACCCGCTCTTTTGTTTCTGAAGAATTTGCTAGGAGGTTAGACTTACCTCGTGAAAGGTTAGAGCACCCTATAAATGTAGAAGTAGCAAACTAGGAAATTATTCCTGTAGAATACATTCATAGGAATTGTTGCATCAAATTGCGAGGATTTGAGCTCGGCGTGGATTTGATACCAATTCGTTTGGGGGAGTTTGACATAATCCTTGGGATGGATTGGTTATCAAGTCACGAAGCAGTCATCGACTGTAAGAAGAAATGTGTACAGCTGCAGACTCCAAATAAGTCAAAGGCGGTATTCTATGGTAGTAAATTGCCAAGACAATCTTGTTGTCTGACGATGATGCAAGCAAGGAAGTTGCTTAGAAAGGGTTACATAGGTTATTTGGCTCACGCGGTTGATACTCGACAAGTTAAGGATGAACTGAGTCAGATACCTGTCGTAAGGGAATTTGCTGATGTCTTCCTAGATGAAATTCTCGGACTACTGCCAGATAGAGAGATAGAATTTATGATTGACTTGGTACTAGGGACGGCACCGATATCCAAGGTGCCTTATCGAATGGCACCGATATTCATAAGAACTAATCGTTCAACTACAAGAACTGTTAGATAAGGGTTATGTCAGACCGAGCGTGTCACCGTGGGGAGCGCCAGTTCTGTTCGTAAAGAAGAAGGATGGTTCGATGAGGCTTTGTATCGACTATCACGAGTTGAACAAAGTTACGATTAAGAATAGGTATCCGTTGCCTAGGATTGATGATCTGTTTGATCAACTCAAGGGAGCGAAATACTTTTCAAAGATTAATTTGAGAACGGGTTATCATCAACTAAAGGTGAGGTAGAAAGATATCCCGATGACTGCATTCAGAACTCGTTATGGGCATTTCGAGTTTCTCGTAATGTCATTTGGATTAACGAACGTACCAACAACATTCATGGATATGATGAACAGGGTGTTCAAGCAATACTTGGACAAGTTCGTAGTCGTATTCATCGATGACATCTTGGTATATTCGGACACAGAGGAGAAGTATGCTGAACGTTTAAGGATTGTATTGGAGGCTCTCGGAAGAGAGAAACTGTACGCAAAGTTTTCTAAGTGTGAGTTTTGGTTGCAGAGGGTGCAGTTTCTAGGGCACGTCATTAACAAAGATGGTATTTCGGTGGATCCAGCAAAGGGGGAAGACGTTATCAATTGGGAGCAGCCGAAGACGCCAACAGAGGTCCGAAGTTTCTTGATATTAGCGAGATACTATCGGAGATTCATTTAGGACTTTTCAAAGATACCCTATCCGTTGACCAATCTTACCAGAAAAGTAGTTAAGTTCGTTTGGACAGAGAAATGCGAAGGAAGTTTTATAGAGCTGAAAAAGAGACTTAGTTAAGCACCAGTGTTGGCTTTACCAGACAACACTGGAGGTTTTGTAGTGTATAGCGATGCATAACACAAAGGTCTTGGTTGTGTGCTGATGCAGTACGACAAGGTCATTGCGTACGTGTCAAGTTAGCTCAAGGACTATGAGAAGGGTTACCCGACTCATGACCTGTAGTTAGCCGCGGTAGTTTTCGCCTTGAAGATTTTGAGGCACTACCTATACGGAGAGAAGTGCGAGATATATACGGATCATAAAAGTCTAAAATATATCTTCACTCAGAAGGAGCTGAACATGAGGCCACGTCGATGGTTAGAATTGATCAAGGGTTATGACTGTGAGATTCTGTACCATCCAGGTAAAGCAAATGTAGTGGTCGATGCCTTGAGCAGACAAGGCAGAGAGAAGCTGTTGAAGCTAACCACTCAGGAAGAGTTGGTAATGGATTTTGAACGACTCGAATTGGAGATCAGGTATCCGAGGGAGTCAGATGAGAAATTATGTACAATGACAGTGAGTCCGACCTTATTGGATAAAATAAAGGAGGCTCAGGAGAAGGATGGAGAATGCGATGGTATAAGGAAGCGAATTTCTGAAGGGGAAGAGCTCAAGTATAAGATTGATAGCACAAGGCTACTAAGATTCGAAGGGAGGATCTAGGTACCATTTAATCCGGAGTTAAGAGAAGAGATTCTCTAAGAAGCTCATAGTACGAGGTACTCAGTACATCCCGGTAGCACGAAGATGTATCAGAATTTGCGGCCATACTTTTGGTGGCCGAATATAAAGAGGGAGGTAGTAGAGTGCGTTAGCAGATGTCTGACATGCCAACGAGTTAAAGCAGAACACCAGCGACCGAGCGGACTACTGCAACCATTAAAGATTCTGGAGTGGAAGTGGGAGCATATCACTATGGACTTTGTGGTGGGTCTGCAACTGACACAAAAGGGTTTAGACGCCATTTGGGTAATCATGGATCGTCTGACCAAATCTGCTCATTTTCTATCGATCAGGATGCGGTACAATGTGGAGCAATTAGCGCAGCTCTATGTGAAAGAGATAGTTTCGCGACATGGAGTGCCAGTATTAATTATGTAATACCTATCCATTTCCTTATCCCTCATCGCCTGTCTTACCATCTCTCTCTCCTTTATTAGTCTATATATATTAAACTAATATTTTATTTTATTTATTAAAAAATAAGGATTTTCTTATTTTGAGAAAAGACTTTTTGTAAGAGGGACTTTTTAGCAAGGACCTCCTTAGTTAAAATTTCCAGTATCGAGGGCGTAGGCAGACTGCGAACCTCATAATTTCGGGTACATTTTTTTTCTTTTGTATTTATTCAATTTAATTTTCTGTATTATTATTTTATAACTTAAATTAGTATATTGTAGTTAGTTTGTTAGTTAATATTTTGGTATTATTTTGGCTAGATATTATGTATCTCTTTAATTTATTAATCTAATAAATATTATGGAGGGTTCAATATATGCATAAAACAGTTAAATACTAATATTGTATTATTTAATAAAATGTATTATTTTGGTGAATAGATTATATTGAACGAGTCTAACCAATTGCATCTGTAATTGTGGGTATTGCATTACGTACTCCAGGTACGGATTCGGTACTCCTTCAGCGATAGTCTTCTGAAATTTAATTAATTCGTTTTGTTCCTCGTTTTGAATTCCGTTATTATTTCACATAATTGTTGATTGTGAAATTCATATAATTCTTTCATTTTTGAGTTGATACATATGACTCGTATTTGTACTCTTTGAGTTGGATTATCATGTCTATTATTTATTTTGATATCTGTAGAGCGGTACAGGCTGTTACCTTCTTTTGATACATTATGATTATGATTTGATTTGGTTCACATGTACGTATAGAACCCTTTTTGTTGGTATTGTATCGCATGTGTTGTGACATGATATTTTTGTTAGAATATACCGTAAGGTATTATTGAGCTATAACCACCTGTGGAGGTACCACAGGCATGTCATCTTGGCACTAGAGACATGACACTTCCGTGACAGTGTGATTAGTCCACGGCGTCTCTGTTTTGTACTCCGATGGGAGTTGGCCATTTGGTGATTTGTTGTGAGAGGCGTATGGGTCGGCCCTAGTTTTCTGTTGTGTTCTGCGGATTGGTGATGTTGTGCCTAACACGCCTTCCGATTTTGCATGCATTTGGATTCGCGGTCCAATGTGTGATTGCCTATGTGGCATTATTGACTTGTCTATGTGGCAAGCTATATTTTGAGCTCAGTATGAAATAATATCATGCCATTTCTTCTGACTATTAGGTTATTGTGATACAACTCAGTTTAGTTTAGTTGATTTTGTTATTCATTTCAATTCATTTTATAATTTTGTACTCTATATCCGTATTGGGCATTTGGCTCATGTTGTGTTTTTCTTCCGACAGGTATTCAAGGGGATCATGGGCAAGTGTGACGAGAGCTCCTCACTTAGATGGTTTAGATATTTTGGTTATGTTTTGATGTTTGGATCTCTGTTTAGAGTTTTATTGAACCTTTATTAAGATTAGGATGTACTAAACAGTATGTATTTTGAGCTGGTTGGGCGGTTATTAATACCTCTTTAGACTAATCTTTTGCGGTTTATTATTTTGATATTAGTTTATATTTTTGTTGTATTTATATGTAGCCTCTCTTCCTATTTTTGGGAAAGGGGTGTTACAGAGTTGGTATCGGAGCTTAGGTTCTTTCTTGTAGAAAACCTATTTAGGTTTGACTTGTAAGTCATGGGTAGACTTTGGGTTAGGTTTTTGTTCCATTTGATATGTCGTTCAGCTATCATATTAATCGGATTCAAATTATTTTGCTTCAGTCCATTGTTTTTTTTATTAGATGGCTCGTAGATCCGCTAGAGTTGCTAGTAGACGAGGAAATAGTAGGGGAAGAGGCGTGCGCCAAACCGATGTACATTCTGATATGCAGCGTGATGTGCAACCTAATAATCAAGATAATGCTCAATTGGCAGCTTTGGTAAATCAGGCGATTAATCAGGCTTTGCCGCAATTGGTGGCACGGGTCGTTCAGGCAATGCAACAACCAATGCCAGAAATTCCTAATCAAGGAAACCCCGAGAATGGTGGTTCGCAGACAAATGAAGAAGAAGTGAATACTGTTGGGGTTGATCCATCCATTGTTCCGATGTATTTGTGGTTAGAAAGGTTCCAAAAACAGAAACTACATTCATTCACTTCATCTCCAAGTCCAATTCATGCAGAGAATTTGGTTTCCCATTTAGAAAAGATATTTGATATGCTAGGATGTTCGGATAACCAGAAAGTGGTACTAGCTACTTATAAATTAGAGGGGGATGCGCAAAGGTGGTGGCAAGCAATGAAAGTAACAAAGGGTGATAGATTTGTAGAGGTACTTACCTGGGCAGAGTTTTGTGATATCTTTTATCAACAATACTTCTCAGCTGCTGATAAAGAGACTTATGGTAGAGAGTATCTGTCTATTGTTGGTATATTTGTATGTATAACAAATAAAACACATACACGCAAGTGTACGCGATCCACAAGTAATATAAAGTAAGTAAAGTATCGATCCCACGAGGAAATGAATTGTATTTATGACTACAAACACCGATTTTGTAATTAGTCTGGTCTCTTTAAACAAGCGGTTTTTTAGTGATAAAGTAGTCTAATAATTACTAATGAAATAATTAGAACAAATTTAATGGTAAAAATTGCAGATTTTATAGGCTTGGGATTATAATTTCACTTAATGCAGATTTAGATTTCCATGCTTCCTATTGTTGCTAGTTGGTTATTACAAAATGTTGGTCGAAAACACGAAGGTAAAATATGGCCATCTCTCGATGCACCGTACCCATATCACACTAAATCCACAATTGATAGAATGAATGTGAACACCCTAGATGACTAACGCACTATATTTCTATGTGAATTACAATCAAACGGGTTTAAGAACTAGTTTTCAAATGACCACACATGGTGCTTCGGTATATCTCTATCCTAAGCACGAAACATAATTTCACGAGGAATGTAATAATTACGAACATATGCTAGCATAATGCGATCTTAATTTATACTTCCTTTCTCAATTCCATATAAATTATCACAGTAATTGGTGATCAAGCAATTAAACATGGAGTATAGATTACGCTAGACATTCATTTCACAACCAACTAGTAAAAATAAGGAAGCACTTCAATTCTTAATCATGCAAAAGATCCATTATAATCCCAAGAATTAAATTTAGTTCATAATAACAATAATAGAGTTCATCATGCACAATTGGTTCATCATCATAATTACAGAATAGGAAAATTAATCAGAAATAGAAAATATTCAAGCTCCCTGTTCCGTTTTGCAACTTCTGATGATTTTCCAAGTTGTGTAGATAGTTGATTTCTTGCTCCCAATCTCCAATTCAGCATCCATATAGCTCCATTCTTCAGTTCCCAAATGCAAATTATGCTCAGCTGATGATTTTTCCAAGTTTGAAGCTAGAATGCAGTAACTAATCTATTTTCGTCTAGGAGCAGCGCATTTAAAATTGAATTCTCAATTGGCTAATAATACAAGCATAAATTGTCTTCTTTTGACTTATTATTATTCCCACTAATAAAAGCTAAACCCACTGATCCCTCAAAATCTGGCATTGCATGATTTCTGGATAATGCTGCTTCGCTGGATGGAACGTGTTGCATGGCTGGCTGGCGACAGGCACAGCTGCGCCGCCCTCATTTGTAATAGGGACGCAGCAGCGCAGGAGTGGCATGGCATGGGCAGGAGGGGCGCAGCTGCGCCGGCGCCCTTTGTAAAAGGGGCGCAGCTGCGCCGTGGGCATGGAATGAGCAGGATGGGCACAGCTGCGCCGGCGCCCTTTGTAAAAGGGGCGCAGCTGCGCCGGGTGCCAGTTTGCTGCAGTGCTGCTATTGCATAATTTCTCAACTGTTATGACCTGTACAAGCAACAAACAATCAAATAGCACGCATCCACAAATGCACAGCACCCCGAGCCAAAATTATCAAAAACAATGCAAAAGCCGAATAATGAGGCTAGTGAATCAAAAACCGAACGAGATGGGGAAATGCATGAATTTACACTAGGTAGCTATTAGAAAAGCATCAAATGAAACCAAATAGTATCCAATAAGTAGGTATGAAACCTACTTATCAAATACCCCCAAACTTGAATTGTTGCTTGTCCTCAAGCTAATACAAGGAAATGAATGCAAACATGAATGCAAATATGAATGCAATGAAATAAGAATGCACCATGACCCTCATCAATTAGCAAGCAATCCACAAGATTTGCCTCAGAAGAATTTAGCGACACATCAAAACTTGGTCCGTGTACCGTGATACCCGTGGAACTCAAATTCCGTGGTGAATGATAAAGTGTGTGTGTGTGCAGCAATCATCAACTATAGTAATCCCAATCGATTCTCATAATATGTTTCTTAGGGAAACTTTAGATAATCGAACCTCTAAAAGACAATTGGGGTAAATATAGTTAAAACCACGCTATGTTCCAAATGTGGGGATCGACTTAGACATTATTCGGATCATGACGCTTGGTCGTGCAATGCCTAGTTCCCATAGGCTATTCAATGATACTCATGTAACGAGCTTTCGACCAACGACTCCCAAACCAATTGGTCTTAGGGCGCTAGGTGTAGAGACATCCCCTAGGGTGTACTTACTCGAATATCAAAGGCCACAAAACTAAGCTGACCAAGTCTTTATTAACACAATTTTTTTTTTAACGAATGCGTTTTACGCTCCATTTCGTTGCATAAATATTCTACTAAGTACCCCCCCAAACTTGAACACGTGTGATTTCAACTAATATTTCCCATAATTGCCACAATCATTAAAAACACAACTAATTCTCTCCAGAACTCAATTATGCGAATCTTTGGGCTACATAGTTAGAAAACTACTGAGAATGTGCAAACCGGTTTTATCACAGCAAACGCAAGTTAAGAGTTGCAATGTATCATGGCATCCGACCCAAAGTCTTAACAGTTAGCAAAATCAAAAAGTTTTCATCATAGGCATGTGGGGATGCATACTAATCAAAAAAAAGGGGATCATGCAACTAAACTACATGATGTGATATGATATGCATGAGAAATTCACCATTATTTTTAAATTTTTTTTTTTTTACGAAAATAAGGAAACAAATACCTAAAATGACAATAAATAACAAGAAAGCAAATAACTAACAATAAAAACAGATAATTTAAAGCATCATAAAATAACAAGGCAAGCCTAATACCCCCAAACATAAAATATGCAATATCCTCATTGGAGATAATAGGGTAAAGAGTACTCCCCTAAGAAGCGTCCTCGGCGCCGCTAGGCGGCGTGTCGGGCGGAGGATAAGGGATGCCGGAGCCGAATGTGGGAAACTCAATGTGGACCCCCTGCTGGCTGAACGCCTCCGATAGTGCACCTGCGAAGGAGACGCTGTAATCCCTGAAGCTCGTGTGCAACGCGTCCATGCGGCGCTGCAGGCGGCGCATGTCGCGCTCATGTCCACTGACGCCCCTCTGCTGCACTGGCGGGGCAGGAATGCCCTCCTCACTGGCCTCCTCCACCTCATCAGCCACAATAAAACCCAACCCATTAGGCCGAGACTCTCCACCGCGCCAAACATTATACTTTCGGATCGTGGCGCTATCGATGTCTCGCATAGGTAGCTGGAGAGCCTCCTCGCCCCATTCCACGTTTGCCGCTAGGCATAGGCGTGTGATGATCGAGGCGTGTGGAATGGCACCGGAAGTGACAGCCCGCATGAAACGAAGCATGGACTGGTTGATGATATATCCCACGTCGATGCTACCTCCATGCAGAATACGGTGCAAGAGTACCGCGCGGTCCCGTGTCACGTCCTGATGATGGGTGGTCGGCAAGATACTCGCGCAAATGAAGGCGTACCACGCCTTGGCAAATCTATTCAGCGCGGTCTGAGGGAAGTGAACCTTTAAGGTGGTGCCTGGCTGAGTCTTCCACTGCGTGCCCGGCTGGCACATCTCATGTATCAACGCATCAAGGTCAGTTTCGTAGCGTTCATGTACCACCCAGTCGGTGGCCTCAACAGTAGCAGATGGTAGGCGAAAAAGTTCATTGATTGCCTGCGCCGAATAGGATACCTGCTTACCCCGCACGAAGGAAATCACATTCTGTGTTTCCCGGGCGTTGGCATAGAACTCGCGAACAATGGCTATCGGGGCTGACTTCGGTGTCTCAATGAAAAGCAACCAACCCAAACGCCGGATTTGGTCAAGAATACGCCCATCCTGTGCCTTGGGCTTCAAACCCCTCTCTAGTATGAAGGATTTGACGCTAAGCACCTCCCAGTAGTAATGCTGTGCAGATAGATTGACAAATTTGGTGGCATCCAGAGTATTGATGCCACCACCAGTAGATTCGGATCCGCTGCTGCTGGAAGAGGAAGGTTGGGGAGTGCGTGCGCGCTTCGGCATGGTGGTATGTGATTAGAGTTTGAAGGAAGAGTGTAGGTAGTTAGGGTTTTGAGAGAGTGGGTAGGGATGAGAGGAGAGGGTTTTGTGTTGCAGCTAGAGAGTCAGTTAGGGTTTGATGATTATGACTGATGGGGACCGACTATTTATAAAAAAAAAAAAAAAAGTCGCGATCGGCGCAGCTGCGCTGAAGTTATACTGGGAAGGGGGCGCAGCTGCGCTGAGCTTCAGGTTTGGCTCAGGCGGACATAGGCGCAGCTGCGCTGGAAATGAACTGATGGAGAGGCGCAGCTGCGCAGTTGCTCAGATGCCGCATGCAAGGGCGACCGGGCGCAGCTGCGCCGATATTGAACTGAAGAGGGGGCGCAGCTGCGCAGGAACTCAGGAATCCTGGAATTTTTTTTTTTTTTTTCAATCTCTGAACAACGGCAGGTGTTGTAATGGAACGATACACCCCCAAACTCAAAGTGTGATCAAGTCAAACGCTTGAGGGCAAGATTAGACACCTGAAATAAAAACAAACACGCATGTTAAAATGAAATCACACAAACTAAATGAAAATCACATAATAATAGAAGTAATAAAAGTAATCTCGGGTTGCCTCCCGAGGAGCGCTCTGTTTTAAAGTCAGTTAGCTCGACTCTCATTGATGCTCAATCCATGGCCAGGTCAACTGAGGATTTTTGGCGATCAAATTCGCCTCCCCAATAGTGCTTCAATCTTTGGCCATTAACCTTAAAGGGTTGCTCGCTGTCCTTTCCAACAATCTCGATGGCTCCATGTGGAAACACAGCAGTAATGGTAAAGGGACCCGACCATCGGGATTTGAGCTTTCCCGGGAATAACTTGAGCCTGGAGTTGAATAGTAAGACCGCTTGGCCAGGTTCAAATTTTCTCTCGATGATTTTTCGGTCGTGCCATCTCTTTACCTTCTCCTTGTACAGTTTGGAGTTCTCATAGGCTTGTAGACGGAATTCATCAAGTTCATTGAGTTGGAGGAGTCGCCTCTCTCCCGCTGTCGATAGGTCGAAATTCAACTTTTTGATAGCCCAGTAAGCTTTGTGCTCTAATTCGACCGGTGGATGACAAGCCTTTCCATAAACGATGTGATAAGGAGACATGCCGAGAGGTGCTTTATATGCCGTTCGATAAGCCCACAAGGCTTCATCTAGCTTTAGAGACCAATCTTTTTCTGGTAGGATTAACAATCTTTTCCAGAATTCTTTTTACCTCTCGGTTGGAAACTTCGGCTTGACCATTTGTCTGTGGATGGTAGGCAGTGGCAATCCTGTGTCTTACTCCATATTTGGCCAAGAGAGCTGTGATCTGTTTGTTGCAAAAATGGCTCCCCTCATCACTAATGATCGCCCGAGGAGTGCCAAATCTAGTAAAAATGTTTTTTTGTAGGAACCTCAAAACCACCTTAGCATCATTGGTTGGTAACGCCGAAGCCTCCACCCATTTGGACACGTAATCAACCGCTAGAAGGATATAGAGATTGTTGCAGGATGATGGAAATGGTCCCATGAAGTCTATGCCCCATACGTCAAAGATCTCCACCTCCAAGATCACATTTAGTAGCATTTCATTACGGTTGGAGATGTTGCTCACCCGTTGGCATCGATCTCAATTCTTTATGAAGTGGTGGGCATCTTTGAACAAGGTGGGCCAATAAAATCCGGCCTGGAGTACCTTTGCTGCTGTTCTCTGCGTTCCATAATGGCCACCATACAGAGAAGAATGACATGCATGTAATATACTGGTACTCTCGACATCGGGGATGCATCTTCGGATCACAAGATCTGTGCATTGTTTGAACAAGTAAGGCTCATCCCACATGTATCTCTTTGTATCATGCAAAAATTTCTTCCTCTGCTGAGAAGTTAGATCCGGTGGTAGCACATGACTCACAAGATAGTTGACAATATCAGCGAACCATGGGATTTCAGATGTGACTGCAAAAAGCTGCTCATCAGGGAAACAATCGTTTATCTCAACCTTCTTTTTGCTCTCTAAATCCGGATTGTCCAATCTGGAAAGATGATCGGCTACCAGATTTTCCGTACCTTTCTTATCCTTAATTTCCAAGTCAAACTCTTGGAGCAAAAGGATCCATCTGATTAATCTAGGCTTGGCATCTTTCTTTGAGATCAAATACCGAATCGCTGCATGATCAGTGTACACCACTACCTTTGTTCCAATGAGATAGGATCGGAACTTGTCGAATGCATAGACAACCGCGAGTAGTTCCTTCTCGGTGGTGGTGTAGTTCATTTGGGCCTCTGAAAGTGTTTTGTTGGCATAGTAGACTGCATGTAGAACCTTGTCTCTGCGCTGTCCCAATACCACGCCCACAACGTAGTCACTAGCATCACACATAAGCTCAAATGGAAGAGACCAATCCGGTGCCACTATCACAGGTGCTGTTGTCAATTTCTGTTTCAACAACTCAAATGCTGCTAAGCAATTCTCATCGAATAGAAACGGAACGTCTTTTTCCAATAGATTGCACAAGGGTTTTGTGATTTTGGAGAAGTATTTGATAAATCTCCGAAAGAATCAAGTATGGCCCAAAAAACTTCGAACTCCCTTTATAGAAGTTGGTGGAGGCAATTTCTCGATAGTTTCCAACTTTGCTTTGTCCACCTCCAAACCTTTGGCTGAGACTTTGTGACCCAAAATTATTCCTTCATGAACCATGAAGTGACATTTCTCCCAATTAAGCACAAGATTTGTTTCCACGCATCTCTTCAATACCATGACTAAATTCTCAAGACAGCTGTCAAAGGAATTTCCGAACACTGAGAAGTCATCCATGAAGACCTCCATGTTGATTTCCACCATGTCAGAAAATATTGCCATCATGCATCGCTGAAATGTGGCCGGAGCATTACATAGACCAAAAGACATTCGCCTGAAAGCAAAAGTTCCATAAGGGCAAGTAAAAGTGGTCTTTTCTTGATCCTCAGGAGCGATAGCAATTTGATTATATCCAGAGTATCCGTCAAGCAAACAATAGTACTCATGCCCTGCAAGTCGGTCCAACATTTGATCAATGAATGGGAGTGGGAAGTGATCTTTCCTTGTGGCTTTGTTGAGCTTTCGATAATCCAAGCAAACTCTCCACCCCGTGACTGTTCGGGTTGGTATTAGCTCGTTGTTCTCATTTTTTACCACAGTTATTCCTCCCTTCTTTGGTACACATTGCACTGGGCTCACCCATGGACTGTCAGAAATGGGATAAATGATTCCGGCGTCTAGCCATTTTAGAATTTCTGTTTTCACCACTTCTTTCATGATAGGATTCAGCCTTCTTTGATGCTCTATGGTAGGCTTGCTGTCATCTTCCATCAGGATTTTGTGCATGCAAAACGCGGGGCTGATTCCTTTTATGTCTGCAATGGTCCACCCAATAGCCCCTTGGAATTCTCTGAGGATTCTTATCAGTTTGTCTTCCTGCAAGGATGTTAGTGCAGAGGAAATAATGACAGGTAATGTATCTGAAATGCCTAGGAATGCATACCTGAGATGACTAGGCAGGGGTTTGAGATCGAGTTTAGGAGGTACCTCACTGGATGGTTTTAATTGAAATGAGGCATCGTTTGAGCTTTTCAAGGGCTCAATAGGTACCTTAAATCTTGCCATCCTGGGTATTGCATCAAGAAAATGAGCATACTCACAGTTCTCGGGTTCATCCAAGTCGATGTCTCCTGTTAGTGTCTGCTCAAGCAAGTCCCTATGTGTGGCCTTAATGAATTCTTCGGTTACTGCTTCTTCAATGATGTCAACACGGAAACACTCTTCCTCCTCAGTTGGAAATTTCATAGCTTTGAAGACATTAAAGGTGACCTCTTGGTCTTGAACCCTCATTGTTAATTCTCCTTTTTGCACATCAATGAGAGTTCTCCCGGTAGCTAGAAATGGCCTCCCAAGTATGATGGGGATGTCCTTGTCCTCCTCAAAGTCTAGGATTATGAAATCAGCTGGGAAAATGAACTTATCAATCTTAACCAGGACATCTTCCACAATACCTCTCGGATAAGTGACTGAACGATCTGCTAGCTGAAGAGAGACATTTGTTGGCTTGGGAGCTGGTAATCCCAACTGAGTAAAGACGGACAATGGCATGAGATTAATGCTTGCACCAAGATCACATAAACATTTCTTGAATGACAGGTCTCCAATGGTGCAAGGAATGGTGAAACTGCCTGGATCCTTTAGTTTTGGAGGTAGCTTCCTTTGTAATACCGCACTGCATTCCTCTGTCAAAGCAACAATTTCAAAATCTTGCAATTTCTTCTTTCTTGACAGAATAGTTTTCATGAACTTAGCATAGCTTGGCATTTGTTCTAAAGCTTCTGCAAATGGTATATTGATTTGAAGCTTTTTGAAAACTTCAAGAAACTTAGAAAATTGCATGTCCATTTTCTGCTTTTGCTGCCTTTGAGGATACGGAACTGGTGGATAATACCTTGTGGGGGAAGGTTGAGTTTTTTCTGTGCTTTTTATGGGTGGGGATTCAGATTTCTCAATGCTTTCTTCTTCTTCAAAAATTTCAGCAGTGGCAGTTTCTGGGGAGGGGCGCAGCTGCGCCTGTCCCCTTTGTAAAATGGGCGCAGCTGCGCCGCTAGGTTCCAGGGCTGATGACGGGTGCAGCTGCGCTGTCTGCTCGTGTGACAGTGGCGCAGCTGCGCTGTCTGGCATGGTCTGCTTTCCGCTTCTGGTGGTAACAGCTTGGCATTGCTCCTTCCCATTTCTCCTTGGATTGACTTCTGTATCGCTAGGGAGGGCTCCTTGAGGTCTGCTAGACAACAAACTGAACAATTGACTCATTTGATTTTCCAAATTCTTGAAGCCTAATGTTTGGCCTTGCTCCAACCTGTCAGTTTTGGCCATGTATTTCTCCAGATTCTCACTCATTTCAACGACCTTCCTATCAGTGGCCGTGACTTGTTGCTGATTGTGGAACCCCGGAGGATGGCTAGGTTTTGGAGCTTGTTGTTGGTCTTGTCGGTTGCTCCATGAGAAGTTGGGATGATTCCTATTTCCCGGAGTGTAGTTGTTCTGATATTGATTTGTTGGCCGCTGATAGTTGCTCACAAAGTGCACAGATTCAGCGTTGATGGCACATTGATCCGAAGCTTGAGAACCTGCACAAAGCTCACAAATCATGGAAACTTGATGACCTTTACCTTCACATATGTTGTCAAGCTTCTTGGCCATAGCTGAAATCTGGGCTTGAAGTGAAGTGGCTGTGTCAACCTCTAGTATCCCTGCCACTTTTGGTTGAGTGGATCTGGAGGATGGCCATTGATAGTTGTTTGCAGCCATAGTCTCCAAAAGTTCATAAGCTTCGTCATAGTTTTTACCCATGAATGCTCCACCTGCAGCTGCATCGATGCCTGCCCGTGTCTGAATATTCAACCCATTGTAAAATGTGTTAAGCTGCATCCATTGGGGCAAACCGTGATGTGGGCACTTTCTCAATAGTTCCTTGTACCGCTCCCATGTCTCGTACAAGGATTCTCCATGATGTTGCTCATATGAGGATATGTCATTTCTCAACTTAGCAGTTTTGGCCGGTGGGAAGAACTTTGCTTAGAATTTCTTGGCCAAGTAGTAATGGACCCGGGTGGTAGCGAGTGTAGCAAACCTTTTGCTTTATCCCTCAATGTGAATGGGAATAACCGCAATCTCACCGCATCTTCCGAGATCCCGCTGAATTTGAATGTATCACATATCTCCAAGAAATTTATCAAGTGCTCATTCGGGTCATCAACCACCATTCCTCCGAATTGGACAGAATTTTGGATCATGTGGATTGTCCCTGGTTTGATTTCAAAGGAATTGGCTGTTATGGATGGCCTTGAGATACTTGATTGCAAATCATTGATTCTTGGCGTAGCATAATCTCTTAAGGCTTTTTGTGCTTCTCCCGCCATTGGTTGAGGTTGTTCTAGATCCTCCAGAGTATTTTCAGCACACTTCCTTGATTGTTGAACCCTTTTTTCAATGTTGTCCACAAAAGGCAATAGGTTAGGATTCTTCGACCGAGTATGCATACACTACTCAAGAGTACCTATCACAATGTAGAAGAAAATAAAATAGAATTAGGATAAGAACAGATTTGTTTAACTAAAACCAATCTAATTTAAATTAATGATGAAAGTTATAAACGCAATTGCAATTCCCCGGCAACGGCGCCAAAAACTTGTTGGTATATTTGTATGTATAACAAATAAAACACATACACGCAAGTGCACGCGATCCACAAGTAATATAAAGTAAGTAAAGTATCGATCCCACGAGGAAATGAATTGTATTTATGACTACAAACACCGATTTTGTAATTAGTCTGGTCTCTTTAAACAAGCGGTTTTTTAGTGATAAAATAGTCTAATAATTACTAATGAAATAATTAGAACAAATTTAATGGTAAAAATTGCAGATTTTATAGGCTTGGGATTATAATTTCACTTAATGCAGATTTAGATTTCCATGCTTCCTATTGTTGCTAGTTGGTTATTACAAAATGTTGGTCGAAAACGCGAAAGTAAAATATGGCCATCTCTCGATGCACCGTACCCATATCACACTAAATCCACAATTGATAGAATGAATGTGAACACCCTAGATGACTAACGCACTATATTTCTATGTGAATTACAATCAAACGGGTTTAAGAACTAGTTTTCAAATGACCACACATGGTGCTTCGGTATATCTCTATCCTAAGCATGAAACATAATTTCACGAGGAATGTAATAATTACGAACATATGCTAGCATAATGAGATCTTAATTTATACTTCCTTTCTCAATTCCATATAAATTATCACAGTAATTGGTGATCAAGCAATTAAACATGGAGTATAGATTATGCTAGACATTCATTTCACAACCAACTAGTAAAAATAAGGAAGCACTTCAATTCTTAATCATGCAAAAGATCCATTATAATCCCAAGAATTAAATTTAGTTCATAATAACAATAATAGAGTTCATCATGCACAATTGGTTCATCATCATAATTACAGAATAGGAAAATTAATCAGAAATAGAAAATATTCAAGCTCCCTGTTCCGTTTTGCAACTTCTGATGATTTTCCAAGTTGTGTAGATAGTTGATTTCTTGCTCCCAATCTCCAATTCAGCATCCATATAGCTCCATTCTTCAGTTCCCAAATGCAAATTATGCTCAGCTGATGATTTTTCTAAGTTTGAAGCTAGAATGCAGTAACTAATCTATTTTCGTCTAGGAGCAGCGCATTTAAAATTGAATTCTCAATTGGCTAATAATACAAGCATAAATTGTCTTCTTTTGACTTATTATTATTCCCACTAATAAAAGCTAAACCCACTGATCCCTCAAAATCTGGCATTGCATGATTTCTGGATAATGCTGCTTCGCTGGATGGAACGTGTTGCATGGCTGGCTGGCGACAGGCGCAGCTGCGCCGCCCTCATTTGTAATAGGGGCGTAGCTGCGCAGGAGTGGCATGGCATGGGCAGGAGGGGCGCAGCTGCGCCGACGCCCTTTGTAAAAGGGGCGCAGCTGCGCCGTGGGCATGGAATGAGCAGGATGGGCGCAGCTGCGCCGGGTGCCAGTTTGCTGCAGTGCTGCTATTGCATAATTTCTCAACTGTTATGACCTGCACAAGCAACAAACAATCAAATAGAACCCATCCACAAATGCATAGCACCCCGAGCCAAAATTATCAAAAACAATGCAAAAGCCGAATAATGAGGCTAGTGAATCAAAAACCGAACGAGATGGGGAAATGCATGAATTTACACTAGATAGCTATTAGAAAAGCATCAAATGAAACCAAATAGTATCCAATAAGTAGGTATGAAACCTACTTATCATCTATTCGGCAAAAGGAGGATGAGTCTGTTACGAATTTTATGACAAGGTTCACTAGGTTAGCAAGTTTTGCAGGAACCTCAGCAGGGACTGTAGCAGAATAAGCTGAAAAAATTAAGTGGAGAATTCATTATAAGTATCGCCAACATCTCATTAACATTAAATTCAAAGATGTGTCAGCAATGGCTAATGCAGCCAAGAATATTGAGATGGAGCGACAAGACTTTCGAGCTTCTAAACCGGAGGGAGGTCGAAAAAGGGATAGAAATGACCAATAGAGTCAAGTTTCGGGTCAGCAGGGGAGAAATCAGAATGGTCAGTGGACCAAGAACTGAGGTGGTTAACAGGGACAGTGGCGTGGCCAGAATCAGAACACAAGCTATCAACAGTTGCCTCAGCAAGGTCATAATCGTCAACAATGGCATAATCGTCAGCAAGGGCAAAATCAGGGTTATTACCCAGGACCAACAGGTGGGGATAACCCTAATCTCATTCCAATAGCTCCTTGTGCCACTTGTGGGGCTAATTATCCAGGGAGACCTTGTCACAGAGTTACTGGTGCTTGCTTTTTGTGTGGTTAGTTAGGCCATCTTACCAAAGATTGTACTCGACCACGTGGTAATGGTGGAGGTGGTGATAATGGTGGCAATGTTGGTCAGTGCCGCGGTGGACGGGTCTTCGCCTTGACATATAATCAGGCAGCAGGTGCGCTAGGTACTATTTCTGGCACTCTTATAGTTGGCAATCGTGAGGCTTCCATTTTATTTGATGCTGGCTCTACCCATTCGATTGTTCCAAATTCTTTTGTTCGACACCTTGGTGTGTTATCTCAGTCTTTAAATTTTGCTATGTCTATTACTACCCCGATGGGAATTTCTATTGTTATCTCTGATTTGTATCGAGATTGTCCTATTAGTTTTGGAGATAAGATTCGTGGGGTAAATCTTTTACCGATGGGTATGCACAATTTTGATGTGATTCTTGGAATGGACTGGTTAGATAAGCACCAGGCCACTATCGATTGTCAATCGAAGAGAGTTATCTTTGGGGATTTGAAGTACCCAGATTTCGTGTATCAAGGTTCACGACCGGGTAAGGTGGTGAAATTAATTTCACCTCTAAAAGCTGAAAATTTGGTGGCTAGGGGTTGTGAGGGATATTTAGCATTTATGAATGACACCTCTATGGGAGAGTCTCGTATTGAGGATGTTCCGATTGTTCGTGAATTTTCTGATGTGTTTGCAGAGGAATTGTCAGGGTTGCCACCGCAACGGGAAGTTGAGTTTACTATTGAGCTTGTTCCTGGTGCAGAGCCTATCTCTAAGGCACCGTATAGGATGACACCAATGGAATTGTAAGAGTTGAAGGAGCAATTGCAAGAATTATTAGATCGTGGTGTAATTCGACCAATTGTTTCACCATGGGGAGCTCTAGTTTTATTTGTAAAGAAGAAGGATGGGTCTATGAGATTGTGTATAGACTACAGAGAGTTAAACAAAATTACCATCAGGAATCAGTACCCTTTATCGAGGATTGATGATTTATTTGACCAACTTCAAGGGGCGAAGCATTTTTCGTAAATAGACTTGAGATCAGGTTATCATCAGTTGAGGGTGAGAGATAAGGATGTCTCTAAGACAGCTTTTCGTACTCGCTATGGGCATTACGAGTTTCTGGTGATGCCATTTGGGTTGACTAATGCTCTGGCGGTATTTATGGATTTGTTGAATCGGGTGTTTAAGGCGTACTTGGACAAATTTGTCATTGTCTTTATTGATGACATTTTGATTTACTCTAAGGCTAAGGAAGAGCATGAGGAACATCTTTGCATAATTTTAGGAATTTTACGAAAAGAGAAGTTATATACTAAATTCTCCAAATGTGAGTTTTAGTTGGAGCAGGTTATATTTCTAGGCCACATTGTGTCTGCTGAAGGCATTAAGGTGGATCCTGTAAAGGTTGAAGCTATCACTAAATGGCCGAGACCTACTACGGTGACGGAGGTTAGAAGTTTTTTGGGTTTTGCAGGGTACTATAGGCGATTTGTAGAATGGTTCTCTTTACTTGCCTTGCCATTGACTCAGTTGATGAGAAAGGGCACGAAGTTTGTGTGGAATGAGGAACGCGAGAAGAGTTTTGAGGAGTTGAAGAAACGACTTGTGACAGCTCCAATACTTACATTGCCATCAGGGACAAGAGGTTACCAAATTTATAGTGATGCTTCTAAGAAGGGTTTGGGGTGTGTTTTGATGCAGCACGGTAAGGTGATTTCCTATGCTTTTAGACAACTTAAACCTTATGAGGTGAACTACCCCACTCATGATTTGGAGTTGGCAACAGTAATATTTGCTTTGAAAATTTGGAGGCACTATTTGTATGGCGAGACTTGTGATATCTTCACCGATCACAAAAGTCTTAAGTACAACTTCACTCAGAAGGAGCTCAATATGAGGCAGAGGCATTGGTTGGAGCTTCTTAAAGACTATAACACTAGAATTCAATATTACCCTGGGAAGGCGAATGTAGTTATAGATGCGCTTAGCCGAAAGAGTTCAGGGAGTGTAGCAGCCCTTATTACATACCCACAACTTATTCAGATATAGAACGGTTGGAGTTGGAGTTGTATGTACAAGGTGCAGATGGACTTTTAGCAGGTATGAGAGTGGAGTCTTCTCTTATCTCGAGGGTTAAGGAAGCTCAAAAAGAAGATGGCGAGTTATGGGCTATAGCGCAAAATTTGGAGTGGGGAAAGCAGCCTGAGTTTCGTATTGATGACCATTGTGTGATTTGGTTGGGTAAGCAGTTGTAAGTGCCGTCAGATCTAACTATTCGTGAGGCAGTATTAGCTGAAGCTCATAGTTCACCATTTTCTATTCATCCGGGTTCTACGAAGATGTATAGGGATTTAAAGAAAATTTTTTGGTGGAATGGGATGAAGCAAGATGTGGCTGAATATGTAGGAAGATGTCTTACTTATCAGCAAGTGAAAATTGAACATCAACGTGCTAGTGGATTACTACAACAATTAGATATTTCTGTTTGGAAGTGGGAGGATATTACAATGGATTTTATAACTGGGTTGCCAAAAACTTTCAAGAAGAATGATGTTATTTGGGTTGTAATAGATCGATTGACCAAATCAGCTCACTTCTTAGCTATCCAGGAGGGTTATTATGCAGATAAGTTAGCACAAATCTTTCAACAGGAAGTGGTTAGACTTCATGGAACTCCAGTGTCAATTGTTTCAGATCGAGATCTACGATTTACTTCACGGTTCTGGAAAGGATTTCAGCGAGCTTGGGGCACTCGAGTAAAATGTAGTACTTCTTTCCATCAACAGACTGATGGGCAATCTGAAAGGACTATCCAGACATTAGAGGATATGTTGAGGTCTTGCGCATTAGAATGGTTGGGTAATTGGGATGATTACTTGAGCCTTGTTGACTTTGCTTATAACAATAGCTGGCATGCAAGTATTGATATGGCTCTATTTGAGGCATTATATGGTAGGAAGTGTCGGGCACCAACTTGTTGGGATGAGGTTGGTGAGAAGATCATAGAAGGGCCTGAGTTAGTTAAATCACTACGGAGAAGGTGGCGATGGCTAAGGAGAAACTGCAGTTGGCTCGATCACGGCAGAAGAGTTATGCTGATAAGCATAGGAGGACCTTAGAGTTTCAACCTGGTGAACACGTGTTTTTAAAATTTTCTCCTTGGAGGGTATTCGACGATTTGGATTGAAAGGTAAACTCAGTCCGCGTTATATTAGGCCATTTGAGATTCTGGAAAGGGTTGGCGAAGTTGTATATCGGTTAGCTCTGCCTCCACAATTAGCTCATGTGCATAATATGTTCCATGTGTCGGTGTTGAGGAGTTATCATTATCATCCGTTGCATGTGGTACAATATCTGTTCGATAAGATTCGGAAGGATCTTACTTATGAGGAACAAGCCGAGAAAATTTTAGATTGTCAAGAGCGGATTATGAGGAGGAAAACAATTCCGTTTGTTAAAGTTTTGTGGAAAAATCATTCGGAACGAGAGGCAACTTGGGAGATGGAGGAGTCTATCTGGGCGGAATATCCACATCTTTTTGATAATTAGGCACGTTCCTTTTCTTTTGATTCTGGGACGGAATCCTTTGTAAGGGGAAAGTAATGTAATACTTATCCCACATCGCCTGTCTTACCATCTCTCTCTCCTTTATTAGTCTATATATATAAAACTAATATTTTATTTTATTTATTAAACAATAAGGATTTTCTTATTTAAGAAAAGACTTTTTGTAAGAGGGACTTTTTAGTAAGGACCTCCTTAGTTAAAATTTTCAGTATTGAGGGCGTAGGCAGACTGCGAACCTCATAATTTCGAGTACGTTTTTTTTTTATTTTGTATTTATTCAATTTAATTTTCTGTATTATTATTTTATAACTTTAATTAGTATATTGTAGTTAGTTTGTTAGTTAATATTTTGGTATTATTTTGGCTAGATATTATGTATCTCTTTAATTTATTAATCTAATAAATATTATGGAGGGTTCAATATATGCATAAAACAGTTAAATACTAATATTGTAATATTTAATAAAATGTATTATTTTGGTGAATAGATTATATTGAGCGAGTCTAACCAATTGCATCTGTAATTGTAGGTATTGCATTACGTACTTCAGGTACGGATTCCATACTCCCTCAGCGATAGTCTTCTGAAATTTAATTAATTCATTTTGTTCCTTGTTTTGAATTCCGTTATTATTTCACATAATTGTTGATTGTGAAATTCATATAATTCTTTTATTTTTGAGTTGATACATATGACTCGTATTTGTACTCTTTGACTTGGATTATCATGTCTACTATTTATTTTGATATCTATAGAGCGGTACAGGTTGTTACCTTCTTTTGAGACATTAAGATTATGATTTGATTTGGTTCACATGTATGTATAGAACCCTTTTTGTTGGTATTGTGTTGAATGTGTTGTGACATGATATTTTTGTTAGAATATACCGTAGGGTATACTTGAGCTTTAACTACCTGTGGGGGTACCACATGCATGTCGTCTTGGCACGAGAGACATGACACTTCCGTGGCAGTGTGATTAGTCCACGGCGTCTCTGTTTTCTGCTCTGACGGGAGTTGTCCATTTGGTGATTTGTTGTGAGAGGCGTATGGGTCGGCCCTAGTTTTCTGTTGTATTCTACGGATTGGTGATGTTGTGCCATACACGCCTTCCGATTTTGCATGCATTTGGATTCGCGGTCTAATGTGTGATTGCCTATGTGGCATTATTGACTTGTCTATGTGGCAAGCTATATTTTGAGCTCGGTATGAAATAATAACATGCCATTTCTTCAGACTATTAGGTTATTGTGATACAACTCAGTTCAGTTTAGTTGATTTTATTATTCATTTCAATTCAGTTTATAATTCTATACTCTATATCCCTACTGGGCATTCGGCTCATGCTGTGTTTTTCTTCTGGTAGGTATTCAAGGGGATCATGGGCAAGTGTGACGAGAGCTCCTCACTTAAATGGTTTAGATATTTTGGTTATGTTTTGATGTTTGGATCTCTGTTTAGAGTTGTATTGAACCTTTATTAAGATTAGGATGTACTAAACAATATGTATTTTGAACCGATTGGGCAGTTATTAATACCTCTTCAGACTAATCTTTTGCGGTTTATTATTTTGATATTAGTTTATATTTTTGTTTTATTTGTATGTAGCCTCTCTTCCTATTTTTGGGAAAGGGGCGTTACAAATTATATCCGACAAAGATCTGCGCTTCACGTCAAATTTCTGGAGGAGTCTACAGGAAAGAATGGGAACGCAATTAAAGTTGAGTACAACGTATCATCCTCAAACTGATGGCCAGAGCGAGTGATCGATTTAGACTTTGGAGGATATGCTCCGAGCCGTCGTGATGGACTTAAAGGGCAGCTGGGATGACCATTTGCCACAGGTGGAGTTCGCTTACAACAATAATTATCACGCTAGTATCGGTATGCCACCGTACGAAGAGCTATATGGAAGAAGGTGTCGAACACCGTTATGCTGGGATGAGGTAGGTGAGCAGAGACTGCTGGGACCTGAGATGATGCAGCAGACAGTAGATATAGTGAAGCTGATCTGGAACCGCCTGGTAGTAGCCCAAGACCGTCAAAAGAAGTACGCTGACTTGCATCGTCAAAAGCGGGACTTCGACGTGGGTAGTTTTGTGTTTCTGAAGGTATCTCCCTGGAAAGGGAAGATTCTTTTTGGTAAGAAGTGCCAGTTAAGCCCTAGGTTCATAGTACCGTTCGAGATTTTGAGGCGAGTCGGTGAAGTGGCGTACGAGGTAGCGTTACCTCCTGAACTTGAGCACATCCATAATTTGTTTCATGCGTCAGTGTTGTGGTCATACAAACCAGACTACAAGCACGTTATATCTTATGAACCAATTTAAGTCGAGAAGGACTTATCGTATGAAGAGATTCCCGTTCAGATACTCAATAAGAAGGAACAGACGTTGAGAAATAAGATCATTCATTCGGTCAAGGTACTTTAGAGGAACCATGCAGTTGAAGAAGCTACGTGGGAGCTAGAGGAAAAGATGAGGGCGAATTATCCGCATCTTTTTGAGTAACCTTATGTTGTAATTCCGGAGACGAAATTCTTATAAAGGGGGAGGATGTAATGACCATGAATTTTTGGATAATTTAAATGAATAATAAATTTAGTATTCATGGTGTGAATTACTTGAACCAATTTGTGTTTAGTGGAATAGTTGGGAATATATATTTAATTAAATTAAAGGGAGTCTCAGTAATCGAATTATTAAATTATGGGATTACCATAAGTTATTTGATAATCGATAAGTAAGTAATAATTAAATATTCAATTACATTGAATATAGTAAATTAATTAATATCACTATTAATTAATGAAAGAAATGTGAAATACGATTAATAATACTTAATAGTCCAATTAGCAAATAAATACTAATTGACTAGTTTAATTAATTAATTAACCAAGCCAAATAATTAATTGATCATGGATTTGGGTAATTAATATGCTAACCAATTAAACTAGCCTAACTGGTTGCAAACGTAATCCAAACCAGCATCTGTATTTTGCCAACCGAGTTAGTAAGTTAAGTGGGTTAGTCCAAAGCAGGTTATCGGTATAGGGGGATAGGTAATCCCAGATGTCCAGCGTGCACCGAGCTAGGCGAATGGCCTACCACCCTACCTTGCATGCAAGGGTTATCAACCAAATCTCAGAGGGCATGGCTCGAGGATGGGTCGAGCAAGCTTTCCACCTACTTCTTTTTAACTAACGGATACTATCGTTGCGTCTGCAGTTTGCAATTGGGGTAATAACTAATGACCGATCAATAATTTGGCTATAAATAAGAACCCCGACTTCTCCTTCAGAACTGTTGAGTTAATTGATTCACTAAAAGAAGGATATTGGGAGCTTGAGAAGGAAGGGCGATCCCAAGGGGGAAGTTGGCACGCGAATGATTTCTGACTTCGTTGTTTACTACGGAAAGAAGAGAAGGACTGCATCTAAGTCTAGAAGGTAAGCATTTTCTTCGCTACAATCAGCATGGTTTGCAAATACTCTGTATAATGCTTGGGATTAATTACTCAAATTAGGCGTTTAATACTTATCATTGAAGGTAATAAGTGGCTAATGTTGAGTTATGCATGCATGGTAAATGTTATTAATCTTAAAAATTCGAAGAAAACTGCCGAAAAGAATCGAGGAAGATGACAATGAACCAGAGCGCCACAACGCCAGCAAGTGGCGTTGTAATGCCATAAAGGAAGGTCGGGACGCTGCAGCGCCAGGAATGAGGGACATGACGCCGCAGCGTTGGTCTTGCTGTGTTGTTTTGGCACTACAGCGTCAAGGCTATGAGCTGGCCTGGTCGGTTCGGGTCGGGTTGTGTACTTTAAATATTAATAATTTTAATTAATTTTAAATAATAAATAAGGATTAATAATCAGTTAATTATTATTTAATTAATATTAAATAATAATTAAGTATAAATACAATTAAATTAACTATTTATTATTTAATATTAAATAATAAATAAGGATAATTAATTAATTATTATTTAATTAATATTAAATAATAACTAAAGACAAATACACAAATGAATTAACTATTTATTATTTAATTAATGTTAAATAATAAATAAGGATAATTAATTATTATTTAATTACTATTAGATAATAATTAAACAACTAAGGTTAATAGTAGAATTATTTATTATTGGATTAATTTTGAATAATAAATAAACATAGTTAGTTATTATTTATTTAATAACTAGAGACAGTTAATTGATTTCTATTTAATTAATGTTAAATAGTAATTAAATTATGATAGAGTTAATAACCAAAAAAAAGAATTTAAATGGCACATTAAATTAAACAATTATAACAAATTGTTTAAAGGTTTAATCAATGTTTAACATTTAGGAAAAATACTATTAATCAATAAGTCATTAACCGAAGATTCACTAATGCCTTATAGAATTAATGATAGTTTATTAAATTATATGTGCTATGTGGATTGACTTATTCGCCAAATGAATAGCATAAGTAAGCGTATCCATATACAATTATACGCAATGCTAATTGATAGACCAACGTTATTAATGACAGGTCCATTGAAGAGTTATATAAAGCTAGATTATTTGTAGCTGAGCAAACAGGCAAGTTCCCTTGACTTCTAATAACTTGTGCAAATATATTATTGTTGTGCAAGTATTATTGATAGCAATGTTCCTATCCTTACTCATATTTATTAAGCAAGTTCCTTAACCTTACTCAAATTATAATCGAGCAGGATATTATTGTATTGCAAGTTATTTATTTAAGCTTGAACTTTATTTCCAAGCATACCTTAAGTGGTTTAATTATTTTACAATTATTCCACATCAATTTTATTAATACTCGCACTTGATGCACTTGAGTTCGTACAGTCTTGGACTTGTACATTATATACAGTTCTATAACTCATGAACTATTTTAGATTGAGTTTGAACCCTTGTTCGGTCAGACAATTGTATGTAATTTTTATAAAGGCTATACAGGCCAATAGATGGTATGGATTCTTAGATTGAAGTGAATACCCCCTTTTATTATAGGGGAGTACCCCACGTATGTAAATGTAAGATACAAGAACAGAAATTAAATGTTATGCATACACATAGTGTACTAGAGGCTGATCCCCTCGAGTACGTATTTCTAAGCCAGTAACTAAAGGATCAACTAGCTATTGATTCCATTTGAAGCATATTATTCATGGTCTATGTTGACTATCGTTTATTTTAAAAAGCAAGTATTATTCTACTTTCGTTATTCTCATCGTTGAATTATTTCTAGATATCTCTTTCATTCATGATATATATCATTTCTTGCTGTTATTTAAACTTGCTGAGCAAACTAGTTGCTCACTCTTGCTATATCATGAACCTTATTGCAGTTAAGCCCGAGACCTCAGGCAAAGACAATGTCAAGGAAAAGATGAAGTATTAGTCTCATAGTGATTGTATTTTGTTTCAAGCATAGTTAATTACCTGCTATTGTTATTTAAACCCTAAGTACTATACTAGGGTATATTTGTATTCCTGTATTAAGGTTTTTGTATCTTGGGACTAGTAACACCTTTTGAATGAACGATATACGTTTATTTTATTCCGAAATTAGTTAGTGTATGTTGTTTAAAGGTGAATGTTCGTATTGGATCCTGATGACCGAATCCGGGTGTTTGAGACCCGAATTTAGGGGCGTCACAAGCATGACACAACAACTTGTAAAAAAAAATGATTTGCCGGGATGCTTCTCGGAGAAATCGTGAAAAGCACGACAAATCATTTTGTCAATGTAAGCACGACTAAGCAACTTCGAATTTATTTAATAATCACATAATTTACATATACGAATGTTATTAGGGTCTGGAATATCAAATGAAATGTGTATGAAATGAAGCAAAAAAGGGAGTGGGAAGGTGGGATGCCTGCCACATGGGCTAGGGGGACCAAGTGGAGGCTAGGCATACTATAAATGGTAGCAAAGCACTTAACAAGCAAGCCTCATTAATGCTCCCCAACCACTAATTCAAAAATTCTCCATTTTTATCGTTTTAACCAACCTTAGTTAGCCTAATTATGGATGGCTAAGGTGAACCCTAATTAGTTTAACTTTATTGGTTAGTTAGCTAGAGGATGGTTAAGTTATCAAGGGTGGTGGAATTTCCATTATACCCTAACCTTTGGTTTGGCAAAAAATAAACCATTTTAAGTATACTTCCATTCTTTGTTCATACCATCATTTTCACTAAGTAAGAAAGCTTAAAAAATAGAGAGAGAGAGAGAGAGGAAGTACACGACTAGAGAAAGAGGAAGAGAATAAGGATTAGCAAACTTGGTTCTTCTTTTAACAAGAACTAGAAGAACATCAAGAGGTAAAAACATAAAACCCTAACTTTTTCATTTATTCATCTTTTCTTTTAAAGCTTAAAATTGCTTTGTTGGTGGTTGTTGTTTGTTTATGGAAGATTATGAAAGATCTTGGTGATATAAGGTTGGTGGTGGTTTATATATGCTAAACTACTCGGTAATATGCATGCTAAGTAGAACAAATAATGAAAATGTAAGCTTAAGCGTAAGGATGGAAAACAACGTAGTGTACTTTAATTTGGACCCGTAAAATTTGTTATCTATGGATTATTTATGAAATCTGAGAAGATAGAAGTATAGATATGGTGGTTACGTAAATGTTCCAAGTGGAATAGATTAAAAATATGTCATAACTAAGTTATGGCGAAATTTTTAGTAAAAGACGTCAAATGACGAAAATCCTAGCTTGGTATGACTTTCGTGCCAAGTTTACAGTTAGTTAACATTTTCAAAAAATTCTGATTTTCTTGGGTTTTGATGTTCATGGAAAACGTGAGTTGTAGGCTCGAGAATGAGCTCAATCCGACTTCGGACGAGCGAGTTACGTCAATTTGAAAATTCGACGTTGAAAACATTAGTTAGCAAAAACTAGCCTATGAAGGTTTTTTGAGCCAATTTTTAGGCCTGTTCTAGCCTATGAAGTCGTAGAGAATGTTATGGGCTAGTAAATGGCTCAAGAACGAACTCATTTCGATAAGGGATGAAGGAGTTATGACGTCGCGTAATAGGTACGATGAAAACAAAAACTGCACGGATGATGACATCAGTTACAGTTAGTGGCCTGTATGGGCGGCGCCGCGGCGCCGACCCCAAGGCTTATTTCGGCGTCATAGTGCCGGCACGGTAGGAAGTCCAATGTTGAGCTGCTATGTGTTCGGGCGTTGGACGTTCACATAGGTGTATTAGAAACGTGTTATGCATATGTCATGACATGATGCTAAGTCTTAAAGACATAGTTTAATACTAAGTTTCGAATAAAAAGAAACGCTATTAAAAGTAAAATAAAGATAACATAAACCATTGATTAACATCAATGTATGACTAATTGGTGTGTCAATGTGAACTTAAAATGTGCAGGACGTTTTGAAAGATGATTATCGTTGAGTTATAAAGAACGAAAAAGGCAAGTGTTCTAACCTTGTACAATAATTTAAATATGCAAGTTTTATATTCATTTGATAATACTTTTATGAATATTCTGTATGTAAGATTTGATTTGCGCAATATGTGTATATTATTAGAAATTCAAACTTATGGAAACCTTTTGATATTTGTATAAGTTGTTCAAGCTTTGCTATAATGCATATTTTAAGTTCTGATATGCATGAACTGTTTAAGAAGATAGTCAATGCTATTTGTTTCGGCTAGACACATGTTAAGATATGATTTGAATTTGATAAATTCTTAAATGCTATCCAAACCAAATTAAATTAGTGCAGACTCTGACTTAAGTCTGAAATGAATAACCCTACTATTAGGGGTAAATTTTGGTTGGATATTCTGACAGACCCATGAGACGGTCAAAATAAATGCATATAGTCGTTAAAAGTAATAGGTTGTGCAGAACATAAGTACAATAGGCTGATCCCCTAATGTACTTAGAAAATGACGGTTTACAGATGAATTTATGTTAAACCTTTTATAAAAAAAATGTTCAAGGTCGTTTGACCGCTCAGTATCTCATTTCAAAAATGTTAAATAAATAGGAATCTTTTATTATTATTCCTATCTATTCGAAATATTTTCACAACTATTGTTCAGTTGCTGAAATAGTAACTTGATTCTTGATTTTGTTGTTTCAAATGTTTATACTTGCTGAGCTTTGTAGTTCATTCTTGCTTTATGTTAAATGTTTTCAACTAAGCTTGAGTGGGCTGAGGGTTCAGGAAAGAAAGATAAAGGAAAAGGAAACGTTTCCGAATAGAGAACCTTATATAATAGTTTATATGTTATGGATGTGTATTATTTAGAATGATGTAATATTATATGTATCATGATGGTTTTAAACATGTAAAGGTCTTAAAACCTGGGAAAGTAGAGTAAGACGTTTTGTAATAATTTAATAATTATAATTTTGTCCTTACGATTATGTTGAATGAGTAGTACAGTGACTCACCGGACCTGCGTTTCATGGTAGACCCGAATTTGGGGGCGTTACAGTTCATACTCAGTCATAACCTCAGGATCTGCACCAAAAAACTTTAGATTGGATTAACATATCACCAAAGAATCATAAATAATTTAAAAAATGATAGAAACATAACAACTGAGTTTAACCGAACAAATGACATAAACTCCTTTTATAGACGGTCCAAGAAGCTTTTTAGAAAAATTTACAGTTTAATAATGAGTGAAGTTCAAATGCACAGGAGTGCGGGAACTTGCTTGTCTTGAGCGCACTTTCCTTAAGTAGGATATTTTCCGTCACGGGATAATAAGCTACACCATCCATATTTAATTAATTAATAGTTATCGTCGGTAATTATGGTAACTTCATTTCGGTATTTTTGGATATTGTAAATTTATTCTCGAGTATATCCTTACACTATTAAAATCTTATTACAGTGTTTATTTATTACTTGCATAGTCTCATATGTTCCTTTTTGACGGATTTTAGCGGGTAAAATATTTTATTTATTTCTCGGCTTTTCTTTAATTAATTTTTTATAATTTTTTATAATTTAATTATCCATTAAACTAGTTTAACTGTTTTATTATGTTTCTTTCTTCTGGCTCCACCTAGATAATTATAATTTAGTTAGTTTTAAATTTTTCACAGTATCGTTACTATTTATTTTATGCCCATTTCGGTCTAAATTTGCGAAATTTCTTAAAATTCGAAATTAAGTCCAAAAATTATAAATTTTGGACAGTATCTTTAATGAGTGATTTTTATACCAATGAATCAGATACGTTCGACTTTATGAATTTGCATGTTCTTAGGATATTTATGTCATTTTTATGTGTTTTAGTGTTATTTTGTAGAAAAAGGCAAAAATGGGTGAATTAGGCGATTTTGGGCTGAAAAGGACAAAATGGTTATTTTGGGTCATTCGGTCAAAGCGGCATGTGTTAGCGTGCGGCACCGAGCAACAAATCGAGCACGTGCAGCAGCAAACTATGCAGCACATGCAGCATCACAAGAGGCACCAGCAGCAGCAACTGTAGAATCAAATTCCCAGTACCGGCGCTGCAACAACGATGTTAGTGCTTGTTTTGGGCGCCGCAGCGCCTGACAGTGCAATATCCCAGTCTCGGTGCCGTAGCGCTAAATCTGTGCCTAAACTCGGGCGCCGCAGCTCCACTTTGCAGTAGCTCGAGGAGTCGCAACGCCATTTTAAGAGCAAATTGTTGCGCCGCAGCGCCGGACAAAATGCAGGCATCTATAGGGCAGCGCTGCAGCCCCAATTACAATATAAATCCCGGCGCCGCAGCGCCGGGTCGGGATTTTAGCCAGATCTGAGCTTTTAAAAGCCAAACCTAATGCCCAATACATTATCTTTCATCTTCATTCAGACCAGCAGTAGCAGAAGAAGGGAGAGAGAGAAGGCGGCTGAGCTACGAAGGGAGGCCATGGTTTTTCAAGAACTTCAAGGTCACGAATGGTGGAACTTCCATCATGTCAATAGGGAGGCTATCATTTTCTTTCTTTTTCCTCCATGTATATATCAGTTTTGGATCTATGAATGTAAATGAACCTATTTGCCTAATTTTTATCAAATATCTTATCCTTTTGATTTGCACCATATGAGTTGGTTCAATATATTTTGAGTTTAATGTTTAATTGCTAAGAAATTGGCAGTTAGCTTGTTAATATTTATGAAATTGGAAAATAGATTATTGATTGAGACCATGAATATATTGACATGTGATTATATTTATTCTGCGTGTGTTGGGATGTATAATTTGTGCATAGGATATGAATATACATATACACCATGTGTAGTCAAATTGAAGATTTAATCTTAATGACTCCCTTTTGTGATAGTTTATTCGTTTGAGAAGTGATTTACGGGGCTTCTATGACATGGGCCTTGTGATTGTTTTTATAATTGAATGACTTGCTAATATATAGGATATGAATATACCTATGTGCCGCAAAGGGTGATAGTCATATTACCTCGAAAGAGGCGTATGAATGCTTAGGTTTCTCGGTTGACAAATCATCGTGACCGTGTAATCAGTTGGAGGGTTAAGAGATTTAAATGAACTATTTGGGGGATATTGTGTTATTAGATCGTTATCTATATATTTATATTATTTCTTTTTGTTAGTTAGTTTAATTATAATTCATATCTTCTGTTATTTAAATAAGATCGAAACGATATAAAGTTAGTACTTGGTTAAGCATTAGAGATAATTCCTCGTGAGATCGACTTTTACTTACACTTTATTACTTGTTGACCGCGTATACTTGCGCGTGTTTTATGACTACGAAAGCAGCCAACAAGTTTTTAGCGCCGTTGCCGGGGAATTATTTTCTAATGCTTTTTCAATATTAATTTCAATCGAATTGATCATAATTTAAACTTGTTTTTCTGTTTTAAATAAAGTCGGATCGAGGACTATAAAGCAAGAGCTAATTGGGAGGCAACCCAAGTTTTAGCTATGTCATTTTTGGTATATTAGCAAATAGTAGGAGTCAGTTACGGATGGCGACAACTGGCTTTGTCAGTTTCAAGTTAGGAGTCTTCTACGATTTGTGTGATACGTTTCATTTAATATGTTTAATTTTAATATGTTTGTGTTAGTTTATTTTGTTCTAGTTTTGTGTTAGCTAATTTTAGGTACCAAATAGTTATGAGCATAATTCGTTAACGAATCACCAAGCAAAGCGAGGGGCAAGGTATAAGCCAAGGCCAAAAGTAAGGCACAAGCTTGGCATGGCATTTTGTTGGCGCGTTTGAATGCGAATATCTCCTAAAATGATTTACGGTGGTGAGGATGTCGTCGATAACAATTGACACAGCCGCAGAGAAGTCCTCTGTTATAATTCTGTATATCTTTACATTAAGGGCAATGTTTGTCTTAAGTTTGGGGATACTCGTGTTATTCTTGGTACGTGAGTTAGTATTACATTAGTATTATGTTAGTATTTTGATATAGTTATGTTTATTTGTGCATATTAGTTAGACAAATTGAAATTTTTTAATTTTTGAGGAATGTTTTGGTTTACTATGTTGAAGGCCTATGATATGAACTTGAAATTCATTTACTTAACTCTTGTAAACTCTTTGAGCATACTTCTTTAAATTTCACCTTGGGTATTGGTTCTGCAATATTTATGACCCTTTTGCGCTTTCATGGCATTTGCATCCAACTATTAAGTTGATTGTTCTTAGATAGTTTATACAGCTTATTCTTCTATGAAAGATGTTGTTGAGATGCTATGAACTTATTTAAGCATCAATTAAAGCAAGTTAGGCTTTCATATAAGTTTGGGGTATTCTTGGATTGTTTGATATCTTAGCTTGTTTTTTAAAAATTAGAGCCTTCCCGAGTTAGCATAATGAATCATGTGGTGAGTTGAGATAAAGCGTAAAACGCACTCACTCATGGACACATGAGAAACGAGATATAGCGTAAAACGCACTAGTTCAAAAGAAGGTGAGATAGAGCATAAGATGCACTCACTAAATAGAAAAAAAAATTAAAAAAAAATAAAAATAAAAGAATGATGCTTGGGAAGAGAAACCATGGAAAATGCATAGCCTTTTCAATCCCCCGAATTTATATGTTGTTTGTATTTTTACGATTGATGTGGTAATTGAATTCTAGAGTTGATATAATGTATTTTTTATTTAGCATTTGTTATATAGTCTTATCTAAGTATGATGTATATAATGGTTTGTATAGTTTGGATGTGCTCGCATTTTGAGGGTCATGCTTGTTGTGGAACAAATGTGTTGGTTAAATTGTTAAACTTGTATGCTCTTAAATTTTGTTGAGATTATTGGTTTTGAAATCGTTGAGGCCATCTTTTGAGTATGTATGGAATCATTGCTCGGGTTATAGGTTATAGTTAGTATGTGAAGTTTTTGTTTTTGTTTTTTCTTGAGGACAAGCAAGGATTCAAGTTTGGGGGTATTTGATGAGTGATTTTTATACCGACGAATCAGATATGCTCGACTTAATGAATTTGCATGTTCTTAGGATATTTATGTCATTTTTATGTGTTTTAGTGTTATTTTGTAGGAAAAAGCAAAAATGGGTGGATTGGGTGATTTTGGGCTGAAAAGGTCAAAATGGCCATTTTGGGTCATTTAGTCAAAGCGGCATGTGTCGGCATGCAGCATCGAGCAACATCACAACGGCAGCAGCAGCTGCAGAATCAAATTCCCAATATCGGTGCTGCAGCGCTGATGTTAGTGCTTGTTTTGGGCGCCGCAGCGCCTGGTAGTGCAATATCCCAGTCTCGGCGCCGCAATGCCAGTTTTGTGCCTAAACTCGGCCACCGTAATGCCACTTTGTAGTAGCTTGAGGAGCCGCAATGCCATTTCAAAAGAAAATCGCGGCGCCATAGCACCGGACAAAATGCAGGCATCTATAGGGTAGCGTTGCAGCTCCAATTACAACATAAATTCCGGTGCCGCAGTGCCGGGTCGGGATTTTAGCCAGATTTGAGCTTTTAAAAGTCAAACCTAGTGCCCAATATATTATCTTTCATCTTCATTCAGACCAGCAACAGCAACCGAAGAAGGGAGAGAGAGAAGGCGACTGAGCTACGAAAGGAGGCCATGGCCAAAGGCCATGGCTCTTCAAGAACGTCAAGGTCAACAATGGTGGAAGTTCCATCATGTCAATAGGGAGGCTATCCTTTTCTTCTTTTTTCCTCCATGTAAATATTAGTTTTGGATCTATAAATATAAATGAACCTATTTGCCTAATGTTTATCAAATATCTTATCCTTTTGATTGGCACCATATGAGTTGGTTCAATATATTTTGAGTTTAATGTTTAATTGCTAAGAAATTGGTAGTTAGCTTGGTAATATTTATGAAATTGGATGATAGATTATTAATTGAGACCATGAATATATTGACATGTGATTATATTTATTTTGCATGTGTTGGGATGCATAATTTGTGTATAGGATAGGAATATACATATACACCATGTGTAGCCAAATTGAAGATTTAATCTTAATGATTCCCTTCTGTGAGAGTTTATTCGTTTGAGGATTGATTTACGAAGCTTGTATGATCGTTCATATAATTGAATGACTTGGTAGTATATAGGATAGGAATATACCTATGTGCCGCAAAGGGCGATAGTTATATTACCTCGGAAGAGGCGTATGAATGCTTAGGTTTCTCGGTTGACAAATCATCGTGACCGTATAATCAATTGGAGGGTTAGGAGATTTAAATGAAGTATTTGGGGGATATTGTGTTCTTAGATCGTTATTCATCTATTTATGTTATTTCTTTTTGTTAGTTAGTTTAATTATAATTCGTATCTTCTGTTGTTTAAATAAGATTGAAACGATATAAAGTTAGCACATGGTTAAGCATTAGAGATAATTCCTCGTGGGATCGACTTTTACTTACACTTTATTACTTGTTGACCGCGTATACTTGCGCGTGTTTTATGACTGCGAAAGCAGCCAACAATCTTTATCATATCAAAAATTCACTTTTACCCAAAATTTCATCCTAAAATGAGTTGTAGAACTCAAGTTTCATTCCCCAAAAGTCTGAATTTTATTTTGGGCATAACTCTTTCATTACAATTCTGTTTATGTTCATTCTTGGGCCAAAATACACTTCATATTTCAAGTTTCGTTCCCTAGAAGTCTGAATTTTATCTCCTTAGTTCTCTGTCCAGAACTTTCTTTTTAAAAACTAGGTCAGGGAGTTGTCTAGTTTGCCATGTTTTACGAAAAAATTCAAAAACAATAATTTATAAGAAATTTTGACCTCAAACCAGTGCAGGATTTTGGTTACTTATAGATCTACCTTTTTCAATTAACTTTACTTAAAAATTCAAAATAGGCTAAAAGTTCTGAATATTATAAAATTAGCTGAAAAATTTCATAACTTCATTAATTTTTCTACTTTCTTGTTTCTTGCAACATCTTTGATTTTTTTACCATAGTTCATGTTATCATACTACAACATGTTATTATCTACCATTGTCATGAACAAATTCATATACACACATATTTACTTCATAAAATATTTATAGAAGCTATTTTACGGTTTTTTTAACTAGTTCGTGTTTCTTTCTTGTTTTTCTTTGTTCTTTCAATTTTTCTTCCATGATCCATGATATTACAAAGAAAGATTTTTAAGCTTTAAAAAGTTTAGGGTTTATACTTAGTGTGTTGTTTCTCTTGGCTTATATTGTAATACCCCGAACCTGCTACAAGCCGAAGTAGTACATGCCGCAAGCCCAAAGCCCTGCAAGACAAAAATATCAATAGCGCGCAACCTAAACAAAACAACTTAATAATAATCCTAAATTAAAACCCAACAATAAACATATTTCAATCCAATTCAAAATGAAATACCACTAAATAAAAAAATCGTAAAATAGAGATGTAGCTCCCCGAAACTAAGAGTTTTATCTAAATTCAACAAATAAAGGAAATAACATCTAAAACTAAACTCATGCTATCCCAAGTGTATCATACAAGTGCTCATTTATCAACGACGTGACATGTAAAACTTTATGTAAGGAATGAGCGATAAAGCTCAGCAATTGACAATCCTTACTATTTAAGTGGATAATGTATAATTTGCGAAACACTTTTTTCGAAATAACTTCGATAACAATAGTAAATATATTTTCAAAACTAAAACAGATAATAACAAAGTAAATTTACATTCAAAAATGATTTCACAACCCTAGTGGCTAAGGTTACAATAGCCCTGTAATACTACCCAAAAGTTCGATAATGTCAATGATCACGTTTCCCGAATGGCATCTAAAAGGTGTGCGCCTTAGTAGATCCTATATTAATTTCAAAATTAAGCGTAAACACTAACAGGTTCTATACATAATCGGACTGAGGATTTCAAAAATGTTTCACAATCTTATCGATATTCAAAATTATTCTTATTTCACAGTTCAAAATCGTATATTCCCATTTCACAGTTCAAAATCATATAATCCAATTCCACGGTTCAAAAATAAATACTTGATGCAAAATTTAAAATAAAAGAACATAACATTTTAATTTAAATGGAAGCCTTAAATAAAACATAACAAATTTTGAAACGATATATTTAGACATCCGAGTAATTACTAAGGTATACATAAAAGTTTGGAAAGCAACTTACTGTACAAGTACCCAAAAAATTAATCTTATGATACAAAACATCATATCAACCAGAGAATCAATTACCACTTCACCTCGTAACACTCCTCTGCATAATTAGAGTTTTAATAATTAATCACAAGTCTTAAACATCCAATTCCTAAATCTATCCAAATATCATAAAGACCTCAGGTCACTATTTCTGCCAAAATTCTCTAATATTAAACTTATTTTCTAAATCTAAAATTATAAACATAAACTATACTTGAAAAACTCCAATTTAGCCCCAAGAATCACCTAAATCGGATTTAAAATCATTAAGTTATACATTTTTAAATATTATAACTTGTTGTTGAAAATTATGCTACAAAATTCCAGATCAGCCATTCTTAAAATTCATAACAAATCATGCGTTAATCTTTAACGATTCAAAATTGGTGAAAATATTCTCAACTTATATATGTACAACATATCTAAAAATTATAACAATTCAACATTCGAATTAAGAGATATAACCCATGCAATATACCTTAAAATATAGAAACTGATTTTCAAATTTTAACGTTTACATTCAATCAAATTATATTCCTTAATATAAATGTATCTCCTACTTTCGATTATCATAACATCTAATTTCATATCTATATTTTATTTAAAAATAATCTATACTTAAAATACCCTCATAACTAAACTTAAAATCAAAATATGAAATAATATTTACCTTCTTTGTTTGCTTTTCTTTAATACGCAGCAGTAAAGAATTTGAGTTTTGGGTCTTCTAAATTGTTCAAATTCTTTTAATGTCTTCACGAAAATTGTAGCTTTCGAAAAAAATACACGAAATAGGCTCAAAAATAACTTAATTTGGAGTTAATATGACTGAGTTACCAATTTTTAAATCTAGGGCTGAAAATAGTAACGAAAATTAGGATAGGTTGCTGTTTTCAGCAATTTGAGGCATGAAGATGATGCATGTGATATCCCAAATATTAGCAATATTTCTTTTAAAGGAAATATTAAAAGATTAAATAAGGGTTAGATGTAAGACTCCAACTTTTTATGAATATAACTTAAATTTTTTTAAATGATATTTCAAATAGTAAGGTGTTGATTTAATAAATGTTATAGTTATGAGTGATATGTGCAAATTATAAGAACTAAATAGTCTGTCGGGGAATATTCATTTTGTAAGGGAATGTTCATTCTGCCGGGGAATATTTGTACGACGGTGCTGAATTAACTAATCATTGGTGGGCCCCACAACAGAATAACTGTTGGATATAGAAAGCGATAGAAATAACCTTTTTAAAAATTGGCAGAAGAACTTTTACCGTTAACTATTGGAATACCCGGTAATAAAAGAACAGTAACACACGTTATTCCAAACTCGCACATGGTATTGCACACTATTTTTGATTATTGACTCAATAATTGTTGCAGTAGTAGCCACTTAGTATTTCATTCAATAATTACTACAGTAATAACCGCATAGTATTTTATATTATTGATTCAATCATTGTCACAGTAGTAACTATATAATATTCATATTATTGACTGAATAATTGCTACAATGACAGTCGCGTAGTATATCATATTATTGACTCAATAATTGACACAATAACAACCACATAGTATTTCACATTATTAAATCAATAATTATCACGACACAGTAACTCATATTATTTTAACTGATATTATTAGATTTGTTAGTATTATTGACAATGTCTAGAAGTTCTGTCGAGGAAATGAGTTATTTAATTGCGCGTCGTTTATACGGAAGGCCCTTTTTTCCTGGGAACGATCTGGGTGCTTGAATTGCTAGTCTATAATATTTGTAATATTAATACATTAAGATAATAATACAAAAAATGGATATATAATAATAATAATAATGGTGAATAGTAAAGAAAAAAATGATAATCTTGAAATGTGTAACGTGTGTACTTAAATGTGTAACGTGTGTCTTTAAATGTGTAACGTATATCCTAAAATATGTAACGTGTGTTTTGAAGTGTGAAACATGTGTAAGAATAGTCCTAAAGTGTGTAACGTGTGTTCTGAAAATGTGTAACTGATGAGTAGGTTTCATACTTACGAAGTGGGTATTAATTGACTTGGATTGTTGGTTGTTTCTATGGTTTTAAGTTGTTTTTATGCATTTTATGTTATTTGTGTAGGTTCTATGCTTGGGAACTGGATTGGTAGCTTTTGGATGGAAGCAGTAGTGAAAAGATCAAGGATTGCAGGATTAAAGAGCAGCACGGCCGCGTCCAAATTGAACTAGAGAGCAGCGCGGCCGCGCCACACTTCAGATTCAATTTTGTTCCGTCTGCCATAGTAGCTCGCCCGCGCCGAATTGGAGCTTATTTCAAGCGCGGCTACACCGGTTCGATTATTGACCCTAGTTGACTTTTCATTTATTTGAAGCGATTGACTTATAATTTTACTTTTAAAAATTCTAATTATACTAGGATTCATATTAGAAGACTAAATATGGTCTTTTATATTCAGTAATTTAGGATTACATTGAACTTAGTAGAAAAACCCTAGTTTTGAGATTTAGATTCGGAGACTTGAAGCAATTGGTAGGAATACAACGAAACAGCTTCAGGAGAGATTTAAAGATTGCCAAACACAGTTTTCTTCTCTTCTTTATCCTTTAAGTTGTATTTCAGAATGCTTTATCAATTGTGGATTACGGATATTAATTCAATGATCATGAACTAATTTATTTTTAAGATTACAATGGATCTTATTGTGTAGCATTTACTGATATGCTTTCTTGTTAATTATTGTTGATTATTATCGGATTGTTTATTATGGATTGTGTTTAATTGCTTAATTTCTTGATCAACAATTACCGTGATAATCTATATGAACTTGAGAGATGGATTATAGGTTTAGATCTGATCATAATAGCATGTGATTGTGTTTTCTGCATGGAACTCATAATTTGTGTCTAGTATAGAGATATACCTATACGTTGCATGTAATATGATAGGAAATATGTGCTTTAAATCCTTTTTAATTGTAATTCATAGAGAGATATAGTGAATTAGTTAATTAGAGTGTTTACCTTAATTTTATGATCTGTGGATTTAAGTTGATTCGTTTATGATACATCGAGACATGGTCATAAATATTGATGAGTTCTTGATTAATAATCCGGAATAGTTAGCATAATTTAACAGGAAGTGTATTGATCTAAGTGAAATTGTAATCTTAAGTCTCCATCATCTGATTTTAAATTTTGTGGTAGTTAGCACTACTTTATTTAATTTCTTAGTTTTATAAAATTCACAATTTTAATCAATTGTTTAATAAAATCGAGTTAATACAAAATTGGTAGTTGTTAGTATAAATTATAGTTTTTTTTTTCGTGCAAACGATACTCTCTTATCATTATATTACTTATAGACTGCATATACTTGCATATTTTTTTAGTATAGATTTAGGCAAACACATTTTTGGCTCCGTTGCCGGGGAAACAATTTGTGTTTATAATTTTCAATATTAGTTTAATTAATTTGATTTAATTAAACATTTTCGTTTTTATTTATTCCCTGGTTTAGGTGATTTTGACTTGTTTATGCAAACGCGATCAAAACAACCAGAACTTGTGCAGTGCGAGGACGACATTGAGAAAAAGTTATGACAGTTGAGAAAGTTATGTCAAGAGACACTAGAAAAAGAGAAAATAGCAAACAAAGAGCAGAAATCATTAAGGGACCATGTCATGCCTAAGATTGATGAAATCAAGTCAAGCATCCCAAGATCAGCCATTACTGCTAACTCCTTTGAGATTAAGCCAGGTACAATTCAGATGATTCAGAACTCGATAAAATTTGGGGGATTGGTTAATGATGATCCGAATGAACACTTGGTGAGTTCCTTGAGATATGCGACACACTTAAGTACCATAGGGTTACGGATGATGTTGTTAGACTGCGGTTGTTCCCATTCACATTAAGGGACAAAGCAAAAAGTTGATTGCATTCTTTGCCACCGGGATCCATCACCACTTGGGATGACTTGGCCCAAAAATTTCTAGCAAAGTTCTTTTCGCCAGCGAAGGCTGGAAAAATTAGAAACAACATTACTAATTTTGAGCAACAATATGGAGAATCTTTATATGAAGCTTGGGAGAGGTTTAAGGAATTATTGAGAAGATGTCCACATCATGGACTACCCAAGTGGTTAGAGGTTTAGACGTTTTACAATGGGTTAAGTAGTAATACTCGGACGAGTATATAGACACAATTGTGGGAGCAGCACTTATGGCTAAGAATTTTGATGAGACATTTGATTTTTAGAAACTATGGCTACCAACAATTACCAGTGGCCAACTGCAAGGGCGACATTGTGACGCCCCCAAATTCGGGTACCTTCAAACTTGTATTTAGTGCAACACGATACAACTCATTCAATATATTAATATATAAATAACTGTAATTATTACAACAGAGTTCTCTATCCCATGTACGAAGACCTTTAGTTACTTCATTACATGATAGATAATATATTTACATCACAAAAGTCTATTTATTACAAATAATTGTGACACCCCCAAATCTGGATACTTCAATTCTGTGACACCCCAAAATTCGGGTTACCTCAAACCACTCAGATTTGGTGCTCACTACCCAACATAACAACTATCTACCCACAAACAAAAGGATTTAAGTAAAGCAAACTAAATAATAAAACATCTCCCATTAAAGGGTTACATAACGTCTCAAAATATGTCCCAGGTTTGCTAAACCTTTATTACATCTTGTATATGCAGAAATATAAATAGCTAATAAGTCTTGTTTACACAACCATATAAATAAAAGTAGCTAAGACTTTATCAAATAACATGTCATCATCATTTGTTTATCTTTCCTTTTCCTTTGTTAGTAGACGGCTCATCTGTCCTCTCAGCTTTAGCTGCAAGGGTTTAGTATGCAAGGGTGAGCAAAACAAGTGTCCACCAAGATAACACTGAACATTTCAAAAAAAATAATTTATCTGAATGATAAAACTTTTCTGTGGTACAATAAATCAAGAATGGAAACATTCAGAAGCTCGATAGAACAAAGATAGCACATCAAGATATACTGAGGGTCACAAGACCATGAACCTTGTCCTAGGTTAACATGTAAGTTTGTTGTAACCTTTAACAGTTTAATAAACTATAACATGACTAATCATCTCGTACTTAGGGTGATCAGCCCGTTGTACAATGTATTGTGCACAACCATTCAGCGCTACTGTACATTTGTTCCCCTAACCTAGGGTTGTTCATCTCAGCTTTGACAATCATCATCGCACCAAAGTAAGTCTGGTTTGGTTTACAATGGATTCAAATTGAACAAGTGTTTACATTAAGAATTAAGAATGTAGAATATCAGTGTCGATATACAACGTACAACTATTGTGTATTCAAAGTATTACAACAATGGTTCTAATTAACCAAGCTTTAAGGAATGATATATAAAGAATGTCTGCCTTTATATGAAGTCGACAGAAAGTACAATCACAAAGTGTAAGGATGAACTTCAATAAGAACTTGCATTAAGTAAATTTAAGATTAGTAATGTTCTTAATGTAAAAGGGTTAAGAGTAAGAAACTTGCTTCGTGCGTAGTTTTCCTAATTACAATTCACGTACTATAAACAACCTACACATTCCATTTGTATAGAAATAAAACGATTAGTTACAATATTCACGTACGTTAACATTTCAAGATTTACCCTCATTCAGCCTCATCTCAATTCTCAATTGATTTCTGATTATCACTCCCATTGCAGAAGTTATAAGCTTAGTTGTATCAATATTACACTTTAAGAATTCCTAAAACTTATCTTTAAGTTAAGGTATTTCAATTTTATATTTTATATTTACCAAACATATGCTCACCATCCATCTTAGCATCTTAGTACACATTTAATACATCAGTTCAAGCTTTAAATATGTTTAGAAAACATAATATTACTGAAAGAAAAGAAAAAAAAACAAAACTGTGACTTTTCTGCTTCTGCCGCCGGGGCGGTAGAATCCTTCACAAAATTCCCGCCGAGGCGACGATACCGTCGGGGCAGTGATTCTAGTACAAACAGATCGCCGGGGAGACAACACCGCCGAGGCGGTAAACCTAGCATACTTATACCGCCGGGGCGGTAGCCCTGAATTCCAGATTCTGCAGTTCATAAACTGCAGAATTCTCAACCTAAAACACGAATTTTAAAGCATCAAATACCAATTTCAAGCATACCTAATTGTCATAAACTTCTTAAAAACATTATTAAAAACATATATATCAATTCTAATAACCTAAAACCATCGAAACAACAAAACCCAAAGGACTAAACCATACTTTTGCTAAAAAACTCATTTTTGACATCTTCTATAAAATCAACCACTACAAACCCATTACTTGATGAAATCAGATGGTTAAACATGCAATCTCTTCGTATTTAAACATTGAATCATAAATCACCATCAATTTGCAGATTCCCACAAATATTAAACCTTACATTTGACTCAGAAAAGCATATATTTCATACATACATACTCAAAACTTAAGAACATAGGAAATCCTCCATTTTAAAACATATTTCATGAATTCTAGTTTCTGAAAACCATATACATACATCATATAGCACATATACAACAACTTCCTTGACAATTCCATCATCAAACTCCAAACTTCAAAGAAACTTAAGAACATAGCAAAGTTTTGAAAACAGAAAATTAAACAAGATTATACCTTGGTAGACGATTAAGAAAATTAGTTTGATGATTAACAAGCTTCAATTCCTCTTCTCTTTGACTCCAATTCCAAAATTTCACTCTCAATTCTCACAAACTCTCAACTTTTCTCTCTACTTCTCCCCCTTTCTCACTTCTCTGGCTTTTTGCAAAAATAACCAAGCCAATGACAAATATACGTGAAATAGAGAGAGCTGATATAACTGATCCTTACATGATTATCAGTTAAGAGAACAAAGGGTTTTTCAGCTTAAAATCCTAAAGGCCATGAGGCCATGTTTGGCAAAACAAACTCCTCCAAACAAATTTATTTTAATAGACTACATATTATATAGTTAAATAATTGCCACACCTTTAATTAAACAATAATATTAATTCAATTAAATTTCATAATAACATTAACTATAATAATTATAATTCCATTCAATAAATTAATAAATCTCTAATTCAATTATTAAATTAAATTAGAATTTATGCAACATTGTAATTACTACAATACATTAATAATTTAATTAATTTAATCATCTTATTAAATTAAATCTTCAAATCAAAACATTAATTTAATTATACCACATCTAATAATGCACAACAATTTCATCAATTAAAATATTCATTCGACTCCAATAAATATTTTCAAATAATTATAAAATTTCGGATTGTTATAAATTCCACAGATCTGGTGCTCACTATCCATTACATTCATATCTAACTACCCACAATATGTTAGGTTTGTACATAGCGCGAACATGTAATCTAATTACATAAATAGTGCGGAAGCGCGATAAAACGGATTTTAAAATTTTCATACAAACCATCACCATGATCATCCATGTGCTCAATTATCAATTAAACGAAAGAGATAGAGATTAAGAAATTATACCCTCGTAGAACCGTGCTTCCTCGGGTACAAGTTCACCTCCAATTCCTTCGCGTTGTCCTTGAATTTCACCGATTAAATTCCTTCCTTTGATCAACGTTAGCCACCCAAGTGTTTGGCCTCTAGAGGTTATCCACCAAGGAATAATAGTTATTCAAGAAGATGGGTGTTGGCAAAACCCTAGTTTCTATCTCTATAGAAATTGCAAGTACTCTCTCTCTCCAATTCTCATGGAAGAGTGTGTAAATTGTCTAACAATCTAATTGTCTGACTGTCTAACCGTGTAACCCTAAATCATAATAAGACTCCTCTTATTTATAGATATAGGGAACCCTCCTAAACTATTTAGGATTAGGGTTTTTATTTTAATTAAACTCCTTTAATTAATTGAACTCCTAATCCAATTAGGAATTCATGAGAGAGTACTTCTATTAATTAATTCCCAATCCCTATTAGGAATTAAATAATAGTAATTGTAATAATAATAATAAGACTCTTCTTATTAATTTATATTTAATATTTCCAAAATATTAAATAATAAATATTAAGCTATTTAATTTATTCTATCTCCATAGACTAAATTAAATACACTTAACTTATTATTACAATTATGCCATTTACTTCTTAAATAAATATTTTCCTTTTGCGGTGTGACCCTTTAGGTTCTCCATATTAAACCGGTTGTGAATAAATCAATTAGAACAATTCTAATCTTATTTAAATAAATAAATTAAACTATTTAATTCATTTAAATAAATAATATTTATTCTACAATAAGGGTAAGCCCCCTTAGCGATCAACGACTTTCCAGATAATATAGATTTCAACATTAATCATAAAAGAACCTTTCAGTGAATAGTTACCGTACAATTCAATCCTTCTACCATACAATGTCCCAATTAAATATAAGACATGGAATTACTGTCAAGTCTTATTTTATTTAATTATATGTATTTCGATTCTGAAATGCACAACTCTGATAATGCAAATAAGAAACTCCTTTCTAATTTCATTCTGCTTTGGCCAAAGACTTCTGAGTCGTCATTTATCGAATCACATAGGACATTCACTCCTTCTACTAGAAGTGGTAGATTCTTTGTTGATCATTCACCTATCTCCATGTATAACTTATTATACCCAATCATACCCTTTGATATACCCTAAGGGTCTTAAGGGACATGTCAAAGTATAACTCATCATACACAAGATACTATGATGATCTCAAGTCCAAGGATCACTTGTACTACTATCACTTGAGGAATTCCTATTGACAGGCGAGTAAAACTCCATTAGGTATTCCTTAGCGAGCCACGTTCAGTGAACTTATTCTCTAATAAGCACCTACATACTTGCTTTAGTGTCTCCACACAAATGATTATGAGATCAATCATCCTCTTCATAAGAGCAAGCAACGTATGTACTAATCTATCCGGATTCACTAATCCCCTTTTTAGTAATCCAACGATTAGGAACAATTTTAGTTTGTGAGCTATCTAGAATTTAGATCTCATTAGCATGATCACCATCATGATTCTAAAAGCATTGCTCAAAACTATGGGTTTATCACATTTAATATAACAGCACTATGTAGATAATGTAAAATGCCTTTTTCAAACGAATAAGATTATAAAGTATATGCTACATCATATCAAATATGATTGGCTTGTGTGCATACTACTTTCAATCTCCCACTTGCACTAAAGCCAATCGTCTTGGTATCTAATACCCTTCTTCTCTAAGTGACGATCATCCTGCTGTTTGGATAAAGCTTCAGTAAATGGATATGCAATGTTGTTCTTGAGAGTCCACTATCTCTATAGTGACTTCTCCTCTTTCAATGATTCCACTAATCAAATGAAAGTGCTGCAACACATGTTTGAATCCAAGATGAGACTTAGGAACTATTCCTAGTTCTGTGATGAACTTTTCATCCAAACAATCAACTTGCAGCTTCATTTACAGCTATATACTTTGTCTTTGTCACTAAACCAGCAACTCTTTGCTGTTTGGAACCTTTCCAATTCACTGCACCACCTTTCAAGGTAACGATTTACCTTAAAGTGGATTTGTTATCGTCTTGGTCAGTCTGAAAAACTTGAGTCTGTTTAGCCCTCTAGTTTTAATTCAAACCTACCATGAATTATGATTACATCTTCAATACCGGTTAAAGTACTTAAAGATGTTTATCACTGTCTTACAGTGATCTTCTCCAGAATATGACTGATCAACATCAGGCCTAGTATATTCATTGCATACATGAAAGTAACTCATGTGATCTCTCTTTCAATTGGGGACAATTTTAGAGAGATTCTCTCCATGGCTTATCATCATGAGACCTTTCCTGGAGTTTGCCATGCTAAACGCCTTTAGCATCAAATGAATATACGTTCATTGGGTCAAGCCGAACATCCTTTTAAATTTATCTATATAGATTTATATCCCCAATTTGTAGGATGCTCCTCCCAAGTCATTCATGGAGGAATGTTTAGACAATTTTATCTTTACTGATTGTAGCATTGGTGTGTTATTCCTTGTCAGTAGTATATCAACATATAATACCAAGAATGTCACAGTGCTCCCACTGACCTTTTGTACACACTAGGTTCATTCTCATTTTTGATAAAATCAAACTCTTTTGATTGTCTCATCAAAATGAATGTTCCATCTTTGAGAAGCTTGCTTCAATCTATTAATGGATCATTGTAGCTTAAAACACGATTTGCTTCAACCTTTGAAACAAATTCCTCTGGCTGTATCATACATACATTCTCCTCAAGTCTTCATTGAGGAAGGACGTCTCCACATCCATTTTGCCAGATTTCGTAATAAGCTGCAATCGCAAGTAAAATCCAAATGGACTTGAGCATTACCCGGTAATAAGGTTTTATCACAGTCAACTCCTTGACTTGAAAAACCTTTTAAACAGGTCTGGTCTTATAGGTCTCCACCTTGCCATTTGCCCTAGTCTTTCTCTAAAAGACCCATATTCACACTCTAGGCACTATGCCCTTTTGTGGAGTAACCAGAGTCTATACTTGGTTCTCATACATGGAGTCCATTTCGGATTTCATGGTCATCTACCATTTCTCTGAGTATCTTATACTCATAGCCTTATCGTATATAACTGGATCATCATCCTCTATAATGCGTACCTCATCATCATCATCTATGATGAATCCATACCTCCCAGGTATCTTTGGTACTCTTCCAGATTTACAATTCGGTTGTGGTACAATAGGTCTATCTACAGGTTCCTCGGTTCGACTTAAAGTGCTTTGTGGTTCTTGAACTCTTTCAAGATCTATTACCCTCCCACTAGCTCCTTTGATGATAAACGCCTTTATCTAAGAAGGAAGCGTGTAGGATTATAGTAATAATAATACCCTAAACTTACTTTAGGATATCCCACAAATCTGCACTTGTCAGATTTTGTCCCAAACTTATCTTTGAAACCTTTTCACATAAGTTGGACAACCCCTTATCTTAACATATTTAAGACTAGGAATCCTCCCTATCCATAACCTTTATGGAGTTTTTTTGGTGGCCGGATTTTTGAGGTTACCTTATCTTGTAGATATGCAGCCGTTTCTAGGGCATAACCCCAGATGGATACTAGAATGTCGGTAAAAATCATTATGGACTGCACCATGTCCAACAAGGTACAATTTCTCCTTTTAGATACACCAATCATTTATTGCGTATCAGGAGGTTTCCATTATGAGAAAATACCATTTTGAGATTATCTAGAAACTTATTGCACAAGTATTCCTTCCTCGATCTGATCAAAGAATCTTAATACTTTGTCAATTTGTTTCACTTCTGAATTCTTTGAACCTTTCAAATGATTCAGACTTGTATTTCATCAAATACACACATTCAACTCTTTGAATGACCATCTCCTTTTCTTTTATTAGTTTGTTCAATTTGCAAAATAATTTTTTATGTAAGTCAAGTATACAAAGTCTATCAAGTAATCTTCCAGTTTCAAACAAAACATTATCATTATAAATAGAACAACAATTGTTCTTAAATATAATACCAGAACCTTCCTTGTCCAACAACGGAAGTAATAATGTTTCTAAAGAGAACTGGAACATAATAACAACTTATTAACTTAATAGACTTTCTCGTAGGCACTGCTAAACAATAAGTTCCTATGGTTAATGTAGCAACCTTTGCTCCATTACAACACATAAGATTAGTACTTTGTTTAGCTTTCTACTTCTGCTTAGTCTCTGCATTGGATTGCATACGTGAGAACTACAGCCGGTATCCAATACCCAAGTAGAACCTTGACTTATAGAAAAATTTATTTTTAATCATGAACAAATCTATATCTGTAACCGAAGCTTCATTAAGCTTCTTCTGGTTAGCCTCTGTAAGATACTCCTTACAGTTTCCTTTCCAGTGTCCAGGCTTATTGCATTGGAAGCAAATTCCTTTGCTATCTGCATCAGTCTTGTTCTTATTGTCCTTTGTTTTTGCCTTTCCATTTACCTTCTTTGAATTGTTCTTCTTTTAAGAAGATCCTTTGGCCCTCTTCCGCTTCCTGAAAGAATCATCTACCAGTAAGACTTGGTTTTTCTTGGTTGGAAAGTGACTCTTTACAGTTTTCAACATGTTTAAGCAACTCAGGCAGGCTGACATATAGCTTGTTCATGTGGAAATTCACAACAATTTGTGAGAAAGAGTCCGGAAGTGATTGCAAGATCAAATCTTGGATCAACTCTCCATCCATTAAAACCCAGTTGTCCCAATTGTTCAATCAGATTGATCATTTTAGGACATATGTCTGTACTGTAATGCCATTGGTCATTCTAGATCGGAAGAGCTCCCTAGATATCTGATATCTAATAGTCCTACTTTCCTCACCCTTCAACTCCTTGAAGGTGCAAGAATATAGCAGGAGCATCCATAGTTTCATGCTGACGCTGAAGCTCGTTACTCATGGATGCGAGCATGATGCATTGAGCCAACTGTGCATCATCTTGCCACTTTCTAAAAATAGCAATCTCTTCCTCAGAGGCATTGTCTGCAACCATTGCAGGAATAGACATATTAAGGACATAAGATAGCTTTTCAACCTTGAGAACTATTCTCAAATTTCTTAACCAGTCCTTTTAATACGGTCCGATTAATTAGCATCTAATATGCTCCGCAGTGATAGTGAATTAGACATTGTAAAATTCTATAAATGAATTTGTAATTTAACAACATTTTAGCATACATTCATTTTTAATTAATTACCAAAATAAATTAGGTCTTTATTTTAAATTGATATCTCCCACTATTTTCATCAAACTATATTACCCTCAATATACAGTTCGGCAATTCTAATTAAAGATTTGCTAGTGAGACTAAGGATCCCATTTCAAATGTATATAGCCTTGTGGTGACACAACAAACGATATATAAATAAATAGGTAGACAACTATTGTCAATTACATCTCTATGTAACTCCTTGTATTTTGCCTCTTAGATTATTTTGATCAAGTGGTGACACATCCGAATCAAAATTATCCAAGTTAAGTCCATCCTAGCACTTCCATATATTCGAAAGAAAAACACTGTCCTTGTGGTGACACAACAAAACAGCATCGTTCAGTCTATGTATAAGCATCAAATGTGATAAAGCAACATCTTAAATATTTTAATACTTGCCTTGTGGTGACACAACAAACTCATATTAAATATTTAATACTCTATCGCTTTACCATGCTAGAAGGCGACGTTCGATATTCCAAATATCTTTGAACGCTTAGGACTTAATATAATTTCTTTGAGGGGTTTGTTATTATATGTCTCATCTTGTTTAGCGCGCATGCACATATATATATAAAATACGCGTCATATTATTTAACATGCGAAGCATGTTGTATAATATATAATATATACATAGTAAGCATGCACATATAGAATACTATATTCTACCCGGATTGATTATGGACTTTTATTCTAGTTTGGTTCACTAGAGCCATCAAGTGAACCAAAAGGTCAAACCTAGGGTGCAAGAATAAAATTTAAATATAACTATTACATTTAAACCCGGGCTCCATTACAAACGGGTCTTCAAGCGCTCCTTGCTCCTTTGTCTCCAATTCTTCAAGTAATTCTAACTAAACCTATTACATAAACTATTTACAATAAATAGAAACCTTGATCAGCAGTCAAGGGGAAGTACATAGGAGGGAGATAGAATTTACATTAAGAAAAATTAGAGAAGACGAGGTACGCAGACCCCATTTATAAAAACCCATTCATTCAAGCATCCACTAAAATAAATCCAATCACACATTGGTCAGTAGTCCATAATCAATCCCTATTTATTATCATACATATCTCTATATGTATCAATAAATAACATTCATCTCATGAATAATAAAACCATTCCATATATGCATTGATATCAATTAATGGGCAATTAAAAGTTTACTAGAAATCCAATTTTGAAACAAAATAAACCCCTTTATTTTAATCAAAATTTAAATCATAATAAACTTATTTATTTTATTTTATCCAATTTTGAATAAAAATAAACTCCTTTATTTTTAATCAAATTCCAAATCAAAATAAACTCTTTTATTTCAATTAACATGAAATCCAATTTCAAGTTCAAAACAAACTCTTTTATTTTAACTTAAAATTGTTGGAAAATAAAATATGTTGAATCCTATTCCTTATCAAAATAAACATCTTTATTTTTAAGGAAACATGGAATCCTATTCCATATGTGAATAAACTCTTTTATTCTAGGAAACATGGAATCCTATTCCATATGTGAATAAACTCCTTTATTCTAATTTTTATCAATTAAATAAACCATTTATTTTAATTGAAGGAAAAATTATTTTTCGGATTCTGCTGTCCGGCGCAGCTGCGCCCAGAATGAACTGGGACACGGCGCAGCTGCGCTGAACCCCAGAAAAAACTGATTCTGGGTATGGGCGCAGCTGCGCTCCAGAATGAACTATTCATTCGACTCCAATAAATATTTTCAAATAATTATAAAATTTCGGATTGTTATAAATTCCACAGATCTGGTGCTCACTATCCATTACATTCATATCTAACTACCCACAATATGTTAGGTTTGTACATAGCGCGAACATGTAATCTAATTACATAAATAGTGCGGAAGCGCGATAAAACGGATTTTAAAATTTTCATACAAACCATCACCATGATCATCCATGTGCTCAATTATCAATTAAACGAAAGAGATAGAGATTAAGAAATTATACCCTCGTAGAACCGTGCTTCCTCGGGTACAAGTTCACCTCCAATTCCTTCGCGTTGTCCTTGAATTTCACCGATTAAATTCCTTCCTTTGATCAACGTTAGCCACCCAAGTGTTTGGCCTCTAGAGGTTATCCACCAAGGAATAATAGTTATTCAAGAAGATGGGTGTTGGCAAAACCCTAGTTTCTATCTCTATAGAAATTGCAAGTACTCTCTCTCTCCAATTCTCATGGAAGAGTGTGTAAATTGTCTAACAATCTAATTGTCTGACTGTCTAACCGTGTAACCCTAAATCATAATAAGACTCCTCTTATTTATAGATATAGGGAACCCTCCTAAACTATTTAGGATTAGGGTTTTTATTTTAATTAAACTCCTTTAATTAATTGAACTCCTAATCCAATTAGGAATTCATGAGAGAGTACTTCTATTAATTAATTCCCAATCCCTATTAGGAATTAAATAATAGTAATTGTAATAATAATAATAAGACTCTTCTTATTAATTTATATTTAATATTTCCAAAATATTAAATAATAAATATTAAGCTATTTAATTTATTCTATCTCCATAGACTAAATTAAATACACTTAACTTATTATTACAATTATGCCATTTACTTCTTAAATAAATATTTTCCTTTTGCGGTGTGACCCTTTAGGTTCTCCATATTAAACCGGTTGTGAATAAATCAATTAGAACAATTCTAATCTTATTTAAATAAATAAATTAAACTATTTAATTCATTTAAATAAATAATATTTATTCTACAATAAGGGTAAGCCCCCTTAGCGATCAACGACTTTCCAGATAATATAGATTTCAACATTAATCATAAAAGAACCTTTCAGTGAATAGTTACCGTACAATTCAATCCTTCTACCATACAATGTCCCAATTAAATATAAGACATGGAATTACTGTCAAGTCTTATTTTATTTAATTATATGTATTTCGATTCTGAAATGCACAACTCTGATAATGCAAATAAGAAACTCCTTTCTAATTTCATTCTGCTTTGGCCAAAGACTTCTGAGTCGTCATTTATCGAATCACATAGGACATTCACTCCTTCTACTAGAAGTGGTAGATTCTTTGTTGATCATTCACCTATCTCCATGTATAACTTATTATACCCAATCATACCCTTTGATATACCCTAAGGGTCTTAAGGGACATGTCAAAGTATAACTCATCATACACAAGATACTATGATGATCTCAAGTCCAAGGATCACTTGTACTACTATCACTTGAGGAATTCCTATTGACAGGCGAGTAAAACTCCATTAGGTATTCCTTAGCGAGCCACGTTCAGTGAACTTATTCTCTAATAAGCACCTACATACTTGCTTTAGTGTCTCCACACAAATGATTATGAGATCAATCATCCTCTTCATAAGAGCAAGCAACGTATGTACTAATCTATCCGGATTCACTAATCCCCTTTTTAGTAATCCAACGATTAGGAACAATTTTAGTTTGTGAGCTATCTAGAATTTAGATCTCATTAGCATGATCACCATCATGATTCTAAAAGCATTGCTCAAAACTATGGGTTTATCACATTTAATATAACAGCACTATGTAGATAATGTAAAATGCCTTTTTCAAACGAATAAGATTATAAAGTATATGCTACATCATATCAAATATGATTGGCTTGTGTGCATACTACTTTCACAATAAAGGATAATAACAATAATAAACTTAATAAACAATACTCCCATTAAAGGGTTACATCACAAGTAAACTCCCAGGTCATCTAACCTTTATTACATCATTAGCGGAATAAAACATGATAATAATAAATAAGTCTTGTTACAAAAGCTTTATCAAATAAAAGTAAATTATTCTTCATTAATTGTTCATCTTGCCCTTGCCCTTGCTCGTAGATGGCTCATCAGACCTCTCAATCTTAGCTGCAATGTTTTATGCAAGGGTGAGCAAAACAATTGCCCACCAGGGTAGCAATAATAATAATAACATAGAAATAATCAATGAATAGATTCTAATTGAATAGCTCGATAGAAAACTCGGCTTTTGAATTAAGATTAGAAATCAAGATGAAAAGTACATCTGAGGGTCACAAGACTACGAACTATGTCTTAGGTTAGCAAGTATCTCTACTGTAATCTTTAACAGTCTTATAGACTATATGGACCATCTATCTCGTACTCCGGGGGATCAGCCCTTCGTATAATGTATTGTGCACAAACATTTTAACGTTATTGCGTAGTATAATCCCTTATATTAGGGTTGTTCATCTCAGCTTTGACATTAGAGTCCATACCAAAGGAAATTTGGTTTGGAATAGCTTCAATAGAAATTCTAGATTTTAGAACACTCATCGTCTATGGACTAGTCAAATCAATAAGGGTTCGCTAGCCACTAAAGAGTTTGATACAACAATATAAGATTGTACAATGATATTTATGACCAAGGATCGAACAACAATGATTCATAGTTGAATAAACGTTTTATATCAAACTAATACCTTCAAAAGAATTAGAAATCTTACTTAGAAATTACATACTTTGAACAATTTAGGAAAGCCTTGCTTGAAATAAAGAAGCAAAGGTTAGGAACTTGCACAATGTAAAAGTAGAGTTAAGAAACTTGCCTCATGCGTTAGCTAAACAATTACAACTCACGTTCTCCAATATCGTACATATACCATAAGGATCACAATACCAATTAGTTACATTACAATTATGTTTATAGGTTTAACTTCCATTTCACTTAACTTAGTTATCTTAGCCAAGTTGATAGTCTTTAACTTAGTTGACTATACTAACCACATACTGTAACGCCCCCAAATTCGAGTCCCTTGGACCTCCAATCTGGTGCGTCACAGTATGATGAGTAGGTTTCATACCTACTTATTGGATACTATTTTGCTTCATTTGTTGCTTAACTTGTAGTTCCAAAGTGTGTTTTCATGCATTTTCCTCATATTTTTGGTATTGCCTCATCATTTGCATTCTATGGCTTTTGCACAGTTTTTGGATTGTTTGGCAAAGAGCATGTGACATATGATGTTTGGGAGCTGAATGAATAAAAGTTGCTAGCACAGTGCGCGTGAATCGAGGAATCAGACTGAGTACAGCAGTGCAGCAGACTGATAGACAGCGCAGCTATGCCCATTTTGGCTTGGAAGCCAGCGCAGCTGCACCCGTGCCCTGCGCCCAGTAGCTTCCAGCGCAGCTGCGCCCAGTAGCTTCTAGCGCAGCTGCGCCCAGTAGCTTCCAGCGCAGCTGCGCCCAGCTTGGCCTTGAGGCCGGCGCAGCTGCGCCCTCCGTTTTCCTGCTGAAGTCCTCAGCGCAGCTGCGCCTATTTTGCAAAGGAATCTAGCATAGTTGCGCCCGTCGCCAGCCAGCCATGCAGACACGTTCCAGACAGCTATGCAGACTTGCCAAAAACATGTGGAATGAATGTCAGGTTTTCAGGAAATTAGTGGAATGCTATTTTATCAGTTGGGAATCAAATTTAGTCAATAAAAGACAATTGGGAAGCTTGAATATAATCATGCAGAGAATCAATTTGAGGAGAGCTTATCCTCCACGAAAAAAATCATCACAGACTAAATTTTATTCCCAGAAAAATGAAAGGTAGCTGTTGATCATCAGAATCACTTGGGAACTGAAGAATGGAGCTACATGGATGCTGAATTGAAGTTAGGGAGCAAGAAAGCGAGGATCATCACAACTTGGAAAATCAACGGATTAGCAGAAACGGGAAAATTGAAGCAGGGAGTTTTATTATTTCCTTTCTTTGATTTATTTCTTATTCTGTAAAAACAATGATGAACCATTTGTGTATGATGAATTCTCTTATTATTATGAACTAAACTTAATTCTGGGGATTATAATGAATCTTTTGCATTACTGAAAATTGAAATGCTTCCTTATTATTGCTAGTTGGTTATAAAATGAATGTCTAGCATAATTTATACTAAACATTTAATTGCTTGATCACCAATTACCGTGATAATTTATATGGAATTGAGAGAGGAAATATAAATTAAGATCTGATTATGCTAGCATATGTTCATTATTACTACATTCCTCATGGATTAATGTTTCGTCCTGAGGATAGAAATATACCGAAGCATCATATGTGGCCAATTGAGAACTTATACTTCAACCCTCTTGATTGTAATTCACATAGAGATATAGTGCGTTAGTCATCTAGGGTGTTCACATTCATTCTATCAATTGTGGATTTAGTATGATATGAATATGGTGCATCGAAAGGTGGTCATATTTTACAGTCGTGTTCTCGACCAACATTCCATAATAATCAATTAGCAACGATAGGAAGCATGGAAATCTAAGTTTGCAATAAGTGAAATTATAATCCCAAACCCATAAAATCTGTATTTATACAATCATAATTTGCTCTATTTGTTTCTTTAGTAATCTTTAGACAATTTCATCATTGTACTCAACTGTTTAAAGAAATCAAGATAATTATAAAATCAGTGTTTGATAGTTGTAATTGCAATTCTATTCTCCGTGGGATCGATATCTTACTTACTTTATATTACTTGTGGCTCACGTGCACTTGTGTGTATGCGTCATATTTTGTTATACACACAAATATCCCAACAAGTTTTTGGCGCCGTTGCCGGGGAGTTGTAATTGCGTTTGTAACTTTCACCATCAGTTTAAATTAGATTGGTTTTAGTTAAACAAATCTGTTTTTGTCTTAATTCTATTTTATTTTCTTTTATATTGTTATAGGTACTCTTGAGTAGTGTATGCATACTCGATTGAAAATCCTGACCTATTGCCTTTCGTGGATAACATTGAGAAAAGGGTTCAACAGTCAAGAAAATGTGCTGAAACTATTCCAGAGAATCTAGACCAATCACAAGCAATGGCGGGAGAAGCACAAAAAGCATTGAGAGATTATGCTACGTCAAGGATCAATGAATTGCAATCAAGTATCATAAGGCCAGCCATAACAACCAATTCCTTTGAAATCAAACTAGGGACTATCCATATGATCCAAAACTCTGTCCAATTCGGGGGAATGGTGATTGATGATCCAAATGAGCACTTGATGAGCTTTTTAGAGATCTTTGATACATTCAAATTCAGTGGAATTTCGGATGATGCAGTGAGATTGCGGTTATTCCCATTCACATTGAGGGATAAAGCAAAGAGTTGGCTACACTCACTACCACCGGGATCCATTACAACTTGGCAAAATTTGGCACAGAAATTCTTAGCAAAATTCTTCCCACCAGCCAAAACTGCTAAGTTAAGAAATGATATCTCATCATATGAGCAACTTCATGGAGAATCCTTATATGAGACATGGTAGCGGTACAAGGAATTATTGAGGAAGTGTCCATATCACGGTTTGCCCCAATGGATGCAACTTAACACATTTTACAATGGGTTGAATATCCACACACGGGCAGGCATTGATGCATCTTCGGGAGGAGCATTCATGGCCAAGAATTATGATAGACTCCACGGCACACTTGCGTGAGGTGGTCGTTGCCCGGATCATTTCCAGCAAGTTATAAAAGTGGAACTCGTTCGAATCCTTAATCCCTCGTCTGAATATAGACGATAAACCTTGGAATAGTCGATCAAGCAATTTGAATGTATGAAGGATGAAACACCAATAACATTTTGACCCTCGTTTAATTCAAACAATAATCTCCGTATAATTGAATGATGCGGTAGAATAACGCCACACACAACTATGGTTTGTTGTATGATAAGTTAAATATGAATCTCAAAAGAAAAACTAAGAAAACTACTTAGAAATCCTTCAAAGAACCAAAAGTAGAGAATAGCTCTCAAGTATGAATAAACTCAGAATAATATTGAATTGTTTTTGAATTACAAGCAAAAATGTCTATTTATACTAACTATGAAACCCTAGAATCCATAAAGGAAATAGCAACTGATTTGGAATCAAAATCCTATCTTAATATATCCTAATTACAATAGAATTATGAAAATATGCTGAAATTAAGGAAAAAAAAATCTAATCAAACGCCACTTTGGTATCTGTGCACAGTGCCTAGCGCCGTAGGCGCTGGGTTTCTTCTTGTTGCAGCGCTGCAGGCGCTAACCTACAGTAGCCTCAACACCACATGCGCGCCGTAGGCGCTAGGAACATAAGACTTGGAGCGCTGTAAGCGCTGAGTGACAGTGCCTTCCACATTTGGCTAGCGCTATTGCCGCTGGAAACACAATGGCCCGAGCGCTCTAGGCGCTAAGGTTGCTGAAGAGCTTGAATTGGCGAGCGCCGCAGGCGCTAGACTCATAAGGCACGTAGCGCCGTAGGCGCTAGAACCCAAACTTAGGTGAAATTTCTCCTCCTTTGCTTCTTGGCTTGGGTCCCTCACTTGTAGCACATTCACAAACCTAGGTTCCAACTCCAACGCCTTTGAACTTGCATCCTTGTCATTCCAAGCTCCTTGAATAAACCCAATAAGCCCCTCCCTGAAGTGCTTTGCTCGTGCTCTCGTCACTGGTCCAACTGGAACTGACACCGGATCCGCTCCATAGCTTCCGCCCTTGTCCTTGCCAAGTATGTCCTCATCATTCCTCTCCTCTTGGAAAGGATTTGTCCTCAAATTATCTCCTACATCAAACGAACTAAGGTCAGAGACATTAAATGATGCTCTAACACTATACTCACCCGGTAAATCTAGTTTATAGGCATTGTCATTAATGCGCTCAAGAACTTGAAATGGCCCATCCCCTTTAGGAAGCAATTTTGATCGTCGTTGACCCGGAAATCTTTTTTTTCGCAAGTGTAACCATACCCAATCTCCCGGTTCAAAAACAACTTGACGTCGACCCTTATTGGCCTATTTTGCGTATTGCTCCGTCCTCCTCTCAATGTTGAGTCGAGTTTTCTCATGTATCTGCTTAACAAACTCAGCCTTTTGCTTTCCATCCAAGTTAGTATACTCAGAAACAGGTAATGGTGATAAATCCAACGGTGTTAGAGGATTAAAACCATATACAATCTCAAACGATGAAAAACTAGTAGCAGAATGAACAGATCGATTATAAGCAAACTCAACATGTGGTAAACATTCCTCCCAATGCTTAATATTTTTCTTAATGATCGCCCTTAATAATGCAGATAAAGTCCTATTTACAACTTCAGTATGACCGTCAGTTTGTGGATGACAAGTAGTTGAAAATAACAGTTTAGTACCTAACTTACACCACAATGTCTTCCAAAAATAACTCAAAAATTTAGAATCTCTATCTGAAACAATGGTTCTAGGCATGCCATGCAAACGCACAATTTTCCTAAAGAACAAATCAGCAATATGGGACGCATCATCAGTTTTGTGACATGGAATAAAATGTGCCATCTTAGAAAATCTATCCACAACCACAAATATAGAATCATGACCACGCTTAGACCTAGGTAAACCCAACACAAAATCCATATATAAGTCAATCCAAGGTTCACCAGATATAGGCAATGGCGTATACAATCCATGAGGCTGAACATGAGACTTAGCTTGTTTACACGTAATGCATTTATCACAAAGTATTTCTACATCCCGTTTCATATGAGGCCAATAAAAATGCTCTTTTAACACAGATAAAGTCTTTACAACACCAAAATGACCCATCAGACCTCCCCCATGCGACTCCCTAACCAACAACTCACGCAAAGAACATGCAGGTATACACAACTTATTTTCTCGAAACAGAAAACCATCAACTTTAAAGTAGTTACCTACAGCATTCTTCTCACATGATCTAAACTCTTCACAAAAATCAAGGTCACTAACATATAAGTCTTTGATTCGTTCAAAACCAAGCAATTTTGTATCAAGAGTATTTAATAACGCGTACCTCTTCGAAAGAGCATCAGCAACAACATTCTCCTTACCCTGTTTGTACCGGATGACATATGGAAATGTCTCGATAAACTCCATCCACCTAGCATGCCGCTTGTTCAACTTATGTTGCCCTTTCAAGTACTTCAAGGATTCATGATCGGTGTGAATCACGAACTCTTTTGGCCAAAGGTAGTGTTGCCACGATTACAATGCTCGAACCAATGCATACATCTCCTTGTCATAAGTAGGATAGTTTAGAGCTGCCCCACTTAACTTCTCGCTAAAGTACGCCACTGGTTTCCCTTCCTGCATCAACACAGCTCTAATCCCTAAACCTGAAGCATCACACTCAATCTCAAAAGTCTTAGTAAAGTTAGGTAAAACAAGCAAAGGAGCGTTAGTCAATTTATCTTTAATCAATTTAAACGCCTTTTCCTATTCTTCACCCCACTTAAAACCCACACTCTTTTTGATTACTTCCGTTAATGGCGCTGTGATGTCGCTGAAGTTCCTCACAAACCGTCGGTAGAAACTAGCCAATCCATGAAAGCTTCAAACTTGGCTCACATTTTCGGCCATTCTCGGATTGCACGTATTTTCTCCTCATCCACTTGAACCCCCTGTGAACTCACAACAAATCCAAGAAAAACAACTCTATCCGTACAAAACGTGCACTTATCCATGTTAGCAAATAACTTTTCTTTTCTAAGCACATCGAAAACAGATTTCAAAAGCAATGCATGCTCTCCCAAGTTTTTGCTATATATCAAGATATCATCAAAATAAACTACCACAAATTTGCCAATGAATGGTCGCAAAACATGGTTCATCAATCTCATGAAAGTACTAGGAGCATTAGTTAAACCAAAAGGTAACACTAACCACTCATAAAGACCATATTTTGTTTTGAAAGCAGTTTTCCATTCATCACCCTCTTGCATTCTAATTTGATGATAACCACTTTTTAAATCAATTTTTTAGAATATACAAGACCCATGCAATTCATCTAACATGTCATCTAATCGAGGAATGGGATATCGATATTTTACCGTAATGTTATTTACCGCTCGATAATCGATGCACATCCGCCATTTCCCATCCTTCTTCGGCACTAAGATCACGGGAACTGCACAAGGACTCATGCTCTCCCTCACGAACCCTTTCTCCATTAGTTCGCCAACTTGCCTTTGTAACTTCTTCGTTTCTTCGGGATTACTCCGATAGGCTGGACGCTTTGGAATGGTAGCGTCGGGTACAAAATCAATCTGATGCTCAATTCCTTGAATTGGTGGTAATCCCTGTGGAAGCTCATTGGGAAACACATCCTTATAATCCTATAAAAGAGATGAAACAACACTAGGCAAGAAAAAATCGTTAGCGTTAGTACTCAAAAGCGCTTCCTTATACCGAAGTATGATCATCGCCTGTTTAGAATCCAAAGCTCACCTTACGTCACTCTTTTTTGCATATATATTTGTTTTTCTCTCATCATCTTTTCTTTTCTCGCTTTCTTTTTCTCTCTTATTGTTTTCCTCATTATTTTTTTCCTCTCGATTTTTCTTCTCCTCGCTCTCTTTACTTTTTTCATGGTCTTTCTGCAAATGAATTTGATCCTCATGTACCTGATGTGGTGACATAGGACATAAAGTAACCTTCCTCTTATTGTGAACAAAGGAATATTCATTGGTGAAGCCATCATGCTTCCCTCGCCTATCAAATTGCCACGGTCGACCAAACAATATGTGACCCGCTTGCATTGGCACCACGTCGCACAAAATCTCATCCACGTATCTCCCAATAGTAAATGGCACCATCACTTGTTTAGTCACCTTAATCTCATTACTGTCATTAAGCCACTGCAATCGATACGGTTGAGGATGATTGGTTATGGAAAGCCCCAATTTCTCCACCATAGCCTTACTTGCTACATTCGTGCAACTACCTCCGTCAATCACGACACAACAAATCTTCCCATTCACAAGACACGTAGTGTGAAATAAATTCTCCCGTTGCTCGCTGCTTTCTTCCTTCACCTGCTCATTAAGTACTCGTCGGGTAACTAAGACTTCCCCAAATATTGTAACTTCCCTATCGTCAGCCTCCTCCACAAGTGGCATCGAATCGGTGTCACTTTCTTCCCATTCGGTTTCCACTTCCCCATTATCACGTAATATCATTGTCCGTTGATTCGGACATTGACTTGCAATATGACCTTTACCTTGAAATTTAAAACAAACAATATCCCCATTACGACTAAAAGAAGGTTGCTCATTTTTACCTTGCTTTCCCCGATTAGTCACATCCGGTCTAGGCTCCACTTTTGGCTTGTTCACAACTGGCTTCTCCTCTCGCTTCACCACATTAGATTTCCATGATGAACCCGGATTAGGCATCGACCGTTGGCCACCTCTCCTCCTGAGTTGTTTCTCAATCTTGATAGCCATGTGCACCATCTCTTCTAACTCTAGATAATGCTGTCGTTCGACCAAATATGATATCTCCCAATTCAAACCTGTCGAAAACCTAGCCATCGTCGCCTCTTTATCCTCAACTAAATCAGCTCTGGCTATTAGCATCTCCATCTCCTTGTAGTAGTCCTCTACACTTCGAACACCTTGTCTCAAGCTTTGCAAACTGCGAACTAACTCTCGGTGGTAGTAATCTGGTACAAATCTTTTCTTTATGATAGTCTTCAACTCCACCCATGTGTCAATTGGACGTTGTCCACACCTTATTCTGCTGGTTGTTAGTTGATCCCACCATGTAACTGCATAACCTGAGAATTCCGTAGCGGCAAGTTTAACTTTCTTACGATCTGAATAATTATGACAGTCAAAAATCCTCTCCATCTTCTTCTCCCATTCCAGGTACGCCTCAGGATCACTCGTACCTTGGAAAGCTGGAATTGATATTTTGATGCTATCCAAGTTATCATCCACCCGATTCCTTTGGTCGGCTCTATCATCTCTGTGTCTCCTATTCCTGGCCTCAAATCGCCTTCCAATATCTAGATCAAATTCCTCTTCGTAGGAATCCTCCTCGTTATTCCTATTCTCATTTTTCTGCACCTTCTCCTTCTTTTGAGAATCCATCATCACTTGCGACTGCTCCCTTTGAATACTCTCGATCCTCTCAAATCTTTCATCAAAGAGATCCAACTTGCGAATTACTTGTTGTAGTAAAACATCCAGGTCCACACTTGACCCTTCCCTTTGTCCTTTTGTTGAAGATCCTTCTCCAAACAAACCCTTATCCTTCATTCCAGACATTTTTTTTCCTGTAAAACAGAGGTTAGTAGCAAAATATTTTTCTCACCACTCCCTTACGTGTTTCACTCCGTCAATGTTTCGCTCGTGTATTACTTGTCGAATGATCTCACAACTAAGCCTTTTACCTCTAAATATTCTCTCTAATAGGTTCTTTTTGAATTTACCTAGCAAAAATTCTCGGTTTTACTAATCAAATCAAAAATAACTTATCACGAACAATATAGTCGGTATGAATAGAAGTAGCAACAATATTGATTACGGAACTGACAATGAAATCTACGGACAAATTGAAATAACTGAAATAAAATTTTCTATACTTGTTTTTTACTCACAAATACCACGATACAATAAAGATAGATACTTAGCTAGAAAACGCAGCTTTGATACCAAATGATAGACTCCACGACACGCTTGCGTGAGGTGGTCGTCGCCCGGATCGTTTCCAGCAAGTTATAAAGGTGGAACTCGTTCGAATCCTTAATCCCTCGTCTGAATATAGACGATAAACCTTGGAATAGTCGATCAAGCAATTTGAATGTATGAAGGATGAAACACCAACAACACTTTGACCCTCGTTTAATTCAAACGATAATCTCCGTATGATTGAATGATGCGGTAGAATAACGCCACACACAACTATGGTTTGTTGTATGATAAGTTAAATATGAATCTCAAAAGAAAAACTAAGAAAACTACTTAGAAATCCTTCAAAGAACCAAAAGTAGAGAATAGCTCTCAAGTATGAATAAACTCAGAATAATATTGAATTGTTTTTGAATTACAAGCAAAAATGTCTATTTATACTAACTATGAAACCCTAGAATCCATAAAGGAAATAGCAACTGATTTGGAATCAAAATCCTATCTTAATATATCCTAATTACAATAGAATTATGAAAATATGCTGAAATTAAGGAAAAAAAATCTAATCAAACGCCACTTTGGAATCCGTGCACAGTGCCTAGCGCCGTAGGCGCTGGGTTTCTTCTTGCTGCAGCGCTGCAGGCGCTAACCTATAGTAGCCTCAACACCACGTGAGCGCCGTAGGGGCTAGGAACATAAGACTTGGAGCGTTGTAAGCACTGAGTGACAGTGCCTTCCACATTTGGCTAGCGCTATTGGCGCTGGAAACACAATGGCCCGAGCGCTCTAGGCGCTAAGGTTGCTGAAGAGCTTGAATTGGCGAGTGCCCCAGGCGCTAGACTCATAAGGCACGTAGCGCCGTAGGCGCTAGAACCCAAACTTAGGTGAAATTTCTCCTCCTTTGCTTCTTGGCTTGGGTCCCTCACTTGTAGCACATTCACAAACCTAGGTTCCAACTCCAATGCCTTTGAACTTGCATCCTTGTCATTCCAAGCTCCTTGAATAAACCCAATAAGCCCCTCCCTGAAGTGCTTTGCTCGTGCTCTCGTCACTGGTCCAACTGGAACTGACACCGGATCTGCTCCATAGCTTCCGCCCTTGTCTTGCCAAGTATGTCCTCATCAAGTTATGATGAAGCTTAAGACCTTTTGGAGACTATGGCTGCAAATAACTATCAATGGCCAACAGCTAGATCCAGTCAACCAAAAATAGATGGGATTTTAGATGTTGACACAGCCACATCACTCCAAGCCCAGATATCTGCTATAGCCAAAACGTTTGACAACCTATATGAAGGAAAGGGGCAGCAAGTTTCCATGAATTGTGAGCTTTGTACAGGTTCACACTCTTCTGACCAATGTGCCATCAATTCTGAATCTGTGCATTTCATGAGCAACTATCAGCGGCTAGCAAATCAATATCAGAATAATTATAATCCGGGGAATAGGAATCATCCTAACTTCTCATGGAGCAACCATCAAGATTATCCACAAGCTCCAAAACCTCACAATCCTCCGGGGTTCCACAATCAGCAACAAGCCACAGCTACTGATAAGAGGGTTGCTGATGTGAATGAAAAGTTGGATAAATACATGGCCAAAACTGATAAGTTGGAGCAAGGCCAAGCATTGGGTTTCAAGAATTTGGAAAACCAGATGAGTCAATTGTTCATCTTGTTATCTAATAGACCTCAGGGGGCTCTTCCTAGTGAAACAAAAATCAATCCAAGGAGAAATGAAAAGGAGCAAAGCCAAGCTGTCACCCTCAGAAGTGGGAAGCAGACTCTGCCAACCAGCGCAGCTGCGCCTATTTCACAAAAAAAGCCAGCGCAGCTGCGCCCTTCTCCAGAGGTTGATCCTGCCGGCACAGCTGCGCCCATTTTGTAAGGGGAGCCAGCGCAGCTGCGCCCTTCCCCAGAAACTGACTCTACTGAAATTTTTGGAGAGGAAGATAGCATAGAGAAATCTGAGCCCACATCAATAAAAAGTACAGAAAAGACTCAACCCCCTCCCACCAGATATTATCTACCAGTTCCGTACCCTAAGCGACGACAAAAGTAGAAATTGGACAAACAATTCTCTAAGTTTCTTGAGGTATTCAGAAAGCTACAAATCAACATACCATTTGCAGAAGCTTTAAAACAAATGCCGAGCTATGCCAAGTTCATGAAGGGGATTCTGCCAAGGAAGAAGAAATTGTAAGATTTTAAAATTGTAGCTTTGACAGAAGAATGCAGTGCCATATTACAAAGAAAGCTACCTCCAAAGTTGAAGGATCCGGGCAGTTTCACCATTCCTTGAACCATTGGAGACCTGTCATTCAAGAAATGCTTATGTGATCTCGGTGCCAGCATTAATCTCATGCCATTGTCCGTCTATACTCAGTTGGGATTACTAGCACCCAAACCAACAAATGTCTCTCTTCAGCTAGTGGATCGTTCATTCACCTACCCGAGAGGAATAGTGGAAGATGTTCTTGTTAAGGTTGATAAGTTCATATTCCCAGCTGACTTCATAATCCTAGACTTCGAGGAAGACAAGGATATTCCCATCATACTTGGGAGGCCATTTTTAGCTACCGGGAGGACTCTCATTGATGTACAAAAGGGTGAATTGACAATGAGGGTTCAAAACCAAGAAGTCACTTTTAATGTCTTTAAAGCGATGAAATTCCCGACCGAAGAGGAAGATTGTTTTCGAGTAGATATCATTGAAAGCGCAGTGACCGATGAGTTCATGAAAGCCACACGTAGTGACCTGCTTGAGATGACACTGACAGGGGACATAGACTTGGACGAGCCCGAGAACTGTGAGTTTGTCCATTCGCTAGATGCATTACCAAGGATGGCAAAGTTCAAGGTACCAATTGAGCCCTTGATAAGCTCAAAAGAGTCCTCTCCGCATTTGAAACCATCTAGAGAGGTACCCCCGAAACTTGAGCTTAAGCCCTTGCCAAATCACCTCAGGTACGCATATCTAGGCACTTCAGATACATTACCTGTCATTATTTCTTCTGCACTAACCTCTTTACAGGAAGGCAAGCTGATAAAATGTTTGTGCACAATATAGGGGATTAATTACGCGACAGCGTTAAAATGTTTGTGCACAATACATTGTACAAAGGGCTGGTCCCCCTGAGTACGAGATGGATGGTCCATAGTCTATAAGACTGTTAAAGGTTACGGTAGAAATACTTGTTAACCTAGGACATAGTCCAAGGTCTTGTGACCCTCAGATACAATTTTAAACCTTGAATTATATAATCAGTTCTTAAGCCAAGTATCCTGTTAAACTTTCATATCTCGATTGATTATTGATTGAATTTAGAAAACTATAATACCTCAATTGAAATCTATTTCGTTAATTATTCAATTGTTATCGTTATTATGCTTGTGGGCAATTCTTTGCTCACTCTTGCACTAAAACATTGCAGCTAAGACTGAGAAAGCGGACGAGCCGTCCACGAGTAAAGGCAAGGGCAAGATGTCGAAGTAGCAAGAGACCTGTTATACATTTGATGTTTATTTGTAGCGAGACTTGTTTAAAATTATGTTTTAATTCTGCACTGATGTAATAGAGGTTAGATAACCTGGGATTTATTTATTTAAGAGATTTGAGATGTAACCCCTTTTTGTGGGAAGATGTTTCATTCAGTTTAATTATATTATCTTTATCATGGGTAGTTAGTCTTGAATGTATGGTATAGTGAACACCAAATTTGTGGAGTTGAAGTACCCGGATTTGGGGGTGTCACGGGTTGGTATCAGAGTCGTAGGTTATAAACCTTTAGGTGGGAAAAACCTTAGGGTAGTAGCCTTTTAGAAGATAGAGAATATAGTGGTGATAAACTTTTATCGAGTTCTAAGGAATAGATTACAGAAATTCATAAAAGACACTAAAATGATTATGTGTTATGTGCTTATTTGATAACAAACTTATGTGCTCGCGAGTATTATCGAGTAGTAGTTAAAACTTAAAATTTTGGTGGTAGGATGACTGATATCGGAGGACCCAGCCAGGCTAGGGAGGAGGAGTCCCGAGATATTCATACGGTCTGGGAGCAGCCAGTTCCGAGAGAACCAACCCCACTGACCACTGTTGTAGAACCTAAGTACGAGCCTGAGTCAGATCCTGAGGAGGATCCTAAAAAGGTTAAGGAGGAGGAGGAAGACCTTGAGGAGATACCACTATCTTCCTTAGGTGCTCAGATGTACGAGCAGGTGTATGATCGCAACATAGAATTGCAAGATAGAGTGGAGGAGTTAGAGAGGCAGCTGGCTGAGCGATAGACTGTCTTGGAGTAGAAGAACAGTGAGATTGAGGAGCTCGATATACGTCTTGGGGACGTGGAGTGGAAGTTGGTTCATGAAGAGAGCCAAAAGAAGGAGTTAGAAGATCAAGTGGTGGAATGTCCAGCCGCTCTAGAGCAGAAGGATGTAGAGATCCAAGACCTTTCATCACGTCTTGCAGAAGTCGAGCAGAGACTAGCTTAGTCTGAGTACAGACGAGGTCAGCTATTGGATAGAAATGATATGGTACGAGAAGAATTGAAAGAGGAGAGAGCTAAGCGGGCTAGAGCTGAAAATGCTTGGTTGAGGGAGGCTAATCGCGCAGATCGTGTTGAATGTGAGGTGCGGTCAAAGAAGGCCAAGATTGATGAGATGGAGTATATTTTTCACACCACTGTAGATAGAGCTCAGGATCGAGTTCATCGTCATCAAGATGTAATGGGTCGAAGAATGGTGATTTGTATTATGGAGCAGGAACGCGAGGAAGCTGTGCGCCGTGGGATGTTATCGTAGATTAGGATTAGAGGTGCTAGTATGAAAATCTATGAAGATTAATAAGTTGTAAATCCCAGTTTTATATAATGGGATAGAATAATGATGTAATCCTGAAACTTTATGATTTCAGGATAGATGATGTAAATAACTATGATGTTATTTTATTATGTTTTGAAGCAGTAAATGAATAAAATGCGAAAATTTATCAGATGTGTTATGTGTTAAGTGTTGTTTATAAATGTTTAAGTTAAGACTGAAATGTTTAAGTAATTGAGTAATAATCTAATAGCGTAAATTTTTAACAATAAGATGCCGCTAAGAAGAAGATAAACCTGGCAACAGACCCCTGAGGGATCTACCAATAACAACGAAGAAGTCAACGCTAATCCAATGCAGCAGTTGGTAAATTTGCTAACGGGAGCATTTGCGAATCAACCCCAAGCTCAGGCCATGACTTTTAAAGATTTCAAGGCTGTTGTACCCCCAGAATTTCAAGGGTCTATGAATCCGATCGAGGCACAAACCTGGGTCATGGAGATGGAGAAAGTATTTGATGTTGCTAGGGTCAACGAGGACCAGAAGACTGCATTTGCAACATTTATACTCAAATCAGAAGCAAGCTACTGGTGGCAAGCTAATAAAACCCGAAGTGGGCAAGGGATAATACCGTGGGAGCGATTTAAGGAAATATTTTTCGAGACCTATTTTTCGGCAAGCGCGCAGAATCAAATAGAGGTGCAGTTTCTAGAGTTGAAGCAAGGTACCATGATAGTACCTGAGTATGCTGCAAAATTCAATGAGTTGGCGAGGTTTGCACCATATCAAGTCAACACGGATGAGCGGAAGGCTAGAAGGTTTGAGCAGGGACTGAAGCCCTGGCTGTATAGCCGAGTTTCAATGTTTCAACTGAATTCATTTGCGGTAGTGTTAGAGAAGGCGATTATCGCTGAAGGAGGGAGTGATGCTCTGTCTAAATACAATCAAGAGCAGAAGAAAAAGAAGAGTGAGAATGATAATAAAGCAAGTGCTAGCCATGGTGGCAGCAATCAAAAGAGAAAGTGGAGTGATAGTAACTCTGGTGGCAGTCAGCAGGGAAGTCATAAAAAGAAGGTGGAGGTATGCAGTAACTACGGAAAGAGCCATGTGGGTGTTTGCTTAAAGGGTAAGAGAGTATGCTTTAACTGCGGTCAGGAGGGTCATATCGCACTGAATTGCCCTAGTCCGAAGAAGGGCACATGTTTTATTTACGGGTCGAAGGATCACTTTGTTCGAGATTGCCCTAAGAAAGCTACATGTGGAGCTAGTGCATGAAAGGGGAACAACAGTGGTGGCAATCTGACTATCACAGGACCGACGCAGCCCAATCGACCTACCACTCGAACATTCAACATGACGGTGCAGGATGCTGTGCAGTCAAAGGATGTAGTGTCAGGTATCATTCCGGTCAATAGAGTAAATGCTTACGTATTATTTGATTCAGGTGCTACTTGTTCATTCATATCCGATGATTTTGCTAGGAAATTAGAGTTACCTCAGGAAGAGTTAGATTACCCTATGAATATAGAAATTGTAAATAGGGAAGTGATTCCTATTAAGTTTATCCACAAGAACTGTCAGGTAGACATTAAGGGTCATATACTTGATCCCAATTCGTCTTGGGGAGTTTGATGTTATTTTGGGAATGGATTGGTTGTTCAACCATGGGGCAGTTATTGATTGTCAAAAGAAGTGTGTAAACCTTATGACTTCGTCAAAGGTAGTGTTTTATGGTAGTAAGTCGCCTAGACAAGCAAGTTGTCTGACGATGATGTAGGCCAGAAAGATTTTGAGACAAGGATGTGTAGGATATCTAGCCTACATAGTCGATACCCGAAAGGTGGCGTGTTCCCTGATGATTTACCGGGATTACCACCAGATAGGGAAATTGAATTTTTAATTGATTTAGTACCGGGTACAGCCCCTACATCAAAAGCCCCATACCGAATGGCTCCAGTAGAAATGAAGGAGTTGATGGTGCAATTACAAGAGTTGCTGGATAAAAAGTATATTCAACCGAGTGTTTCGCCATGGGGAGCGCCGGTGCTATTCTTCAAGAAGGACGGATCAATGCGTCTTTGCATTGATTATAGAGAGTTGAATAAGGTCACGATTAAAAACAAGTATCCGTTGCCAAGGATCGATGACGTGTTTGACCAATTGAAGGGAGCGAGATATTTTTCAAAGATAGATCTGTGAAGTGGGTATCATCAGTTAAAGGTGAGAAAGGAAGACATACCAAAGACGGCCTTTCGAACTAGATATGGTCACTATGAGTTTTTGGTTATGTCATTTGGTTTAACGAATGCGCCTGCAGCATTCATGGACTTAATGAATAGAGTATTCAAACCATTTCTAGATAAGTTTGTAGTGGTATGTATAGATGACATTCTGGTCTACTCCAAAACTCAGGAAGAACACGTGGAACACTTGAAGGTGACACTAGAGACGTTAAGGAAAAAGAAATTGTATGCAAAATTTTCAAAATGCGAATTTTGGTTAGAGCGTGTGCAATTTCTTGGGCATGTGATTGATAAGGATGGCATATCGGTAGATCCATCAAAAGTTGAAGCTGTGATGAACTGGGATCAGTCGAAAACACCGTCAGAAGTGAGGAGTTTCCTAGGTTTGGCAGGTTATTACAAGCGTTTTATTCAAGATTTCTCCAGGATCGCCACTCCGTTGACGAATTTAACAAGAAAATCAGTGAAGTTCGTTTGGACGGAGAAGTGCGAAGAGAGCTTCCAAGAACTAAAGAAGAGACTAAGCTCGGCACCTGTGTTGTCCTTACCAGATGATACAGGAAATTTTGTGGTATATAGCGACGCATCGCATAAGGGACTTGGTTGTGTGCTTATGCAGAATGGTAAGGTTATTGCATATGCATCGCGCCAACTAAAGGACTATGAAAAAGGGTATCCGACCCATGATTTGGAGTTAGCAGCCGTGGTGTTTGCTTTGAAAATCTGGAGGCACTATCTCTATGGGGAGAAGTGTGAAATATATACAGACCATAAAAGTCTGAAGTATATTTTCACACAGAAGGATTTGAATATGCGGCAGAGGAGATGGATAGAATTGATCAAAGACTATGATTGTGAAATTCTATACCATCCGGTGAAGGCTAATGTGGTTGTTGACGCTTTGAGTAGAAAAGGTCGGGAGAAACTATTTTTGTTAACTGCTCAGGAGAAGCCCATAGAGGAAATGACAAAGTTGGAATTAGAGGTGAAGGGTATGGCAAAGCCGAATGAAAAATTGTTCCAGATGGAAACCCAACTAACTTTGGTGGATAAAGTGAAGGAAGCACAACTCCAGGATAAGGAGTGTTTGAGGGAGAAGAACTTAAATACAAAATTAACATCGAAGGGTTGCTGAGATTTGAAGGCAGAATCTGGGTTCCGTCAGTGCTGGAGATCAGAGAAGACATTTTGAACGAAGCTCATAGCTCAAGATTTTTGATACACCTGGGAAGTACAAAGATGTACCAGGATCTTCGATAATATTTTTGGTGGCCAAACATGAAAAGGGAAGTTGCTGAGTGTGTTGCGAAGTACTTAACTTGTCAGAAAGTCAAAGCAGAGCATCAACGACCAAGTGGTTTGTTACAGCCCTTGGAGATACTAGAATGGAAGTGGGAGAATATCACAATGGACTTTGTGGTAGGGCTTCCAACTACTCAGAAGGGTTATGACGCAATATGGGTCATAGTTGACAGACTGACGAAATCAGCGCATTTCTTACCAATCAAAATCACATTCACTTTGGATCAGCTGGCAAAGTTATACGTCAAAAAGATTATCTCAAGGCACGGAGTTCCAGTATCAATAGTATCAGATAGAGATCCATGTTTCACATCAAAATTTTGGAGGAGTCTACAAGCTTGTTTGGGGACACAGTTGAGAATGAGTACAGCTTACCATCCTCAAACCGACTGTCAGAGTGAAAGAACAATTTAAACGTTGGAGGATATGCTGAGAGCGTGTGTTATGGATTTTAAGGGCAACTGGGATGATCATTTACCTCTGGTCGAGTTTTCCTATAATAATAGTTATCACGCGAGTATTGGAATGCCGCCATATGAAGCGTTGTATGGGAGGAAGTGCAGAACTCCGTTATGTTGGAACAAGTTTGGTGAACGTCGCCTATTGGGACCCGAGCTAGTACAGCAAACTGCTGAAATTATCAAGGTGATAAGAGCTAGATTATTAGCTGCTCAAGACAGGTAGAACAAATATGCGGATCAGCATCGTCAAAATCGTGAATTTGAAGTCGGGAGTTTTGTGTTTCTCAAAGTATCTCCCTGGAAAGGAAAAATCAGATTTGGTAAAAAGGGTAAACTCAGTCCGCGGTTTATTGGACCCTTTGAGGTGCTAAAAAGAGTGGGTGAGGTAGCTTATGAGGTAGCTTTACCTCCTGAGTTAGACCACATTCATAATGTCTTTCACATATCGGTGATGCGACCGTATAAGCCTGATTATAAACATGTAATAGAATATGAACCAATACAGTTTGAGAAAGATTTATCCTATGAAGAGATACCTGTACAGATAATGGACAGAAAAGAGCAAGTTCTCAGAAATAAAATGATACCTTCTGTAAAGGTAATTTGGAGGAACCACAGTGCTGAAGAAGCTACGTGGGAACTCGAAGAGAAGATGATGCAGAGTTATCCTCAACTGTTTGTTTAATCTTTGTATCGCGATTCTGGGGACAGAATCTTTGTAAGGAGAGGAGAATGTAACGGACGAATTAATTGCGTTGTGATTCTGGGGACAGAATCCTTTTAAGGAGGGAAGGATGTAACGAATGCGATTTTTGTGAATAAATAAAAATATTTATTGAGTTATATAAATATTTTTATTAATTTATTTATGGAGTAAAATAAATAATTTATAAAGTTATGGTGAAAGAATTTATGTTAAATGTTATTTAAATGTGATTTGATGTGATTATTCTAATTTAATTTAATAATTAAATTAGATGATTAAATGATTTATTTGAATAAGGGATTTAGTTGAATAGGATAATTTATTTGGTGTTATTGTTATTGGTTAAATAGAATTATTAATTAAAGTTTAATTGAATTTATTTAATAATAAGTTTAATTAAATTAAAAGTGTGACAATTAAAACTATATAGTATAATGAGTTATTAAAATAAATGGAAAAATGTTTTATTTTTGTTAAACCAAACAAGACCTTGTGACCCTTGGTTGGTAAAAATGGATTATTTTCTTTGGTTCAACCAAACAAAGCCTATTAGCCTTTGGAATTCTATTTTTTTTATTTTTGAGTTGGACAAACATGGCTTAACTCTTGATTTCTTTAACTGATTAATTTTAAAGCTAAGTACGTTAAAAAAATTAAGGTTCATCAGTTGTTAAAAAAAAGGGCAGAGTTGTATCAAAGCAAGAACAGAGAGAATTAGAAAAGAGAATTTGAGAAGGAGAATTTGGAAATTGGAAGTAGGAATTCAAGAAAGAAGAATTAATCAAGTTTTCTAAGGAATAGAAGGTATAATATTCTTCACTGTATTTCTTTTTAAATTTACTTTACTGTATATGAAGTTAGTTGTTTAAAGCATGAATTAGTTGATGAAATTGTTAGTAAGCATGTACTAGATGATTATATGGTAGTTATAAATCAATTTGAAGGTGTTAATCCATAAAAACATGTTTTAGAATGAAGTTTTTAAGTTTTACAGAGCTTTATTTTCATGTATGGCTTATGTGTATGAAATTGATGTTTAATTTGGTTATTAACTGGTAAATTAACATTTGATTATGATTATATAATGAAAAACGAAAAGAATACAAGTAGAATGGATTAAAATGGTTGAAAGATGAATTCACAGTGTTTGATTTCATTAAAATGGCCAAATTATGAATATTTTGTATAAATAGAGAATTTTGGGATTCTAATTGGTTGAATAGGTGTAGTATAATGGCTAGAATGTTTAGAATCATGTTGGGTAATTGTTTTCTAGCATGTTGGATGTCTGGGTGTGTTTAATTTGTGTGTTGGATGGTAGAATACGAGAAATTTTGGCACTGGTTCGCAAACTGTAGGAGGTGACTGCCGAGTCTCTCGCCCCGGCGAGAAAATTGTCAAGGAAATCTTCGCCCCAGCAAGATTTTTGTTAAGTAGATCCTCGCCCCGGCGAAGGATCAGTAACTGAAATTTTAAAATTTTATTTTCTTTGTAATTTTGTTATGATGCTATAAACAAGTTTAAAACTTATATTAAGGTATAAAGTGACTAATAAGATACCACGATGGTTGTTAAGCAAGTACTTGTTGATTATCGAATGACAGTCGAGATGTTATAATGAAATAGGATAAGATCGAATCTTAAAGCGTATGTCGTTCTGTAACTAATTATTGTTACCATTATATAATCGAAATGTATAGGTCGATTAAAGAACGTGAATTATTTAATCTGTAATCTACACACGAGGTAAGTTTTTCCTCCCTTAAACTTATTATTTCCTTTAAATCAAGTTTACTTTCATTGAGCAAGCTTATTAACCTTAGCTTATTATTGTTCAAGCAAGGTAGTTATCATGGCAAGTGTTTATATTTACTTCAGTCATTTATTGTTCGATCATTGATCGTTATTCAAACTTTGAACATAATTTCTATTGTACAAACTTTATTGATGAATCAATTGTTTAGTGAATAGCAAACCCTAATTGATTCAGCTAGTCCTTAGTTGATGAGCGTTCTAAAGACTTAGAATATTTTAAAATTGATCCGAATCAAGATCTTTTTGGTACGGATTCTGATGCTAAACTGAGATGAACAACCCTAATATAGGGGATTAATTACGCGACAACGTTAAAATGTTTGTGCACAATACATTGTACAAAGGGCTGATCCCCTTGAGTACGAGATGGATAGTCCATAGTCTGTAAGACTGTTAAAGGTTATGGTAGAAATACTTGTTAACCTAGGACATAGTTCGAGGTCTTGTGATCCTCAGATACAATTTTAAACCTTGAATTCTATAATCAGTTCTTGAGCCAAGTATCCAGTTAAACTTTCATATCTCGATTGATTATTGATTGAATTTAGAAAACTATAATACCTCAGTTGAAATCTATTTCGTTAATTATTCAATTGTTATCGTTATTATGCTTGTGGGCAATTGTTTGCTCACTCTTGCACTAAAACATTGCAGCTAAGACTGAGAAAGCGGACGAGCTGTCCACGAGTAAAGGCAAGGGCAAGATACCGAAATAGCAAGAGACCTGTTATACATTTGATGTTTATTTATAGCAAGACTTGTTTAAAATTATGTTTTGATTCCGTACTGATGTAATAGAGGTTAGATAACCTGAGATTTATTTATTTAAGAGATTTGAGATGTAACCCCTTTTTGTGGGAAGATGTTTCATTCAGTTTAATTATATTATCTTTATCATTGGTAGTTAGTCTTGAATGTATGGTATAGTTAACACCAAATCTGTGGAGTTGAAGTACCCGGATTTGGGGGTGTCACACACCTCGTAACTTTATATGATAATTGTCTTTTCGACCTGTACCAATGTAAACGTTCCTTCATATCATACTTATAATATTATCATAAAAATATACGATTAACCTTTATTTAGATTCATACGTTGCATATGAACATATTTCAGTCGGTAGAAATCATTTCGGTAACTTCCGACTTTACGTTTTTTTAATAGTTTTAAATCCATTGGAAGCCTAATTCCCCCATTAAGCTTCCTTAACCAATCTATTATTTTTTTTTCTTTTTTGGCCATACATATATACATATATTCCATACGCAAAAATAATTTTTTTGGAATTTTTCCTTTTTATTAAGTATTTTTCAAATAGCTATTTTGAGCTCGTAACTTGTCAAAATTAACTATATTATGCTAAACTTTAAAAATTCTCAACTCTTTCCAGAATCTTATACATGTTAACATGAAGTTTTAGTTTAAATTTCGTGGTCATCGCAGTTGTAGAACTCAAGTTATGTCTATTTTCGTCAGAAAAATCGAAATATTCAATTGGCCATATCTCACTCATCCGAAGTCGGAATATGTTCATCTTCGAGATTATTTCTTCCATCTAGTTTTAGTACCCAAAAGAGATTAATTTATTTTAATGTTTAAGGGGCCCAAATAGGTACGGAAAAATTAGGGCAGATTGTTTTATTTGTTTTTCAGTTCTGGCCTGTTTTGGCAAAATCTGTCCCCACGAAAATCTACAAGATCTTTTCTGAAAATTCCAGTTGAAGGTTTTAGGGGACTTCTATATCTAACTCTAGAACTTGGCCAAACTCAAAAATTCGAAATGAGCTAGGAGTTATGCTTGTTCAAATCTGAGTCTGTAACGACCCCAAATTCTAAACAATCCAACTCTCGACTTCGGTCGTTAACAATACGTCTACATTCTAACTTTACAACATTATTCAATGTTAACTTAATAAAAAAATGCGGAATAATAAAATAATTTTCTATTACAAATCATTCTCGATTCCAAAATTTTCAACCTTTACATCTGAATATCTTAGAATCATGTTAATTTCATGATTCACCTTGTTGAACTTACTATAAAAATTTACACCTCAATATAAACTTTACAACTCAACATAAATACAATTTATACATCATCAAATACATTACTCAAAACCTTAATCATGGTTCAAAAATATAAATTTTAAGCTAAACATTTGTTCCTCATGCATTATGTCTGATTCACGTCATTTAGGTAGCACATAAGTTTACCTTGAATCCTTAACCTGCAAAAATAGTTATTTGCAAGAATGAGCTCGACATCTCAGCAAAATCTAACAGTTTGCATGCATCACGTAGCACATAATTATCATGCTTATCTAACATAATGTAAACATCTGGATAAATATAACTTACATGTTGTACGTCACATATCAAATAGAGATTGAATTCCATAATTCAATCAACATTCTTTACTCAATCAAGGAAGTCATATGTTGACTTTAACAATTCATACTCACAGTACATGTAACATGTCATGCTCTTACAGTATAAAATTTAAAGCAATTATTCATCGAGTTCACAAAACAACTAGGAACTTAAAGACTTGCCTGGTTCGTAGATTATCATTTACCGTAACCATCTTATGTTTATCTGCACTTCATGTATTCTACACGATATATATAATCATGTACATGATTTGTTAGCCACATATCAACACTTAGAATTAATTCTACTTAACATTTCAAAATCCTTCACTTTATTCTCTTTACAATTCCTAAGTTAGGAATTAAGTTCCATTAGGGCTCCTTGTAAACCTTCATTTTATTGCGTCTCGCTTAAATCGACACTTAACCACTGGCTAAGTTTTAAACTTTGTTCTACATTAGATGTGTAATGGTTATAAGTAATTCTTGTTTAGGGTAACATATGATAACCAAAAAGAAAAGAATTAAAAATAGGAAAAAATTTCCATTTCTACAATTCTCGCCGGGGCGAGAAAATTATAACATGAAACTCTCGCCGGGGTGAGATATTCCCTAACAAAAACCTCGTCGGGGCGAGACATCTGATTTTCAGATTCCGCAGTTCGCGAACTGCAGAATTTCAAAGCCAAAAATTCTCAATTCCTTCATCCAATAGGCAATTTACGCATACCCAGACTTCATACATAATGTAAAACTAAAACCTAACATGTGTACAGTGATTCTAATAACATAAATTGCTTAAATAACAAATTTTAAAGACCCAAAATCAAAGTTCATGCTAGTTTTTCATATTTGAACAAATTTAACGAATCAAACTCTCACGAATTCGTTTCTCCACCAATTTGATTGATTTAACTTGCAACGTTTTCGTTTCTCAGAATACTAACACAATCCATTATCAATTACAGACTTTATACATGAATTAACTATTAATTTTAGTCTCAAATTAGATTAAAATATACATATTACTACAAAACTCAATTTTCTTCTTCTAATTCATGTTTTCATGAATTGGATAACTCCAAAATTATATATAAACACCAAATAACGGATTAAGCATGCTTATAAACATATATTACCAATACTTCATCAAATCCTTGAACCAAAAATCCATTTTAAAGAAAACTCAATGAATATGAAATTAATAACTCAAAGCTAGATTATCTAGATGATGACAAGAATTGCTTGCTAAATCTTCTTCCTTCTCTTGATTTCTCAAGTGCCTTCTCAATTTCACAAAGAATCCTTTTTCTCTCACTTTCTCTCTTCCTCCCTTCTCTGTGTTCTCTCTTCTCCAGACTTAGGAGAATAACGTAAAAAAAATAAAACCTCTCCTTTAGTCAGTTATAAAAACAAAGGGTCTCTAGGCCATGTTTGGCTATACCCCAATTAAACCTCCTTTCTTTATTTTAATATTTTTTTTTAATATGATAAACCATGTCACACTTAAATATAATTTTATTTAATAAAATAATTTTGTTTAATAAAATCATCCTTCACTTAATAAATAATTTTATTGAGTAAAATTATTCATCCTCTCATTTAATAAATTACCAACATCTATGCATAATAAAACAAGCATCAAAAATATAAAAATATTTATCTTCACCTTACTTAATATTCTTATACAAATAAATTATCACACAATATTCTCATCAAATATTTATTTTATTAAATAATCATTCCAATTAAAATATTTATTCTTCTCAATAAATATTTTATCCATTTACGACATTCACAATCGTAATACATTAGCATGTAACATATTATTTTCTCGTTTTATCAAAACAAATATTAATTCACTATTTTAATTAAGTGAATTATTCACATTATTATGAAATACAATCCATAACAATTTCATTACTAACAAGGCATAATAATTAAAATATATTATTTCATAATATAACTTCAATTTAATAACATTCAGTTATTATCCTTTTGTAACAATTTCATTTACTATCATCAATGGTTTAATTTACCATTAAACCTCATTTTTTCCAATATAAGAATATATGTATTTCTCTTCTATATTCACACAAAATCACATATTTCACAGCATATAACCCATATAAAAATATATATATTCGAACCCGACATATCTCATAATAAGAATTTTATTCGCTAAATTCTTATTTAATAATTTCTGAAAATTCGGGTTGTCACAGAGTATCTGTTTTTACGAAAAACAGTTTTTCCGACTACTAATTTTTCTAGGAAATCTTTCATGTTCTCATGATTTTTCCTACATAAAATATATACCAAGCATATATACTGCATCATAATCACCCTTATATCATAGGATCCGCCATGATCCTCTATATCAACATGTCTCCCACAAAATCTTACTAAAAGATAATTTAAGCTTAGAAATTAAAGCTAGGGTTTTTAAAGTTTTATACCTTCTTAAATGGTTTCCTTCTTCTTTTTGTTAGATGAGTTGCTTGATCTTCTTGACAAGGCTTGCTAGCCTCCTCCTCTTCCTCCCCAAAATCGTGGCCTCTCCCTTTTCTTCTCAAGCCCTTAAGCTTTCTTTCTCTCTAACTTTCATGGTGGAAAAATGAAGAACTCTTCTAAATGAATTAAGGCTTCTTTATTTACACAAAGTCAAGACCAAGGGTAAAATAGTCTTTAATCATTACTCGGGAAGGGCAAGATGTAACGACCCCAAATTCTGAATAAACTAACACTCCACATCGGTCATTAACAATACATCCTCATTCTAACTTTACAACATTGTTCAATGTTAAACTTAATAAAAATGCGGAATAATACAAACTTTTCTATTACAAATCATTCTCGATCCCAAAATTTTCAACATTTATATCTAAATGTCTTAGAATCATCTTAATATCATGACTCGCCTAATCGAACTTATTACAAAAGTTTACACCTCAATATAAACTTTACAACTCAACATAAATATATTTATTGAAAACTTAACATAATTCAGGTAATAACTTCAACTAAAACATTTAATCTTCATGCATCATTTCGATCTATGTCATTTGGGTAGCACATAATGTTACCTTGAATCTTTAACTTGCAAAAGTGGTTATTTGCAAGAATGAGCTCGACAGCTCAGCAAAATCTAAAGTTTGCATGCATCACATAGCACATAGATAACATGTTCATCATCTAAATCATAATCATAATCATTTGACTAAACATATCATACATAATGATCATCACATAACGATTAAGGATTAAGTTCCATAACTCAATCAACATTCTTCATTCAACGAACATAGTCATAATTTGATATTGTCGTCTCATACATTTAACATATATAAAATGCATCATGCTTTTACATCATATGATTAAGACAGTTAATCAATTAATTCACATAACAAATATGAACTGAAAGACTTGCCTGGTTCGTAGTTTACCAATTACCATAACCAGCTTATATTTATCTGCGCTTCATGTATCCTCTTTGATCTTCCCAAACCTAGATAGATGATGAAGTGGGCTATTCTTCCTTGATTCCTCTTTCTTCTTCCTTCTTTGATTCTTTAGAGTTCATCTCAATACACACATAGAATTTCCTCTCTCACAAACCCTCGATTTTATCTCAATTTTCTCCCAACAAGAAGAACACTGAAGAACTAAAAACTTATACTTATATTATTACCTAGCCATCAGTTATACAAACCAAGAGTCTCAGTAGTTACAAATACCAAGAGTCTCAACAGTTACAAATACCAAGAGTCTAAGCAGTTACAAATACCAAGAGTCTCAGCAGTTACAAATACCAAGAGTATCAGCAGTTACAAATACCAAGAGTCTCAGCCGTTATGGAATTGAAGGGTCACTAGGCTATGTTTGACTGGAACCCAAAGATTCCCTTTTAGCTTATTTTAATAATCTTTTATTATAAGATATATATATTGTCACACTTTAATTTAATTAAACTTATTATATTAATAAGTCTAATTAAACTTATTAACAAAATTTATAATCTCAAATTAGACAATTATAATTATGATTTCATTTAATAAATCATTATTCCTCTAATTTAATTATTAAATTAAATTAGAATATTACTCGCGTAATACAATACGCACTAAACCGCTTAATTAAATTATTCTACAATAATTTCCATCAAATGTTTATTCGATAAACATTTTAATCTACGAGATTCATAATCATACCACATTAACATGTTATATTTATATGTAGCACGTTACCTTCTCATTTTATTAAAACAATTATATTCTCATTAATTCCTTATTTTAATTAAATAAATCATTCACATTATTATGAAATTTAATTCACAATAGTTTCTATTGTCCACAAAACATAACAATCAAATTATATTATTTTATAATATAATTTTCAACTTACTAATATTCAATAAATATCTTCTTCTTTTTCACAATTTCCTTCATTTCATTCAATGGTTTAATTAACTATTAAACCTCGTTTCCCAAATACACGAATATATAATTCTCTTTACATCAAATCATATTTTTCACAATATATATATCACATATATACACATACTCAAAAACTCAAAACATCTCGTAATAAGAATTTTATTTATTAAATTCTTATTTAATAATTTCTCAAAATCTGGGTTGTCACATCCTTCCCTCCTTATAAGGATCCCGTCCTCGGCATTAACGAAACCTCCCTTACTCGGTTTTCACTAAATCTCTTTCACAATTATTGTTGAATAACTTCAACGTATTACCTTAGTGTAGGTTTTATTTCATCACCTTCACTTAAACTTGAAACACTCCGAGTATTATATATTCTTTAATCCTTTAACGCATTCATTTCTTTTCTCCAAGGATCATTGCATAACATACTCATTGTAATCATTTAATATCCTGATTTAGCATCGCATAAATATTCAGGATATCACATTCACCCCTTCTTCTAAGAATTTCGTCCTCGAAATTTTGATTTACTAATACTCGTTCCTTCCATTTATAAAAATGGACTCTATATTAATCTCTACTTATTCATTGGGTTCTACAACTAAGTTCTTTCTCTAGAGACCTTTCTAAGATCATCGCATTCTTCACATCTTTCTCTTCTAAAAATTTCTCATCATTAGTCATCATCAACTAAATTTATCTCTTCCCTTTCTAGAATTTCATCTCTTTCTTGGATTTATTATAATTTGTTTAACTTACTCATCAACATATGCCACATTCTATAACCTATCCCTTCGTAAGGAATATTTTCTTTCCACTCCACCTTCCAGAAGAATAAGAATCTTCCACAATTGTTCAATAATTGGGAAGCATTATGAATAACTCAGGAATTTAAAGATTTATTTAAAAACTTTCAATATCCTGCTGAGGAGTCGTAAAGACTTGAACCTTGTCCTAGGTTAACAGATATTTCTACTGTAACCTTTAACAGTCAAAAGACTATGGACCATCTCTTCTCGTACTCCAGGTGATCAGCCCTTCGTACTATGTATTGTGCACATACATATTAACGCTATTGCACATCCCCCATTATAGGGTTGGTTCACCTCAGACTTAATACAAATTCCGCACCAGAATAAACTGGTTTGGTATAAAATCTCAAATAATGCTTGAACTTCATAAACACCGTTCAATAGTTGTCTAGCCGAATCAATTAGCATAGACCTTGAACAACAATTCGGACATTAGTCAAAATATTTTTAGCCAACTCAATTGGCATATATTTTCATAGCTTAAAAGAAAACCAAAATTCTTTTATGACGTCATGATACCGTACCGTTTAATTGTACGTTGAGGATGTTGTCCTTATAGGACTTTGTCACACTACATCATATCATAGTGGACTGACGATCTTTCAATCACATCCAACACTATATTCAATTGCATTGATCACTCAGTCGTTCAAAATACATTTTGATAATTTTAAATCATTTTTGTCTAGCTGAAATAATTAGCATAGACGTACAAATAATAGCACCTTTTTAAAACTTATTGGTTTAAACATTGACCCAATATATTTTCGAGGACACAAAATTGTGAATATCAGCACGATATCAATAATTTTGAAAATCTAACATAGCTAGAAGATTTAGAATATCCAATTCTCCTCCATCAACCTCAATCTTTACTTCATTGCTTCATTACTTAATAATTCTATCATTCTTCAATATCATCAATGCTCTCTATTCCATAACGTTTCTATACCCAATGTAGTTCATCAAACTCACCACACTTTGGAAGTTCAGGAACTTACCATAATCATATGGTTTTAGGAACTTATCCTAGTCAGACCAAAATCGTCCATTCGCTGAGGGGTTCAACCATACGATTATGAGTCACGAATTTACCATAAGTATGAGTTTTAAGAACCGTACCTAATCTTAATATTCTCTAACTATCAAATATAAATATGAGAAAAGAATCACCTTATCGTCATACGTATATCGATAGGGCGACAAAAATATGTCAATGATTATCAATATAGGAAGCTAAGTCGTTGTCGAACCAACTCGACCGCTAACCAATATAGGAAGCTGAGCGGTTGTTAAACCATGGACAAATCTCGTCCCATACCAGGATTTGTTCAACTCACCTACTATATTAATATAGGAAGCTAAGTAGTTTTCAAACCAAGCACAAATTCCCATCTCATACTAGGAATCGTACAACTCGGCCACTAACATGAGTCCTCAATTGAAATCCCACCTAATTTCATCTTGCTCTTAACTTACTCTTTACTTGATACGAGTTTCTTATATTTCATCATCCATAACTCCTCATGAGTTTATCTCGTACTATTTCATAGTACCATCTCTTTATAGCGTTATGCTACAACTATTCAATCATTTAAGATCTTCTGACATTTTACAACTTTAACAGATCACGTCGTGATCTCATTCTATCATCAACTCTTCTTACGATTCTTTCTTATCTTATCATCGTCTCATCCTACGATCTTCTTTATTCTTCTCTTTAACCACGTTATCTTATGATTAATCAACTCAGGTGTTCCCTGTTCTTTTAGCTCTTCAGGTCCTTCTTTGAACCTAATCATTTTATCATAATCTTGTCTCACATGAATTCTCTAAACTCTATTTGAGCTCATTCTTATCATTATACCATTCTCATCTTATAAATATCGTCTATTTATTAACACCATCTTTATTACTAGAGTCAGGTAACTCCTGGTTCTCATCTTTCATAACTCTTCAAGATTCTTCTTTGAATCTTCTTGTTTAAATATCAATTCTTCCTTTAAGAATCTCTAACTTCATTCATATTATTCAATATTTTATTCGAGTTTATTTCGCGTCATTCGCATCTTCTTTTTGTGACATTTCTAGGACTTAACTCATCTCATGTATCCGCCTATACAAAAAAATCACTTCTTAATCATACACATTCATAATTCTATATTCGGTACACATCGAGTCTCTAACAGTGTTCAGTACAGTACTTGAGTTGTAACGCCCCCAAATCCAGGTCTACCTTTAAACCTGGGTCCAGTGCATCATGGTACTACCCATTTATCACAATAATATTGACATAAATGCAATTACTATATTATTACAATATGTCTCACTCAAATCCCAAGTTCTATAACCATTACATCATTCATCGTCATAATAATAATAAATATTACATCATTCTTAAGAATAAATCCTTCATAATATAAACTATTACATATTAGGATAATATAATCCTATTCGTTAACTTTTCCTTTGCCTTTGTCCCTTCGGGAACCTTCGGCAGTCTCGGTTTTAACTGAAAATATTAGATTTAAAGCAAGAATGAGCATTTAATTGCTCAGCAAGTATAACAATTTAATAACAACAAATTCAAGAATCATATCATCATTATTCAACAACTGAACAATAGTTGAGAAATATTCTGAATAAACTGGAATAACAATTTACTTTTGTTTGAATTGATTTTTGAAACGACATACTGAGCGGTCATAAGACCTTGAACTTTTATTTTTATTCATAAAAAGGTTTCACCGTATTTAAACCGCAAACCGATATGCTTACGAGCACTTCTAGGTGATCAGCCTATAGTACTCTATGTTGATCAACATTCTATTTTAAACGACTATATGCGTTTGGTTTAGGCACCTCACGGCCTTATCGGATTTAACCGATTAAAACTGCCCCTAATATTAGGGTTGTTCATCTCATACATGCATTAGAATCCTAACCAAAACAATTCAGTTGGATAACTCTACTTAACATCAATAATATTTCAAAGATTTATAATTCAATCGATAGAATATTTAAACATTTGTTTAGCTGAGTCAAATAGCATCGACAATCATTCATAAGCAGTTCGTGAATAATAGAACTTGAAAGCTTTAACAGATTATGCATAGCATAGCTTGAATACTTGTGAAAAGTTTAGGAGTACTTGCATTCAATATAGAAATCAAATGAAGTTGGGATACTTACTCAAATATAAAGATTGAGAAAGTTTAGGAAACTTACATTCACTACATAAATCGAATGAGAGTTAGAAACTTGCCTTATGCGTTCTTTAAGGATTACACTAAATTGCTCTTCAATTGTCCTACACAATATCAATCACATAGACACACCAATTAATCATCACATGACTCTTATTATAGTTCATCTTAACTAGCTTTTAAACATGAACCTAACTTCGTATTTTTAACTTTTTCAATAATCGATTTCAAAACTTATTTAATCCATAATTACGTTCAACCAACCTCGGAATGGTCTCAACTTTGGACCGTGAACTATTTATAACATGGCCTAACTACTCCCATAGGTGGCATGAACAAAAAAATTTACATACACAAAACCTTATTTTTAAGGTCCAATTCCCGAATGCCTTGCAGTTTGTAGACTGCAGGACCCCGACTTGCTTAAACGACCATAACTTCTTCGTTTCAAAACAGTTTTGGGTGATTCTTGATTCTGTGTTTAGCTTACTTCCAGAGCTTTCTTTTGATATAAAAATCACATGTTAACTCTTTATACATTAAGAGTTATGAAGCTTATAAAAACATATTAAAAACTGCTCCCGCGGAAATATTGACAGCTAGACCCAGCAGCACTAAAACAGCCATAACTCTTTCATACGAAAACATTTTTAGGTGCTCCCCATGGAGAAACACTTGGTTGGATATATTTTCGATCTAATAATTCTTGCAATTGTATCATCAATTCCTTCATCTCTACGGGTGCCATCCTATATGGTGCCCTCGAAACGGGTGCCGTCCCGGGCACTATGTCTATAACAAACTCGATCTCTCTGTCTGGTGGAAGACCTGGTAACTCGTCTGGAAATACATCCGCGAATTCTTGCACGATAGGTATATGTCCAATTTCCTCTCCCACTTGTTGGGTATCAACAATATGGCACAAATAACCTACGCATCCTTTTTTTAACAGCTTCTACGCTTGCATCATCGTTAGACAACGAGAATGTCGCTGCAATTTACTACCATAGAACACTACCTTAGACTGTTTGGAAGTCTGAAGGTTTATGCTCTTCTTCTGACAATCTATTATCGCCCCGTGGTTGACTAACCAATCCATCCCCAATATTACGTCGAATTCTCCCAAGTTAATTGGAATTAAAATCTACCGTTAACTTATGTCCTCTAATTTTGACGCAACAATTCCTATGAACGTGTTTAACAGGGATTACTTCCTTATTCGCAACTTCTATGTTCAAGGGTAACTCTAGTTTCTCTAGAGGTAAACCTAAACGTATAGCAAAATCACAAGATATGAAAGAACAGGTCGCACCCGAATCAAACAATACATATGCATTAATATTATTTATTGGGATGATACCTGAGACTACATCTTCAGATGCCACGGCATCTCGGACCGTCATGTTGAAGGTCCGGGCGGTTGGTCTACTCGGTGGGGCTGGACCAGTTATGGTCAGCTTACCACTGTTGTTCCCTTTGTTGCCGTTACCCCCGTCTGCTCCCTTCTTTGGGCAATTTCTTGCCATATGGTCTGCCGCTCCGCAGATGAAACATCCGGTGTTCTTCTTCGAGTTGGGGCAGTTAGGAGAGATATGTCCCTCCTGCCCACAATTATAGCACACTGACTTTTCCTTCAGGCAGACCCCGAAATGATTCTTCCCACATATCTTGCACGGTTCTCCCTTCTTCTTTGGGTCCCCTTGTTTGGTTCCGGTATTCCCGAAGTTGTTCCACTTCCTCTTGTGGCTTCCTCCACTACCACTAGGTCCATCAGCTCTACCTCCTCCTTCATTCTTATTCTTATTTTTCTTCTCTCGGTTGAATAAGCTCAACGCCTCGCTTCCCCCTTCGGCTATAATAGCCTTCTCCAAGATTGATCCGAAAGAACCAATATGCAACACAGAAATTTTATGGTAGAGCCAAGGTTTTAAGCCCTGCTCAAACCTTCGTGCCTTCCTTTGTTCGGTGTCCACTTGATGTGGCGCAAACCTAGCCAGTTCATTGAACTTGGCAGCGTATTGGGGAACTGACATTTCTTCCTGCTTCAATTCTAAAAACCGCATTTCCATACGGCTCTGCATACTCATAGGGAAGTAGTTCTCAAAGTATAACTCTTTGAACCGATCCCACACGATAACTCCCTCTCCGACGCTATTTTGATTGGCTTCCCACCAAAAGTTGGCCTCACCTTTTAACAAATATGTAGCAAAAGCAGTCTTTTGCTCCTCTCCGACTCTAGCGATTTCAAACGCCTTCTCTATTTCTTTAATCCATGATTGAGCTTCTATAGGCTCGGTGGTCCCCCTAAACTCTGGCGGTCCCACATTTTTGAAATCCTTAAAACTGGCTACTTGCACAGTAGGAGGATTTACAAGTACCTCAGTACGCTCTCTATTAAAGGCCCCTAGTAAAAGGTCTATGAACTGTTGTATAGGATTAGCTTGCTCCCTATTCTCGTTTTCAGGTTCTCTCTGTTGGGTCCTGTACCCTCTAGGTTTTCCTCTTGGCGGCATTTTTCTGTTAAATTATAATAAAATTATGTTATTATTAACTCACTATTCGTTTTTTTACACATTCTCATTAATACTAGCACATACACATTACAAAGCACATTTAATAAATATTTTTATATAATATGCTTCTTAATTCATACAACGTATTTAATAAAGCTGAAGCTTTTCACATACTATCCCCTTATTACTATCATAATGATGGAATTCATAAAAGATAACCTTATACATAAGCTATAGTAACAAAATATAATTATTAATATCACATAACAAATATAATTTATTTTAAGTTTTGCTTTTACTTTTATTATCTTTTGATGAATTTCCTCAATTCATCCCTTAAAAACTCTATTTGAGTTTATCTCTTGACTAACTTCTCTAAGGTCATATTCCTAAGGTATTTCCCCCACCTAAGGTTTATAACCTAAAGCTTTGATACTAACCTGTAACGCCCCCAAATCCAGGTCTACCTTTAAACCTGGGTCCAGTGCATCACGGTACTACCCATTTATCACAATAATATTGACATAAATGCAATTACTATATTATTACAATATGTCTCACTCAAATCCCAGGTTCTATAACCATTACATCATTCATCGTCATAATAATAATAAATATTACATCATTCTTAAGAATAAATCCTTCATAATATAAACTATTACATATTAGGATAATATAATCCTATTCGTTAACTTTTCCTTTGCCTTTGTCCCTTCGGGAACCTTTGGCAGTCTCGGTTTTAACTGAAAATATTTGATTTAAAGCAAGAATGAGCATTTAATTGCTCAACAAGTATAACAATTTAATAACAACAAATTCAAGAATCATATCATCATTATTCAACAACTGAACAATAGTTGTGAAATATTCTGAATAAACTGGAATAACAATTTACTTTTGTTTGAATTGATTTTCGAAACGACATACTGAGCGGTCATAAGACCTTGAACTTTTATTTTTATTCATAAAAAGGTTTCACCGTATTTAAACCGCAAACCGATATGCTTACGAGCACTTCTAGGTGATCAGCCTATAGTACTCTATGTTGATCAACATTCTATTTTAAACGACTATATGCGTTTGGTTTAGGCACCTCACGGCCTTATCGAATTTAACCGATTAAAACTGCCCCTAATATTAGGGTTGTTCATCTCATACATGCATTAGAATCCTAACCAAAACAATTCAGTTGGATAACTCTACTTAACATCAATAATATTTCAAAGATTTATAATTCAATCGATAGAATATTTAAACATTTGTTTAGTTGAGTCAAATAGCATCGACAATCATTCATAAGCAGTTCGTGAATAATAGAACTTGAAAGCTTTAACAGATTATGCATAGCATAGCTTGAATACTTGTGAAAAGTTTAGGAGTACTTGCATTCAATATAGAAATCAAATGAAGTTGGGATACTTACTCAAATATAAAGATTGAGAAAGTTTAGGAAACTTACATTCAATACATAAATCGAATGAGAGTTAGAAACATGCCTTATGCGTTCTTTAAGGATTACACTAAATTGCTCTTCAATTGTCCTACACAATATCAATCACATAGACACACCAATTAATCATCACATGACTCTTATTATAGTTCATCTTAACTAGCTTTTAAACATGAACCTAACTTCGTATTTTTAACTTTTTCAATAATCGATTTCAAAACTTATTTAATCCATAATTACGTTCAACCAACCTCGGAATGGTCTCAACTTTGGACCGTGAAACTATTTATAACATGGCCTAACTACTCCCATAGGTGGCATGAACAAAAAAATTTACATACACAAAACCTTATTTTTAAGGTTCCAATTCCCGAATGCCTTGCAGTTTGTAGACTGCAGGACCCCGACTTGCTTAAACGACCATAACTTCTTCGTTTCAAAACAGTTTTGGGTGATTCTTGATTCTGTGTTTAGCTTACTTCCAGAGCTTTCTTTTGATATAAAAATCACATGTTAACTCTTTATACATTAAGAGTTATGAAGCTTATAAAAACATATTAAAAACTGCTCCCGCGGAAATATTGACAGCTAGACCCAGCAGCACTAAAACAGCCTTAACTCTTTCATACGAAAACATTTTTAGGTGATTCTTGAGCCTATTCTCATTAGAATTTTCCCCTATACAACTTTCTTTTATAAATCAGAAGCATATTCAGACTTTACAGTTTCGAAAAATGGACAGAAAGGTCAGAAGTGTGATTTGTTCATAACGTCTTCATTTCATTTGATAAAATATGATACCACAAACATCAAAATGTTATGTTATCATGTTCTAACACTCAATTAACTTCAATAACATAAAAATAACTAAATTATAAACCTACTTATATAGAGTTTTATGACTTTTCTCAAGAACATGAAGAACACGAAGAACACGAAGAACATATGAAAACTAAGTTCCATCATTCTTCATTTCGATTACTTAAAACTTGATGACACAAGCATTAATTAGCTAGGCCATCATGTTCTACCACTTATAACATCAAATAAGAAAATCATAAACATACTTATATAGAGTTTTATGACTTTTGCTCAAGAACACATGAAGAAACACTTAGTCGAAAAAGATCGTACATGGTAACCACTTATGTTCTTGAGCTTTTCAACTATAAAATGAAAGAAAATTGAATATAACAACGACTAGGGATTCTACCTCTTGTAGTTGCAAGCTTAACTATTTCTTTGCAACTTCAATACATGAAATATATATCTAGAGAGTAACTTTGCTCTTTGATTTTGTGAATTAGCAAGTTGTTTTAAGCTTGCAAAGCTTCATATTTATAGGCTAGGTAGAGTTAGGGCAAAATAGTCTTTTCGCATCCATGACATTATTATGACATCATGATGACATCATCTTCCAACGTGACATCATCGTTCACATCATTGTCCAATGTGACATCATTATGACATCATGATGATATCATCTTTGTGCTTCTTTGATGATGATGTCATGGTTACATCATGCTTGCATCTGATTGGTCGAAAACAATTCACTTGGATTCCTAGTTACATATTCGTATATACTACGTATAATATTCGTATTCTACTCGTATTATACCTCGTATTAATCTCGTATTCTACCGTATAATATTTCATATTATACTCGTATTTATTCTTTCATTCTTTCATATAATATTTCGTATTATACTCGTATTCTAACGAAATTCATTCCACAGTCGAAAAACTACGTTTTTCGTTTTCAAATTTTATTGGATATTCCATCTTTCTCGTAATATTAATATTCGCGTATTCTTTGAAAAAATCAAAAAGACGCAAAAGCGTTTTTGGGTGAATAGTGTTTTTACGCCTTTTTTTCAGAAAAAATTTTATTTTCTTCTACGAAATCCAAATTCGAAATTTCTAACACGTAAACACAATTTAGATCATAATACGACCTTTAAACACATAACACATAATATATTCATAAAAATTTATTTTATTTAAATATATTCAAAATGGCTAAGTACAAATTCTCAATCGTTACATTCTCCCCCCCCCCCCTTATAAGAATTCTGTCCCCAGAATTACGATACAAGTAATGCTACACAAAAAGATGGGGATAATTATTCATCATTTTATCTTCAAGTTCCCACGTTGCTTCTTCGGCATTGTGGTTCCTCCATAACACTTTCACAGAAGGTATAACCTTATTGCGTAAGACTTGCTCTTTCCTATCAATTATCTGAATCGGAATTTCTTCATATTTTAAGTCTTTTTCAACCTGGATAGGTTCATATTCAATAACATGTTTATAATCTGGTTTATAGGGTCGTAGTACCGACACGTGAAACACGTTATGAATATGTTCTAACTCAGGAGGTAAGGCTATTTCGTAAGCCACTTCCCCTACCCTTCTCAATACTTTGAACGGTCCTATAAATCTCGGACTAAGCTTCCCTTTCTTTCCAAAACGTATCTTCCCTTTCTTTCCAAAACGTATCTTCCCTTTCCAAGGAGACACTTTCAAAAATACATAACTGCCGACTTCAAAATCTCGTGTCTGACGATGCTGATCTGCATACTTCTTCTGTCGGTCTTGAGCTGCGATTAGCCTTGACCTTATGACTTTAATAACCTCTGCGGTTTGCTGAACCAATTCTGGTCCCAACAGTCGACGTTCCCCTACCTCATCCCAACACAGTGGCGTTCTGCACTTTCTTCCGTATAACGCTTCGTAAGGCGGCATACCTATACTTGCGTGATAGCTATTATTATAAGCGAATTCTACTAAAGGTAGGTGGTCGTCCCAACTCCCCTTAAAGTCCATGACACAAGCCCGTAGCATATCTTCTAGGGTCTGAATCGTTCGTTCGCTCTGTCCGTCCGTTTGAGGATGATACGCAGTGCTCAACCTCAACTGCGTTCCCATTTGCCCTTGCAAACTCTTCCAGAAGTTCGACGTGAAACACGGATCTCGATCCGACACAATCAAAACTGGAACTCCATATCGCGAAACAATTTCCTTAACATAGAGTTTAGCTAACTGTTCTAGGTTAAACCTAATCTTTATCGGCAAGAAATGAGCCGACTTTGTCAAACGATCCACTATAACCCATATAGCGTCGTATCCCTTCTGTGTCGTTGGAAGTCCTACCACAAAATCCATCGTGATATGCTCCCATTTCCACTCCGGAATATTTAATGGTTGTAACAACCCACTGGGTCTCTGATGTTCGGCCTTAACTTTTTGACAAGTCAGGCACCTACTGACGCACTCCGCGACTTCTCTTTTCATGTTCGGCCACCAAAATTTTTGTCGAAGGTCTTGATACATCTTCGTACTACCAGGATGAATCGAAAACCTCGAACAATGGCCGCTTGCAATATCTCCTCTTTTAGCTTCGGTTCTAATGGAACCCAAATTCTTCCTTCAAACCTTATCATTCCTTCACTATCGAGTTTATACTTCAACTCTTCTCCTTCATAAATTCTCTTCCTTATAACTTCGCATTCCTCATCTTTGAGTTGTGCCTCCTTTACTCTGTCCACTAGTGTTTGACGAGTTTCCATTGCAAATAATTTTCCCCCCGATTCCATTGGAAATTTTACCTCCAACTCCATTTTAGCCATCTCTGTTATTAGCTCATCTTGAGCGGTTAACATAGACAACTTCTCCCGACCCTTCCTACTTAAGGCGTCGGCCACTACATTCGCCTTCCCTTGATAATATAGAATCTCACAATCATAGTCCTTGATTAATTCTAACCATCTCCTCTGCCTCATATTCAACTCTTTCTATGTGAAGATATATTTTAGACTTTTGTGGTCCGTGTATATCTCACATTTTTCTCCGTAGAGATAGTGCCTCCAAATTTTCAAGGCAAACACCACTGATGCCAATTCGAGATCATGAGTAGGGTATCCCCTCTCATACTCTTTCAATTGTCATGACGTATACGCAATGACTTTATCGTGCTGCATAAGCACGCATCCAAGTCCCTTATGCGACGCATCACTATAAACTACAAAATTACCTGTGTCATCTGGTAAGGATAACACTAGCGCTTCACTTAATCTTTTCTTGAGCTCCTGAAAACTTTCTTCGCATTTCTCCGACCATACGTATTTTACTGTCTTCCTCATCAAATTTGTTAACGGGGTAGCTATCTTCGAAAAATGTTGAATAAATCTCCGATAGTAACCCGCTAACCCTAGGAAACTACGCACTTCAGTCGACGTCTTCGGCTGCTCCCAATTAATCACCGCTTCCACCTTCCCTGGATCTACGGATATACCGTCCTTGTCGATCACGTGTCCCAAAAATTGTACCCTCTCTAGCCAAAATTCACACTTGCTGAATTTCGCATACAACTTTTCCCTCCTTAGTGTTTCCAACACTATCCTTAGATGTTCCGCATGATCCTCCTGCGTCTTTGAATAGATCAGGATATCATCTATGAACACTACTACAAACTTGTCTAGATACTGCATGAATACTCTGTTCATCAGATCCATAAATGCGGCAGGCGCATTCGTCAAACCAAACGACATCACCAGAAACTCGTAATGGCCATATCGAGTCCTGAATGCCGTCTTGGGTACATCTTCTCCTCTCAGCTTTAACTGGTGATACCCCGTTCTCAAATCTATCTTAGAAAAGTATTTTGCCCCTTTTAACTGATCAAACAGATCGTCGATCCAGGGCAATGGATACTTATTCTTGATCGTTACTTTGTTCAACTCCCGATAGTCAATACAAAGCCTTAACGTTCCGTCCTTCTTTTTCACAAATAGCACTGGTGCTCCCCATGGAGAAACACTTGGTTGGATATATTTTCGATCTAATAATTCTTGCAATTGTATCATCAATTCCTTCATCTCTACGGGTGCCATCCTATATGGTGCCCTCGAAACGGGTGCCGTCCCGGGCACTATGTCTATAACAAACTCGATCTCTCTGTCTGGCGGAAGACCTGGTAACTCGTCTGGAAATACATCCGCGAATTCTTGCACGATAGGTATACGTCCAATTTCCTCTCCCACTTGTTGGGTATCAACAATATGGCACAAATAACCTACGCATCCATTTTTTAACAGCTTCTACGCTTGCATCATCGTTAGACAACGAGAATGTCGCTGCAATTTACTACCATAGAACACTACCTTAGACTGTTTGGAAGTCTGAAGGTTTATGCTCTTCTTCTGACAATCTATTATCGCCCCGTGGTTGACTAACCAATCCATCCCCAATATTACGTCGAATTCTCCCAAGTTAATTGGAATTAAATCTACCGTTAACTTATGTCCTCTAATTTTGACGCAACAATTCCTATGAACGTGTTTAACAGGGATTACTTCCTTATTCGCAACTTCTATGTTCAAGGGTAACTCTAGTTTCTCTAGAGGTAAACCTAAACGTATAGCAAAATCACAAGATATGAAAGAACAGGTCGCACCCGAATCAAACAATACATATGCATTAATATTATTTATTGGGATGATACCTGAGACTACATCTTCAGATGCCACGGCATCTCGGACCGTCATGTTGAAGGTCCGGGCGGTTGGTCTACTCGGTGGGGCTGGACCAGTTATGGTCAGCTTACCACTGTTGTTCCCTTTGTTGCCGTTACCCCCGTCTGCTCCCTTCTTTGGGCAATTTCTTGCCATATGGTCTGCCACTCCGCAGATGAAACATCCGGTGTTCTTCTTCGAGTTGGGGCAGTTAGGAGAGATATGTCCCTCCTGCCCACAATTATAGCACACTGACTTTTCCTTCAGGCAGACCCCGAAATGATTCTTCCCACATATCTTGCACGGTTCTCCCTTCTTCTTTGGGTCCCCTTGTTTGGTTCCGGTATTCCCGAAGTTGTTCCACTTCCTCTTGTGGCTTCCTCCACTACCACTAGGTCCATCAGCTCTACCTCCTCCTTCATTCTTATTCTTATTTTTCTTCTCTCGGTTGAATAAGCTCAACGCCTCGCTTCCCCCTTCGGCTATAATAGCCTTCTCCAAGATTGATCCGAAAGAACCAATATGCAACACAGAAATTTTATTGTAGAGCCAAGGTTTTAAGCCCTGCTCAAACCTTCGTGCCTTCCTTTGTTCGGTGTCCACTTGATGTGGCACAAACCTAGCCAGTTCATTGAACTTGGCAGCGTATTGGGGAACTGACATTTCTTCCTGCTTCAATTCTAAAAACCGCATTTCCATACGGCTCTGCATACTCATAGGGATCGTATGAGTAAGATTCCTTATGCTTCCGCAATAGGATCTATCATGTACGGTATGATATGTACTAGACCAGATGTCGCTCATGCACTTAGTGTAACCAGCAGATATCAGTCGAATCCAGGAGAAGAGCACTGGAAGGCAGTGAAAAACATCCTAAAGTACTTGAGAAGAACTAAGGATGTATTTCTTGTCTACGGTGGGTCTGAATTGAAACTAGAGGGCTATACAGACTCAAGTTTTCAAACGGACCAAGATGACAGTAAATCCGTTTCAGGGTACGTGTTTACCTTAAACGGTGGCGCAGTGAGTTGGAAGAGTTCCAAGCAGCAAACAGTTGCTGATTCGGTGACAGAGGCAGAGTACATAGCTGCAAGTGAAGCTGCAAAGGAAGCTGTTTGGATGAAGAAGTTCATAACTGAACTTGGAGTGGTTCCTAGCATTAGAGGAGCAGTACCTTTATTCTGTGACAACAACGGAGCTGTTGCGCAGGCTAAGGAACCCAGGTCTCATCAGAAATCCAAACACGTGTTGCGGCGGTTTCATTTGATTAGAGAGATCATTGAAAGAGGAGATGTCACCCTGGAGCGTGTGGACTCTCAAGACAACATTGCAGATCCATTTACTAAAGCTTTAACACAACAGCAGTTTGATCGTCACTTAGAGAAGATGGGTATTAGATACCATGGCGATTGGCTTTAGTGCAAGTGGGAGATTGAAAGTAGTATGCACACAAGCCAATCATATTTGATATGATGTAGCATATACTTTGTAATCTTATTCATTTATTAATAAAGGAATTGATTTTCTTAAAAGGCATTTTATATTATCTACATAGTGCTGTTATATTAAATGTGATAAACCCATAGTTTTGAGCAATGCTTTTAGAATCATGATGGTGATCATGCTAATGAGATCTAAATTCAAGATAGCTCACAAACTAAAATTGTTCCTAATCGTTGGATTACTAAATTGGGGATTAGTGAATCCGGATAGATTAGTACATTACGTTGCTTGCTCTTATGAAGAGGATGATTGATCTCATAATCATTTGTGTGGAGACACTAAAGCAAGTATGTAGGTGCTTATTGGAGAATAAGTTCACTGAACGTGACTCGCTAAGGAATACCTAATGGAGTTTTACTCGCCTGTCAATAGGAATTCCTCTAGTGATAGTAGTACAAGTGATCCTTGGACTTGAGATCATCATAGTATCTTGTGTATGATGAGTTATACTTTGACATGTCCCTTAAGACCTTGTGGGTATATCAAAGGGTATGATTGGGTATAATTAGTTATACATGGAGATAGGTGAATGATCAACAAAGAATCTACCTCGTCTAGTAAAAGATGTGAATGTCCTATGTGATTCGATAAATGATAACTCAGTAGTCCTTAGCCAAGGCAGAATGAAATTAGAAAGGAGTTTCTAATTTGCATTAATTAGAGTTATGCATTTGGGAATCGAAATACATATAATTAAATAAAATAAGACTTGACAGTAAATCCATGTCTTATATTTAGTTGGGACATTGTATGGTAGAAGGATTGAATTGTACGGTAACTATTTACTCAAAGGTTCTTTTGTGATTAATGTTGAAATCTATATTATCTGGAAAGTCGTTGATCGCTAAGGGGGCTTACCCTTATTGTAGAATAAATATTATTTATTTAAATGAATTAAATAGTTTAATTTATTTATTTAAATAAGATTAGAATTGTTTTAATTGATTTATTCACAACCGGTTTAATATGGAGAACCTAAAGGGTCACACCGCAAAAGGAAAATATTTATTTAAGAAGTAAATGGCATAATTGTAATAATAAGTTAAGTGTATTTAATTTACTCTATGGAGATAGAATAAATTAAATAGCTTAATATTTATTATTTAATATTTTGGAAATATTAAATATAAATTAATAAGAGGAGTCTTATTATTATTATTACTTTTACTATTATTTAATTCCAAATAGGGATTGGGAATTAATTAATAGAAGTACTCTCCATGGATTCCTAATTGGATTAGGAGCATTATTAATTAAAGGAGTTTAATTATAATACAAACCCTAATCCTAAATAGTTTAGGGAAGGGCTATTCCTACATCTATAAATAAGAGGGGTCTTATCATAGATTGGTGTTACACACTCTTGCATTAGATTGTGGAGAGCAATTTCTATAGAGATAGAAACTAGGGTTTTGCCAAATACCCAACTTCTTGAATACTTGTTCTTCCTTGGTGGATCACCTCTAGAGGCCAAACACTTGGGTGGCTAACGTTGATCAAAGGAAGGAATCACACCGTAGCATTCGAGGAGAACACGAAGGACTAGGAGTTGAACTTGTACCCGAGGAAGCTTTGTTCTACGAGGGTATAATTCTTATTCTCTTTCTCTTTCGTTTATATCGTTAATTGAGCACATAGATTGATCTTGGTGATGGTTTGTATAAAATTTTAAAATCTGATTTTATCGCGCTTCTCTCCGCACTATTTATGTAATTTGATTGCATGTTCGCGTTATATACAAACCTAACAGTGGTATCAGAGACTAATCTTGTGCTAATTATCGATATTGATGATTCCATGTATGCTTGATATGCGATTGGATCGAAATTTTTGGGCAGAATAAAATTTTTTCTGAATCAGCGACACGGCGCAGCTGCGCCGCCTCCAGTTCATTCTGGAGCGCAGCTGCGCCGAAACCCAGAATCGGTTTTTTCTGGGGAGCAGCGCAGCTGCGCCGTTGCCCAGTTCATTCTGGGCGCAGCTGCGCCGTTAAGCAGAATTTGAAAAATATTATTTTTCTTCAATTAAAATAAATAGTTTATTTAATTGATATAAGTTTAAAATAAAGAGTTTATTTTATCTGGAATAGGATTTCAGATTGCTAAAATTAAAGGAGTTTAATTTGGATTTGGTTTTTGATTAAAATAAAAGAGTTTATTTTGTTTCAAAAACTAAATATTAGCAAAACGTTTGCCCATTAATTGATATCAATGCATATATGGAATGGATTTATTATTCATGAGATGAATGTTATTTATTGATACATATAGAGATATGTATGATAATAAATAGGGATTGATTATGGACGATTGACCAATGTGTGATTGGATTTATTTTAGTGGATGCTTGAATGTATGGGTTTTTATAAATGGGGTCTGCGTACCTCGTCTTCTCTAATTTTTCTTAATGTAAATTCTATCTCCCTCCTATGTACTTCCCCTTGACTGCTGATCAAGGTTTCTATTTATTGTAAATAGCTTTTGTAATAGGACTAGTTAGAATTAATTTTTGAAGAATTGGAGACAAAGGAGCAAGGAGCGCTTGAAGACCCGTTTGTAATGGAGCCCGGGTTTAAATGTAATAGTTATATTTAAATTTATTCTTGCACCCTAGGTTTGACCTTTTGGTTCACTTGGTGGCTCTAGTGAACCAAACTAGAATAAAAGTCCATAATCAATCCGGGTAGAATATAGTATTCTATATGTGCATGCTTATTATATATATATTATATATTATCCAACATGCTTCGCATGTAAAATAATATGACGCGTATTTTATATATATATATGTGCATGCGCGCTAAACAAGATGAGACTAATAATAATAAACCCCTCAAAGTATTATATTAAGTCCTAAGCGTTCAAAGATATTTGGAATATCGAACGTCGCCTTCTAGCATGGTAAAGCAATAAAGTATTAAATGTTTAATATGAGTTTGTTGTGTCACCACAAGGCAAGTATTAAATATTTAAGATGTTGCTTTATCACATTTGATGCTTATAAATAGACTACACGATGCTGTTTTGTTGTGTCACCACAAGGACAGTGTTTTTCTTTCGAATATATGGAAGTGCTAGGTTGGACTTAACTTGGATAATTTTGATTCGGATGTGTCACCACTTGATCAACATAATCTAAGAGGCAAAATAAAAGGAGTTACATAGTGATGTAATTGACAATAGTTGTCTACCTATTTATTTATATATCGCTTGTTGTGTCACCACAAGGCTATATACATTTGAAATGGGATCCTTAATCTCACTAGCAAATCTTTAATTAGAATTGCCGAACTATATAATGAGGGTAATATAGTTTGATGAAAATAGTGGGAGATACCAATTTAAAATAAAGACCTAATTAATTTTGTAATTAATTAAATGAATGTATGCTAAAATGTTGTCTATTTCACATGCAGAATTTAAAAATGTCAAACTCACTATCACTGCGTAGCATACTTGATGCTAACAAACTGACCGGACCGAATTACACGGACTGGTTAAGGAATCTGAGAATTGTTCTCACTGCTGAAAAGATTTCTTATGTCCTAAATTTGCCAGTCCCTGCAAGTGTTGCAGAAACAGCCTCTGAGGAAGAGATTGCTACTTTTAGAAAGTGGCAAGATGATGCAATCTTGGCTCAATGCATCATGCTCGCATCCATGAGTAACGAGCTTCAGCGTCAGCATGAAACTATGGATGCTCCTACTATATTGCTGCACCTCAAAGAGTTGTATGGTGAGCAAAGTAGGACTGCTAGATATCAGATATCTAAGGAGCTCTTCCGATCTCGTATGACCGAGGGCACTGCTGTTGAGACTCATGTCCTTAAGATGATCAATCTGATTGAACAACTTGGACAACTTGGGTTCGTGATGGATGGGGAGTTAAGCCAAGATTTGATCTTGCAGTCATTCCCGGACACCTTCTCACAATTTGTTGTGAATTTTCACATGAATAAGTTGGACGTCAGCTTGCCTGAGTTACTTAACATGCTGAAAACTGCTGAAGGTCACTTCTCATCCAACAAGAACCAAGTCTTACTAGTGGATGATTCTTCCAAGAAAAGGAAGAGGCCCAAGGTATCTTCTGAAAAGAAGAAAAACAAGAAGGCTAAGGGTAAGGCAAAGAAAAAGGATAATAATAAGAAACCTGATCCAGATAGCAAAGGAATTTGCTACCATTGCAATAAGCCGGGACATTGGAAGAGGAACTGCAAGAAGTATCTTGCGGGCCAAAAGAAGCTTGGAGAAGCTTCGACTTCTGATCTAGGTTTGTTCATGATTGAAATTAATTTTTCTGAAAGTCAAAATTCTACTTGGGTATTGGATACCGGCTGTAGTTCTCACATATGTAATAATATGCAGGGACTAAGCAGAAGTAGGAAGCTGAACAAGGATGAAGTCGTCCTACGAGTTGGAAATGGAGCAAAGGTTGCTGCATTGGCTGTAGGGACTTATTGTTTAGCACTGCCTTCGGGCAAGTTCATTAGTTTAAATAACTGTTATTATGTTCCAACACTCATTAGAAACATTATTTCAATTTCTGTATTGGATATGGATGGTTTTGATATTATAATAAAGAACAACTGTTGTTCTATTTATAATAAAAATGTTTTATATGGTGTTGGCAATTTACTGAATGGACTTTACATACTTGACTTGCATGAAAATATACTTCAAATTGAACAAACTAAGAAAAGAAAAAGAGATGATGTTAATTATACCTTTATGTGGCACTGTAGACTCGGTCATATCAATGAAACAAGATTATCCAAGTTGCATAAAGATGGGCTTTTAGAGCTATCTGATTGCGAATCATATCCAACTTGTGAATCTTGTCTCATGGGTAAGATGACTAAATCCCCTTTTAGTGGAAAAGGAGAAAGAGTTACAGAGTTGTTAGCGTTGGTACACACAGACGTTTGTGGACCTATGACAATGAATGCACGAGGAGGGTATTCTTATTTTATTACTTTCACTGATGATCATTCTAGATTTGGATATGTGTATTTAATGAAATACAAATCTGAATCGTTTGAAAAGTTCAAAGAATTCAAAAGTGAAGTAGAGAAACAAACTGGTAAGAGTATTAAGATTCTTCGATCGGATCGAGGAGGGGAATACTTGACCAATGAGTTTCTCAATTGTCTCAAAGAAAATGGTATAATCTCACAATGGACTCCACCAGGGACGCCACAGTTGAATGGTGTATCTGAAAGGAGAAATCGAACATTGTTGGACATGGTTCGATCCATGATGAGCTTTACCGACCTTCCAGTATCCTTCTGGGGTTATGCCCTAGAATCGGCTGCATACCTACTTAACAAGGTACCTACCAAATCCGTCCCAAAGACTCCATATGAGATATGGACAGGGAGGAAACCAAATCTTAAGCATGTTAAGACTTGGGGTTGTCCAGCTTATGTCAAAAGGTTTGAGCATGATAAGCTGAAGACTAGATCCGACAAATGTAGATTCGTGGGATACCCTAAAGAACATCAGGGTATTATTTCTATCATCCTACTGATCAAAAGGTGTTTGTAGCAAAACACGCTGCCTTCTTGGAAAAGGAGTTTATCCTCGAAGGGGTCAGTGGGAGTAAGATATATCTTGAAGAAGTTCAAGAACCACAAAATACTACGGATCAAAGTCAGGTACCTGACCAAGTAGAAGAACCTACTGTACCACTACCTATTCGTAAATCTGGAAGAGTACCGAAGATACCTGAGAGGTATGGATTCATCATAGAGGATGATGATGAGGTACGCATCATAGAAGATGATGATCCATTGACTTACGAAGAGGCTATGAGTAGTGATGACTCAGAGAAATGGCTAGGAGCCATGAAATCCGAGATGGACTCCATGTATGAAAACCAAGTATGGACTTTGGTTTCACCACCTGAGGGCATTAAGCCTATTGGGTGTAAATGGGTCTTTAAGAGAAAGACTGGGGCAGATGGCAAGGTAGAGACCTATAAGGCCCGACTGGTTGCAAAAAGTTTCAAACAAAGACAAGGAGTTGACTATGATGAAACCTTCTCACCAGTAGCTATGCTCAAGTCCATTCGGATTTTGCTTGCAATTGCAGCTTATTATGACTACGAAATCTGGCAAATGGACGTGAAAACGGCCTTCCTCAATGGAGAGCTTGAGGAGAATGTATATATGATACAGCCAGAGGGTTTTGTTTCAACGGTTGGAACAAATCAAGTCTGTAAGCTACAACAATCCATTTATGGATTGAAGCAAGCTTCTCGAAGGTGGAACATCCGTTTTGATGAGATAATCAAAAGGTTTGATTTTATCAAGAACGAGGATGAACCATGTGTGTACAAGAAGGTTAGTGGGAGCGCTATATCATTCCTTGTATTATATGTTGATGATATATTACTGAAAGGGAATGATGTTCCTATGCTACAGTTGATCAAAATTTGGTTATCTAAACACTTCTCCATGAAGGACTTGGGTGAGGCATCCTATATTTTGGGGATAAAGATCTATAGAGATAGATCTAAAAGGATGCTGGGCTTGACCCAAGGAAAGTACATTGACTCGATGCTAAAGAAGTTTAGCATGGAAGATTCCAAGAGAGGTCTCATGCCGATGAGCCATGGAATACATCTCTCCAAGAAACAGGCGCCAAAGACACCTGAGGAGAGAGACCGTATGAGTAAGATTCCTTATGCTTCCGCAATAGGATCTATCATGTACGGTATGATATGTACTAGACCAGATGTCGCTCATGCACTTAGTGTAACCAGCAGATATCAGTCGAATCCAGGAGAAGAGCACTGGAAGGCAGTGAAAAACATCCTAAAGTACTTGAGAAGAACTAAGGATGTATTTCTTGTCTACGGTGGGTCTGAATTGAAACTAGAGGGCTATACAGACTCAAGTTTTCAAACGGACCAAGATGACAGTAAATCCGTTTCAGGGTACGTGTTTACCTTAAACGGTGGCGCAGTGAGTTGGAAGAGTTCCAAGCAGCAAACAGTTGCTGATTCGGTGACAGAGGCAGAGTACATAGCTGCAAGTGAAGCTGCAAAGGAAGCTGTTTGGATGAAGAAGTTCATAACTGAACTTGGAGTGGTTCCTAGCATTAGAGGAGCAGTACCTTTATTCTGTGACAACAACGGAGCTGTTGCGCAGGCTAAGGAACCCAGGTCTCATCAGAAATCCAAACACGTGTTGCGGCGGTTTCATTTGATTAGAGAGATCATTGAAAGAGGAGATGTCACACTGGAGCGTGTGGACTCTCAAGACAACATTGCAGATCCATTTACTAAAGCTTTAACACAACAGCAGTTTGATCGTCACTTAGAGAAGATGGGTATTAGATACCATGGCGATTGGCTTTAGTGCAAGTGGGAGATTGAAAGTAGTATGCACACAAGCCAATCATATTTGATATGATGTAGCATATACTTTGTAATCTTATTCATTTATTAATAAAGGAATTGATTTTCTTAAAAGGCATTTTATATTATCTACATAGTGCTGTTATATTAAATGTGATTAACCAATAGTTTTTGAGCAATGCTTTTAGAATCATGATGGTGATCATGCTAATGAGATCTAAATTCAAGATAGCTCACAAACTAAAATTGTTCCTAATCGTTGGATTACTAAATTGGGGATTAGTGAATCCGGATAGATTAGTACATACGTTGCTTGCTCTTATGAAGAGGATGATTGATCTCATAATCATTTGTGTGGAGACACTAAAGCAAGTATGTAGGTGCTTATTGGAGAATAAGTTCACTGAACGTGACTCGCTAAGGAATACCTAATGGAGTTTTACTCGCATGTCAATAGGAATTCCTCTAGTGATAGTAGTACAAGTGATCCTTGGACTTGAGATCATCATAGTATCTTGTGTATGATGAGTTATACTTTGACATGTCCCTTAAGACCTTGTGGGTATATCAAAGGGTATGATTGGGTATAATTAGTTATACATGGAGATAGGTGAATGATCAACAAAGAATCTACCTCGTCTAGTAAAAGATGTGAATGTCCTATGTGATTCGATAAATGATAACTCAGTAGTCCTTGGCCAAGGCAGAATGAAATTAGAAAGGAGTTTCTAATTTGCATTAATTAGAGTTATGCATTTGGGAATCGAAATACATATAATTAAATAAAATAAGACTTGACAGTAAATCCATGTCTTATATTTAGTTGGGACATTGTATGGTAGAAGGATTGAATTGTACGGTAACTATTTACTCAAAGGTTCTTTTGTGATTAATGTTGAAATCTATATTATCTGGAAAGTCGTTGATCGCTAAGGGGGCTTACCCTTATTGTAGAATAAATATTATTTATTTAAATGAATTAAATAGTTTAATTTATTTATTTAAATAAGATTAGAATTGTTCTAATTGATTTATTCACAACCGGTTTAATATGGAGAACCTAAAGGGTCACACCGCAAAAGGAAAATATTTATTTAAGAAGTAAATGGCATAATTGTAATAATAAGTTAAGTGTATTTAATTTACTCTATGGAGATAGAATAAATTAAATAGCTTAATATTTATTATTAAATATTTTGGAAATATTAAATATAAATTAATAAGAGGAGTCTTATTATTATTATTACTTTTACTATTATTTAATTCCAAATAGGGATTGGGAATTAATTAATAGAAGTACTCTCCATGGATTCCTAATTGGATTAGGAGCATTATTAATTAAAGGAGTTTAATTATAATACAAACCCTAATCCTAAATAGTTTAGGGAAGGGCTATTCCTACATCTATAAATAAGAGGGGTCTTATCATAGATTGGTGTTACACACTCTTGCATTAGATTGTGGAGAGCAATTTCTATAGAGATAGAAACTAGGGTTTTGCCAAATACCCAACTTCTTGAATACTTGTTCTTCCTTGGTGGATCACCTCTAGAGGCCAAACACTTGGGTGGCTAACGTTGATCAAAGGAAGGAATCACACCGTAGCATTCGAGGAGAACACGAAGGACTAGGAGTTGAACTTGTACCCGAGGAAGCTTTGTTCTACGAGGGTATAATTCTTATTCTCTTTCTCTTTCGTTTATATCGTTAATTGAGCACATAGATTGATCTTGGTGATGGTTTGTATAAAATTTTAAAATCTGATTTTATCGCGCTTCCGCACTATTTATGTAATTTGATTGCATGTTCGCGTTATATACAAACCTAACAGTTTGAAATCCTTAAAACTGGCTACTTGCACAGTAGGAGGATTTACAAGTACCTCAGTACGCTCTCTATTAAAGGCCCCTAGTAAAAGGTCTATGAACTGTTGTATAGGATTAGCTTGCTCCCTATTCTCGTTTTCAGGTTCTCTCTGTTGGGTCCTGTACCCTCTAGGTCTTCCTCTTGGCGGCATTTTTCTGTTAAATTATAATAAAATTATGTTATTATTAACTCACTATTCGTTTTTTTTACACATTCTCATTAATACTAGCACATACACATTACAAAGCACATTTAATAAATATTTTTATATAATATGCTTCTTAATTCATACAACGTATTTAATAAAGCTGAAGCTTTTCACATACTATCCCCTTATTACTATCATAATGATGGAATTCATAAAAGATAACCTTATACATAAGCTATAGTAACAAAATATAATTATTAATATCACATAACAAATATAATTTATTTTAAGTTTTGCTTTTACTTTTATTATCTTTTGATGAATTTCCTCAATTCATCCCTTAAAAACTCTATTTGAGTTTATCTCTTGACTAACTTCTCTAAGGTCATATTCCTAAGGTATTTCCCCCACCTAAGGTTTATAACCTAAAGCTTTGATACTAACCTGTAACGCCCCCAAATCCAGGTCTACCTTTAAACCTGGGTCCAGTGCATCACGGTACTACCCATTTATCACAATAATATTGACATAAATGCAATTACTATATTATTACAATATGTCTCACTCAAATCCCAGGTTCTATAACCATTACATCATTCATCGTCATAATAATAATAAATATTACATCATTCTTAAGAATAAATCCTTCATAATATAAACTATTACATATTAGGATAATATAATCCTATTCGTTAACTTTTCCTTTGCCTTTGTCCCTTCGGGAACCTTTGGCAGTCTCGGTTTTAACTGAAAATATTTGATTTAAAGCAAGAATGAGCATTTAATTGCTCAACAAGTATAACAATTTAATAACAACAAATTCAAGAATCATATCATCATTATTCAACAATTGAACAATAGTTGTGAAATATTCTGAATAAACTGGAATAACAATTTACTTTTGTTTGAATTGATTTTCGAAACGACATACTGAGCGGTCATAAGACCTTGAACTTTTATTTTTATTCATAAAAAGGTTTCACCGTATTTAAACCGCAAACCGATATGCTTACGAGCACTTCTAGGTGATCAGCCTATAGTACTCTATGTTGATCAACATTCTATTTTAAACGACTATATGCGTTTGGTTTAGGCACCTCACGGCCTTATCGGATTTAACCGATTAAAACTGCCCCTAATATTAGGGTTGTTCATCTCATACATGCATTAGAATCCTAACCAAAACAATTCAGTTGGATAACTCTACTTAACATCAATAATATTTCAAAGATTTATAATTCAATCGATAGAATATTTAAACATTTGTTTAGCTGAGTCAAATAGCATCGACAATCATTCATAAGCAGTTCGTGAATAATAGAACTTGAAAGCTTTAACAGATTATGCATAGCATAGCTTGAATACTTGTGAAAAGTTTAGGAGTACTTGCATTCAATATAGAAATCAAATGAAGTTGGGATACTTACTCAAATATAAAGATTGAGAAAGTTTAGGAAACTTACATTCAATACATAAATCGAATGAGAGTTAGAAACATGCCTTATGCGTTCTTTAAGGATTACACTAAATTGCTCTTCAATTGTCCTACACAATATCAATCACATAGACACACCAATTAATCATCACATGACTCTTATTATAGTTCATCTTAACTAGCTTTTAAACATGAACCTAACTTCGTATTTTTAACTTTTTCAATAATCGATTTCAAAACTTATTTAATCCATAATTACGTTCAACCAACCTCGGAATGGTCTCAACTTTGGACCGTGAACTATTTATAACATGGCCTAACTACTCCCATAGGTGGCATGAACAAAAAAATTTACATACACAAAACCTTATTTTTAAGGTCCAATTCCCGAATGCCTTGCAGTTTGTAGACTGCAGGACCCCGACTTGCTTAAACGACCATAACTTCTTCGTTTCAAAACAGTTTTGGGTGATTCTTGATTCTGTGTTTAACTTACTTCCAGAGCTTTCTTTTGATATAAAAATCACATGTTAACTCTTTATACATTAAGAGTTATGAAGCTTATAAAAACATATTAAAAACTGCTCCCGCGGAAATATTGACAGCTAGACCCAGCAGCACTAAAACAGCCATAACTCTTTCATACGAAAACATTTTTAGGTGATTCTTGAGCCTATTCTCATTAGAATTTTCCCCTCTACAACTTTCTTTTATAAATCAGAAGCATATTCAGACTTTACAGTTTCGAAAAATGGACAGAAAGGTCAGAAGTGTGATTTGTTCATAACGTCTTCATTTCATTTGATAAAATATGATACCACAAACATCAAAATGTTATGTTATCATGTTCTAACACTCAATTAACTTCAATAACATAAAAATAACTAAATTATAAACCTACTTATATAGAGTTTTATGACTTTTCTCAAGAACATGAAGAACACGAAGAACACGAAGAACATATGAAAACTAAGTTCCATCATTCTTCATTTCGATTACTTAAAACTTGATGACACAAGCATTAATTAGCTAGGCCATCATGTTCTAACCCACTTATAAACATCAAATAAGAAAATCATAAACATACTTATATAGAGTTTTATGACTTTTGCTCAAGAACACATGAAGAAACACTTAGTCGAAAAAGATCGTACATGGTAACCACTTATGTTCTTGAGCTTTTCAACTATAAAATGAAAGAAAATTGAATATAACAACGACTAGGGATTCTACCTCTTGTAGTTGCAAGCTTAACTATTTCTTTGCAACTTCAATACATGAAATATATATCTAGAGAGTAACTTTGCTCTTTGATTTTGTGAATTAGCAAGTTGTTTTAAGCTTGCAAAGCTTCATATTTATAGGCTAGGTAGAGTTAGGGCAAAATAGTCTTTTCGCATCCATGACATTATTATGACATCATGATGACATCATCTTCCAACGTGACATCATCGTTCGCATCATTGTCCAATGTGACATCATTATGACATCATGATGATATCATCTTTGTGCTTCTTTGATGATGATGTCATGGTTACATCATGCTTGCATCTGATTGGTCGAAAACAATTCACTTGGATTCCTAGTTACATATTCGTATATACTACGTATAATATTCGTATTCTACTCGTATTATACCTCGTATTAATCTCGTATTCTACCGTTTAATATTTCATATTATACTCGTATTTATTCTTTCATTCTTTCATATAATATTTCGTATTATACTCGTATTCTAACGAAATTCATTCCACAGTCGAAAAACTACGTTTTTCGTTTTCAAATTTTATTGGATATTCCATCTTTTCTCGTAATATTAATATTCGCGTATTCTTTGAAAAAATCAAAAAGACGCAAAAGCGTTTTTGGGTGAATAGTGTTTTTACGCCTTTTTTTCAGAAAAAATTTATTTTCTTCTACGAAATCCAAATTCGAAATTTCTAACACGTAAACACAATTTAGATCATAATACGACCTTTAAACACATAACACATAATATATTCATAAAAATTTATTTTATTTAAATATATTCAAAATGGCTAAGTACAAATTCTCAATCGTTACATGAGTGGTTTCCCACAAACAACCAACAAACTAGTTCCCGCCTCATCTACACTGTCTTTCACAACGAGTTAGATCGGTAGCTAGTTCGTATCAACCTCCGCTCTCTAAAAGAATTGTTTAGCCTAGATACCATACATCAACCATTAAAGAATACGATTGCACCATAAGTATACTTAACTTATTATTCTTTTAAGTCTATTATCTTCACCTCTTTTCTCTAAGGTTATAGCCTAAGGTACTCTTACCTAAGGTTTCTAACCTATCAGCTCTGATACCAACTGTAACGACCCCAAATTCTGAACAAACCAACACTCCACATCGGTCGTTAACAATACATCCTCATTCTAACTTTACAATATTGTCCAATGTTAAACTTAATAAAAATGCGGAATAATTCAAACTTTTCTATTACAAATCATTCTCGATCCCAAAATTTTCAACATTTACATCTAAATGTCTTTGAATCATCTTAATATCATAACTCGCCTAATCGAACTTACTACAAAAGTTTACACATCAATACAAACATTACAACTCAACATAAATACATTTATTGAAAACTTAACATAATTTAGGTAATAACTTCAACTAAAACATTTAATCTTCATGCATCATTTCGATCCATGTCATTTGGGTAGCACATAATGTTACCTTGAATCTTTAACCTGCAAAAGTGGTTATTTGCAAGAATGAGCTCGACAGCTTAGCAAAATCTAACAGTTTGCATGCATCACATAGCACATAGATAACATGCTCATCATCTAAATCATAATCATAATCATTTGACTAAACATATCATACATAATGATCATCACATAACGATTAAGGATTGAGTTCCATAACTCAATCAACATTCTTCATTCAACGAACGTAGTCATAATTTGACATTGTCGTCTCATACATGTAACATATATAAAATGCATCATGCTTTTACATCATATGATTAAGACAGTTAATCAATTAATTCACATAACAAATATGAACTGAAAGACTTGCCTGGTTCGTAGTTTACCAATTACCATAACCAGCTTATATTTATCTGCGCTTCATGTATCCTCTTTGATCTTCCCTAACCTAGATAGATGATGAAGTGGACTATTCTTCCTTGATTCCTCTTTCTTCTTCCTTCTTTGATTCTTTAGAGTTCATCTCAATACACACATAGAATTTCCTCTCTCACAAACCCTCCCTTTTCTCTTAATTTTCTCCCAATAAGAAGAACACTGAAGAACTAAAAATTTATACTTATATTGTTACCTAGCCATCATTTATACAAATCAAGAGTCTCAGCAGTTACAAATACCAAGAGTCTCAACAGTTACAAATACCAAGAGTCTGAGCAGTTACAAATACCAAGAGTCTGAGCAGTTACAAATACCAAGAGTTTGAGTAGTTACAAATACCAAGAGTCTCAGCAGTTACAAATACCAAGAGTCTCAACAGTTACAAATACCAAGAGTCTCAGCCGTTATGGAATTGAAGGGTCACTAGGCCATGTTTGACTAGAACCCAAAGATTCCCTTTTAGCTTATTTTAATAATCTTTTATTATAAGATATATATATTGTCACACTTTAATTTAATTAAACTTATTATATTAATAAGTCTAATTAAACTTATTAACAAAATTTATAATCTCAAACTAGACAGTTATAATTATGATTTCATTTAATAAATCATTAATCCTCTAATTTAATTATTAAATTAAATTAGAATATTACTCGCGTAATACAATACGCACTAAAACGCTTAATTAAATTATTCTATAATAATTTCCATCAAATGTTTATTCGATAAACATTTTAATCTACGAGATTCATAATCATACCACATTAACATGTTATATTTATATGTAGCACGTTACTTTCTCATTTTATTAAAACAATTATATTCTCATTAATTCCTTATTTTAATTAAATAAATCATTCACGTTATTATGAAATTTAATAACAATAGTTTCTATTGTCCACAAAACATAGCAATCAAATTATATTATTTTATAATATAATTTTCAACTTACTAATATTTAATAAATATCTTCTTCTTTTTCACAATTTCCTTCATTCCATTCAATGGTTTAATTAACTATTAAACCTTGTTTCCCAAATACACGAATATATAATTCTCTTTACATCAAATCATATTTTTCACAATATATATATCACATATATACACATACTCAAAAACTCAAAACGTCTCGTAATAAGAATTTTATTTATTAAATTCTTATTTAATAATTTTTAAAAATCTGGGTTGTCACACAAGATGGTCTTTAAGACATCCCAAGGAAATTTCTTAGAAATTTCCTTCATAGACACAATGGTCATAAGTAATTTTCTTTAAGGACAAAATTGTCATCTCACTATAATTAGGAAATTTCATAGAAATTTCCTCCAAGGACACCATGGTCATTAACAAATTTCTCTTAGGGCAAAATAGTCTTTTTCTCATTATTAGGACACTTCCTAGCAATTTCTTTTCTAGGACTCATTGGTTATTAATAACTTTCTCTAAGGACAAAATAGACATTTCGCCATTATAAGGAAATTTCCTAGAAATTATTATTCATTATTCCACCCTAATGGGGCCCACCCTATTTACCACAATTTTCTTCCCCTAGTGGGGCCTACCATGGTCGGGTCCCCCCTCCTTTTTCCTTCCATTATTGTTTTATTTTTCTTTCCTAGTGGGGTCCACCATTGGTTACAATTTTCTACCAAGTGGGACCCCCTCCTTTCGATGTCCGGATACTTCCCAAAATCTGTTGAAAATCCAGCAGGTTTCAAACATGTGGGTCCCACGTTATTGCCTCATTTTGCGTACTTAAACCCGTCTTTGAGTTTTTGACCCGAAAAATTAAATTTTCATGTTTATAGTCGTTTCCTACTAAAATCGACACTCCCAACGTCATGGAATTATCCATTTCTTCAAATTCATCTCTCAATTCTGAATTTGACTTTTTTCCGTAAAAGTCGACTATTGACTTTGACCAAAAAGTCAACCTCGATACATTTTGTGTTTAAAGTCTATTCTAACTAATTTCGACGTTCCGGACTCAACCGAGCAGTCTGCTTTTCCAAATTCTATTCCGAACTTCAAATTAAAGTCTTGAACAATATAGTTCCCTTACTGACATTTCCACGGCTATTCTCTTTTAAATCGCATACTCGCACATATTCCTCAACACGCGTATATATATAATATACACCACATCCTTTACACATGAAAATTTCCAAAGAAAATTCCTTTTATTAACACATCCTTACATGTTCCTCTTAGTCATTACATTTTTCTTCTCTTTAAAGATTCTTTCCCAGAACCACTATTACCATAACATTTTAATTGGGTTTACTTCCCACTTTCGCATAATCTTTTTCATCAAATAACTATATCGAATTACCTTACTACCTCTTTTATTTACCTTTTCCTATCCAATTTATGGACAGAAATTTATTCTTAACCCGAGTCTTATCCAACTTACTTCGGTTCATAACTACCTGTTTATTTTTAAGTATTAACATCTTCATCCTCATATCTCGTATACTCGTACATAAATTTTATCTTATAATACTCTTTTATTTATATTCAACCGTAGCAACTTATACCTTATTATCAACTAATCGTCTATCGATTCACTAAAATACCTTGCTTTAATGACCGATCTCCTGACCTTTCTTCATTACTTTCTTAGGGTATTTTGCACCAATAGTCTCTCAATCGCATCTGTTATTCATAACACATAGATTATATTAACATATTTAATCATTCTTCTACTCTCAAGCTAGGTTTTAATCTTTAACCTTTATTTAGTCATTCAAGACCTTATTTAAAAGTCTTATAAATATCTGGGATATCACATTCACTCCTCCTTCTAAGAATTTTGTCCTCGAAATTACATCACACTAATCTTTACTCATTCTTATTTACCAAAATAGGTTTTCATTTTAACCTTTATCTAATCACATTTGATTACCTTCTCAATTAAAGAGTACCATACTCTTTCTTCTTATGAGGACCTCTTCTATCATCACATACTATCATGACTTCTTTTTAAGAGGTTTATACCTTCTAAATATTCGGGAGTCTTCACAATTGTTCAATAATTGGGACGCGGTATGAATAAATAGGAAATAAAAATTTTCTTTAAAACTTTTCATATCATGCTAAGGGGTCATAAAGACCATGAACTTTTCTCTTTTCAGATACTTTAAGTGATCAGCCTATCGTACCACTACGTCGTGTACAACGTATTAACCTCCATAATGACTATATGCGTTAATAGGTTGAACCATGTTAACCAACCAATACATCCCTTTTGTTCACCACAGACTTAATACAAGATTCCGCACTAGAACTATTTGGCTCGAAAGATTTCAATTAACTTTCAAATTTCATCATTTCTTATAAAAATGTGTCTAACCAAAACAAATGGCTTCGACTCTTCTTTAATTAGCTTAAAATACTAAAAATCATTTTATGACGTCATGATATCGCACTGTCTTTACAGTACATTGAGGATTCTGTCATTTTATGACTTTGTCATACTACAACATACCATAGTGGGTTGACGATCCTATGATCACATGCAACACTAGGTTATACTGCATTGATGAGCCCATCATTTATCATTTCTACACCATGTTTAATGGTGCATATGATTATATAAAATACATTTTGATATTCTTCAAATCATTTTTGTCTAGCCGAATAGTTATCATAGACCTATGTAAAAATATATATTTTTTTAAATAATTTTTTTAACAGTTCAATCATTGAACAAATCTTTTCAAAGGCATATAAGTGCGAATACAAGCACGATTTGGAGATCTACCATAGCTAGAAGATTTGAAATACCTACAATCCTCAATCATCTCCAATTTTTGTCTTTCTTCTTATATCTAATAACTCTATTCACTTTTGATTTAACTGATATTTACCAATCACATAGAATTCTTATATCTCACTCTGTGACCTTCCTTCTAATCTAGACCACAACACTGTTCATCAGACTTGCCATACATTATGAGTTCAGGAACTTACCACAATAATATGAGTTTAAGAACTGGACCAAGTAATATGTAGTTCAAGAACTAATCAGGAACTGTCCATACGCCTAGGGGCTCAAAAACTTACCATACAATTATGAGTCATGAACTTACCATACGTATGAGTTTTAGAACTTCCACCTATTCTTAATATTCTCTATTATCAGATATACATATAAGAAAAGAATTACCTTCTCATCATACATATAACCAATAGCGCGACACCAACATTTCAACGATTATCAATGTAGTAAACCAAGTGGTCACAAATCCCCTTCTCATACAAAGGTTTGTTTAACTCAGCTACCAACAATGAGTCCTCAATTAAAATACCATAAAATCCTAGTTTTCTCTTTGCTCAATACGAATTTTCTTTAATCCGTATTTTATAATTTACAACTCTTCTTGAGTTTACCTTGTACTATTTCATAGTACCATTTCTTTATAGCATCAAGCTATAACTTTCCAATCTTTCCATAAATTATCTGTTATTCCATGATTCAATACGATCACGTTGTGATCTTCTTTTACAATTGTTTTACAATACGATTTTCCTTACCCTATGATCGTTTCATCCCACGATCTCCTTATTCTTCTTTAAACATATTATATTACGATTTTATTTACGTTTTTCATCCCATAAACATTGTCTATTTATCATCACTTTTCATCTCTATAGTTGGAGTCAGGTAACTCCTGATCCTCGTCTTTCTATAGCTCTTCGAGATTCTTCTTTGAATCTTCTTGTTTATATTTCAATTCTTCCCTTTATGAATTTTCTAAATTCATTTATATTTTAACTTCTTTGTGAAGTTTCTAAATTCATTTCATATTACTTAACTTTTATTCAATTTTACTTCTCATCATTTTTACCTACATTCCTTGAGTCAGGTATTTCGCGACCACTTTTCTCATTATTACTCTCATATCTGTTCATTATCCTCTTTCGGATAATCCTCTATATTTTCTTATAAATCTTACACATATCTTTATCTTTTCCTTTATTTAATTATGAATTTTCTAAATTCATCTCTTATCACTTAAACTCTATTTGAGTTTATTTCTTACCATCTTCATCATCCTCTCTACAGTTATAGCCTAAGGTACTTTTACCTAAGGTTTATAACCTATCACCTCTGATACCAACCTGTAACGTCCCCAAATTTGGGTCCCTTGATCCTCAGATTTGGTGCGTCACGGTACTACACATCATCTCAATATTATAATTTTTATTCATAAATTATGAACACAACCTAGCTTTGATACAAATTAATACATCAGCTACTTCTACTCCATAATCTGTAACCTTTACAACCTGCTATTACATTTATATATCCTCACGATCTAATCTATACATCCTGAATTATATACAATATGCTTCACTTTGATACATTGATTATGAGTATTCATGAACTCACAATCCAAATTTAATTATTCTTCTATGCAATATTCTTTGACTACACAATCACAATATACAATATTAACGTTCATCTAACATAGCTAGAGACTATGAAAATAAGTTTTCTGTCATTTAATAATACCGAGTATAACTACTTCGAAGAAATTATACCAGTTCGTTAGTTTATTTCTAACGCACAAATATCTTCAATCATTATTTCATCTTTTGTTCCTTTGACTATTCTGAATCCTTCGGTCTGCTTTGGTTTTGCTAAAAACAATTGTTTATAGCAATGGTGAGCAACTATGTTGCCCAACAAGTTTAACAGTTATCACATAGCACATAATCCACATTTTTAAACATACTTCATCCTTTTCATACTTTGTATTTCTACATGTTTCATGCTTCTCATGCTTGACATATATTCATGTCTTATTCATATCATGCTTTGCATTTAACCATGCTCCGTGCTTATCATGCATCTCAAATCATAAATATTGTGAGTTCCTATAACTCAACAAGTTCCAATCATCAAACTAATTCAATATAATTGCATCACCATATAGCACAAAGTGCACATCTCAATTAATTCGTAAGAAGTTCACATACCGCATAAAATAAAATTTTCACATTACAAGTTCAAACATATACAACAAGTTTTGAAAAACTTGCTTGTACCTACGTTCGTCATCTACATCATTCACATATACAATTCCTTCTTTCAATCGATAACCTACATCATTCATAAGAATTTACTTTAATTAACTTATCAATTAATCGTCACCTTGTAACTTAATCCGATAATTATCTTTTCTACTTGTACCAATGTAAACGTTCCTTCATATCATACTTATAAAATTATCATAAAAATATAAGATTAACCTTATTTAGACTCTTACGTCGCGTATGAAAATATTTCAGTCGGTAGAAATTATTTCGGTAACTCCCGACTTTACGTTTTTTAATAGTTTTTAATCCGTTGAAAGCCTAATTCCCCCATTAAGCTTCCTTAACCATTTTATTATTTTTTTTTCTTTTCTGGCCACACATATATACAAATATTTCATACACAAAAATAATTTTTCTGGAATTTTTCCTTTTTGTTAATTATTTTTCAATTAGCTATTTTAAGCTCGTAACTTGTCAAAATTAACTATATCGTGGTAAACTCCAAACATTCCCAACTCTTTCCAGAATTTATACATGTTAACATGAAGTTCCAGTTTAAATTTCGGGGTCATCAAAGTTGTAGAACTCAAGTTATAACTATTTTTGTCAGAAAAATCCAAATATTAAATTGGTCATATCTCACTCATCCGAAGTCGGAATATGTTCATTTTCAGACCAAAAATTATTTGTACCATCTAGTTTTAGTACTCAATAGGGCTTAATTTATTTCAAAGCTTAATTGGCCCAAACAGGGCACGGAAAAATTAGGGCAGATTGTTTTGTTTGTTTTTTAGTTCTGGCCTATTTTGGCAAATTATGTTCCCACGAAAATCTACAACATCTTTTCCAGAAATTCCAATTTGAGGTTTTAGGGGACTTCCATATCTAACTCCAGAACTTAGCCACACTCAAAAATTCGAAATGAGCTAGGAGTTATGGTTGATCAAATCTTAGTCTCCGTTTTTACGAAAAATAGTTTTTCCGACTACTAATTTTTCTAGGAAAACTTTCATGTTCTCATGATTTTTCCAACATAAAACACATATCAAGCATATATGCTCCATCATAATCATCTTTATACCATAGGATCCACCATGATCCTTCATATCAACAAGTCTCCCACAACAATCTTCCTCCCCAAAACTGTGGCCTCTTCCTCTTCTTCTCAAGCTCTCAAGCTTTCTTTCTCTCTAACTTTCTTGGTGGAAAAATAAAGAACTCTTCCAAATGAATTAAGGCTTCTCTATTTCTAGAAAGTCAAGACCAAGGGCAAAATAGTCTTTAACCATTACTAGGGAAGGGCAAGATGGTCTTTAAGACATCCTAAGGAAATATCTTAGAAATTTGCTTTATGGACACATTGGTCATAAGTAATTTTCTTTAAGGACAAAATTGTCATCTCACTATAATTGGGAAATTTCTTAGAAATTTCCTCCAAGGACACCATGGTCATTAACAAATTTTTTTGGGGGCAAAATAGTTATTTTCCCATTATTAGGAAACTTTCTAGCAATTTCCTTTCTAGGACTCATTGGTCATTAATAACTTTCTCTAAGGATAAAATAGACTTTTTGCCATTCCTAGCAATTATTATTCAGTATTCCACCCTAATGGGGCCCACCCTATTTGCCACAATTTTCTTCCCCTAGTGGGGCCTACTGAAAGTAGTATGCACACAAGCCAATCATATTTGATATAATGTAACATATACTTTGTAATCTTATTCATTTATTAATAAAAGAATTGATTTTCTTAAAAGGCATTTTATATTATCTACATGGTGCTGTTATATTAAATGTGATAAACTCATAGTTTTGAGCAATGCTTTTAGAATCATAATGGTGATCCTGCTAATGAGATCTAAATTCTAGATAGCTCACAAACTAAAATTGTTCCTAATCGTTAGATTACTAAAATGGGGATTAGTAAATCCGGATAGATTAGTACATACGTTGCTTGCTCTTAAGAAGAGGATGATTGATCTCATAATTATTTGTGTGGAGACACTAAAGCAAGTATGTAGGTGCTTATTGGAGAATAAGTTTACTGAACGTGGCCCGCTAAGGAATACCTAATGAAGTTTTACTCGCCTGTCAATAGGAATTCCTCTAGTGATAGTAGTACAAGTGATCCTTGGACTTGAGATCATCATAGTATCTTGTGTATGATGAGTTATACTTTGACATGTCCCTTAAGACCTTTGGGGTATATCAAAGGGTATGATTGGGTATAATAAGTTGTGCATGGAGATAAGTGAATGATCAACAAAGAATCTACCACGTCTAGTAAAAGATGTGAATGTCCTATGTGATTCGATAAATGACAACTCAATAGTCCTTGGCCAAGGCAGAATGAAATTAGAAAGGGTTTCTAATTTGCATTATTTAGAGTTGTGCATTTGGGAATCGAAATACATATAATTAAATAAAATAAGACTTGACAGTAAATCCATGTCTTATATTTAATTGGGACATTGTATAGTAGAAGGATTGAATTGTACGGTAACTATTCACTTAAAGGTTCTTTTGTAATTAATGTTGAAATCTATAATATCTAGAAAGTCGTTGATCGCTAAGGGGGCTTACCCTTATTGTAGAATAAATATTATTTATTTAAATGAATTAAATAGTTTAATTTATTTATTTAAATAAAATTAGAATTGTTCTAATTGATTTATTCACAACCGGTTTAATATGGAGAACCTAAAGGGTCACACCGCAAAAGAAAAATATTTATTTAAGAAGTAAATGGCATAATTGTAATAATAAGTTAAGTGTATTTAATTTAATCTATGGGGATAGAATAAATTAAATAGCTTAATATTTATTATTTAATATTTCAGAAATATTAAATATAAATTAATAAGAGGAGTCTTATTATTATTATTACTACTACTATTATTTAATTCCTGATAGGGATTGGGAATTAATTAATAGGAGTAATCTCCCATGAATTCCTAATTGGATTAGGAGCATAATTAATTAAAGGAGTTTAATTATAATAGAAACCCTAATCCTAAATAGTTTAGGGAAGGGTTATTCCTACATCTATAAATAAGAGGAGTCTTATCATAGATTAGGGTTACACACTCTTGCATTAGATTGTGGAGAGTATTTGCAATTTCTATAGAGATAGAAACTAGGGTTTTGCCAACACCTAACTTCTTGAATAACTATTCTTCCTTGGTGGATCACCTCTAGAGGCCAAACACTTGGGTGGCTAACGTTGATCAAAGGAAGGAATCTCATCCGTGAAATTTAAGGAGAACGCGGAGGAATTGGAGTTGAACTTGTTCCCGAGGAAGCACGGTTCTACGAGGGTAAAATTTCTTAATCTCTATCTCTTTTGTTTATATCGTTAATTGAGCACATAGATTGATCTTGGTGATGGTTTGTATAAAAATTTTAAAATTCGTTTTATCGCGCTTCCGCACTATTTATGTAATTGATTGCATGTTCGCACTATATACAAACCTAACACCTACCATAGTCGGGTCCCCCTCCTTTTTCCTTCCATTATTATTTTATTTTTCATTCCTAGTGGGGTCCACCATTAGTTACAATTTTCTACCAAGTGGGACCCACTTTGTCACCATTTTCTTCCCATGTGGGTTTCCCTCCTCTTCATGTCCGGATACTTCCCAAAATTTGCTGGAAATCCAACAGATTTCAACCATGTGGGTCCCGCGTTATTGCCTCATTTTGCGTACTTAAACCCGTCTTTAACTTTTTGACCTAAAAAATCAAATTTTTATGTTTATAGTCGTTTCCTACTAAAATCAACGCTCCTAACGTCATGGAATTATCCGTTTCGTCAAATTCATCTCCGAATTCCGAATTTGACTTTTCTCCGTAAAAGTCAACCGTTAATTTTGTCCAAAAAGTAAACCCCGACACATTTTGTGTTTAAAGTCTATTTTGACTAATTTCGACGTGCCGGACTTAATCGAGCAGTCCGCATTTCGAAATTCTATTCCGAACTTTAAATTTGAGTCTTAAACTATATAGTTTCCTTATTAACATTTTCACGGTTATTCTCTTTTAAATCGCATAATCACACATATTCCTCAACACGCGTATATATATACAATATACACCACATCCTTTACACATGAAAATTTTCAAAGAAAATTCCTTTTATTAACACATTCTTACATATTCCTCTTAGTCATTATAGTTTTCTTCTGTTTAAAGATTCTTTCCCAGAACCACTATTACCATAACATTTTAATTGGGTTTACTTCCCACTTTCGCTTTAATCTTTTTCATCGAATAACTATATCAAATTACCATACTACCTCTTTCATTTACTCTTTCCTATCCAATTCATGGACAAAAATATATTCTTAGCCCAAGTCTTATTCGACTTGTTTTAGCTCATAACTACCTGTTTATTTTCAGGTATTAACATCTTCATCCTCATATCTTGTATACTCATACGTAAATTTTATCTTATAATACTCTTTTATTCACATTCAACCGTAGCACATTATACCTCATTATCAACTAATCGTCTATCGAGTCACTAAAACACCTTGCTTTTAAAAACAGTATGCACACAAGCCAATCATATTTGATATGATATAGCATGGACTTTGTAATCTTATTCATTTATTAATAAAATAAATTATTTATTAAAGGCATTTTATTTTATATACATGGTGTTGTTATATTAAATGTGATAAACCCTTAGTTTAAGCAATGTTTTTTGAATTATGATGATGATTATGCTAATAAGATCTAAATTCTTAGATAGCTTAAAACTAAAATAGATCCTAATCGATGGATTACTAAAAAGGGGATTAGTGAATCCGGATAGATTAGTACATACTTTGATTGCTTTTAGGAAGATGATGATTGATCTGATAATCATTTGTGTGAGACACTAAAGCAAGTATATAGGTGCTTATTAGAGAATAAGTTCACTTAGCGTGGCTCACTAAAGGAATACCTTATGGAGTTTTACTGGCCTATCAATAGGAATTCCTCTAGTGATAGTAGTACAAGTGATCCTTGGACTTGAGATTATCATTGTATCTTGTGCATAATGAGTTATGCTTTGACATATTCCTTAATACCTTTAGGGTATAACATAGAGTATGCTTGGGTATAATAAGTCATACATGGAGATAGATGAATGATCAATAGAGAATCTACCGCTTATAGTAAAAGGAGAGAATGTCCTATGTGATTCGATAAATAATAATTCAGTAGTCCTTAGCCAAGGCAAAATGAAATTAGAAAGTTGTTTCTAATTTGCATTATTTGGAATTGTGCATTTCAGAATCGAAATACATATAATTAAATAAAATAATACTTAACAGTAATTTCATATCTTATATTTAATTGGGACATTGTATGGTAGAAGGATTGAATTATACGGTACCTATTCACTGAAAGGTTCTTTTGTAATTGTGACGCCCCCAAATTCTGACGCCACCGTCTCGAATTTGGTTCGTCACGATCTAACACAATAATGACATAAAACTAATGCAGCGGAAAAGATAGAATAAATTACATTGATTTAATATAATTATTCTCGTCCCAAGGTCTCGCAACCGTTACTACAATACTATCCAAAAGTCTTGATTCAAACCAAAACATAGTACTAATACATAATTCATGCCTAAGCTTATTACATAACCGAATTAGAAGTTTTAAGCAACATAGTAAATAATCTTCTTCTTAAGGAAGAACAAAGCTACTCCGTAGTTTTTGCCCTTTCCCTTATTCTTGCCTGAAGGTTCACCTCGCTCTGCCTTAACTGAAAGGTTTGAATAAAACAAGAATGAGCAACGAGTTTGCCCAGCAAGTGATATAATATCAAAGGAAATAAATTATAAAGTTTGAAGTCTCGGGAATATAAGGGATAGTTCAAGAACATTATGAATTATCAATTTTTTCGAATAGAGTCGCTATGAACAGAAAATATCAATAAGATTTAAGATAAAATTCTTTCAAAGTTCGAGATGATGAACACTGAGTAGCCACAAAGGACTAAGAACTCCTGCTAGAATTAACAGTTATTATACTGATAATCCAATAAAAACAAGTACACAGGTGATCAGCCTATAATACTCCATGTTATGCATAACTGTCATATGCTTATAAGTGCGCACGTCGGTTCCCCGACAATATATAATTTCCCCTTTAATGAGGGTTGTTCATCTCAGTAGATAAGAGTCTGCACCAAGATAATTGGTTTGGGTAGCTTTTAAACACATGCACATAGGCCTAGCCGAAACAATGGTGTAGACAACTTTGTCAATATACACAAGGACATAATGAATCCAACATTTGCAATAAGGTTCAAGGGATATTAATCTCAAACCATCTTTAGAATATGAATAATAGTTTATAAAGCATAAAAGCCATTTTCACTAGCATATACTTGTACGATAAATGAATGTACAAGTTTAAGAACTTGCTCAATAAAAGAGAGGGTTCGAGTACTAGCTCAATGTAATTTCGAGTAAGGTTAGGGAACTTGCCTTTTGCGTAGTTTACAAGTCTAAGCTTATCGTCACAGCAGGTCTTATAATATCCTATTTATGTATATACATATACACACATTAGTGACATAAGCTCGATATGAAGTCTAATAATCTTACATTTATATGGTGCACAAGTGTCAACACGGATGCAAGGTATACATTTCATTCTATCTCAGTTATGTGGTCAACTCATAAGGTTATCATATCAACATCGTTTACTAATGAAAGCTTGTAAAACATTTACGTTCTAACTTAGTATCATCATTGCATGCTTGGACATCTAACCACGTAATACAGCTTAAGAACATTAATATACACATGCCACAAAATCCAGTTCAAAAATTAAACAGATAGGCAAAGGTGCAAGGCGGCGCAGCTGTGCCCAAATTTTGCCCTAGGAGTGGCGCAGCTATGCTGCTCTCCACCCAGGCCAAAATGGGTTTGCCCTATGCACTGACCTCCTATTTGCATATTATGATGCTAATATAGTTTAGGAACACATGCTATGAAGTATTGAACTAGGTTTAGTTTCACTTTCAAGCAAGCTATGGCTTACATGGAAAATTCATACTTTAACATGGTTAAGGGTTCATGCAAATCAAGGACTAGGTACACTGACCATTAGACCACATCATCTGCCAAATGAATTCTCACTACACATGCTCATATGTATATGATTTGCTTACATGCTTTGAACTCATTTACACCTAGCTAGCATAGTTCATCATTCAAGAATTTACTTTAAAACATGCTTGAATATGCTATATCATGCTCGACTAGTTGCGTACATATATTGGTCATGTGTAAGGGTGAAAAAAAAATGCCATTACACATGTTCAACGTCAGATTGCAAGTAACTTAAGATCTCAACGATCCTAGATTCAAAGTCTTAAGTTCTTCTTTCAAAGCTTTACTAAACCGACTAAACATTCAAAGCGATTACAATTCATGTTCCATGTTCATGTACACACATTACTAAGTCACATTCATAAATTAGAAAAGGTCAGAACTTAAGGATTATAAGTTTCCTTTTAAAACCTTTCTAAACCAAGCTATCATGACTCATTACATCCAAAACTACTATAAGCTAGATATTAGACTCATTTACATACTTAGTAAAGTCAAACTAACATGCTCAGAATACCAGAAGAAGCAAAATTACTTTTCACGGGGCGACACCCGGCGCAGCTACTCGGGTTTATACTACAGAAGTGGCGCAGCTGCGCCACTTCGACTTAGTGTCAAGAATGGCTCTGTTTCAGCAGGACTTCACCATATTTAGGACTTACTTCTTCTAAAGGCAACTTAAACCAATTACATTATATCTATAGCATGCATACAAGTTCAGAAAGCATAATAACGTCAATTACCAATCCAATTACCAAGAGAATAACTTGAAACTAAAACATACTAAAGCAATATTATTACCTTCTTGAGGCTAACTGCTAACTTGCTCCCAAACTCAGATTGCTCTTCAATATCACACACTCACTCTCTATATATCACTGATGCAATTTTCTAGCAACTAGAAATGAGAAAAGAAGGCTTCTATTTATAACCCAACTATTATCCATTACTGTGTTTTGCCTCATGGTTTGATCTATAAGGAAGAAGAAATGACCATTGGTTTGAGAAGAGTTGCTGGAAAGAGCTCAACAACTTCCTCACCCCATGCTCGAGCCATCATTCCTATGCTTGGTTATCAATATACTAGGTGCTAGACCATTGGTCTATATGCGGCTGAAGAAGTCTGTTGGGACAAGACTTTGGGTGTACTGCTTCTTGAATGGCATCAGTATTTGATGTGGACTCCTCCTTGGGCTTATAAGGTCCAAGCAAATAAATTATCAATACTTCGCTAGTTACACTATTGGGCCACTTGACATCCCACCATTTTATTGGGCTAGTGAATAAAGTTTAGCAACCCACACATATATATACCAACATTAATAATAATCATTCATTAAAATAAATGTCAATACTAAATAATTTATAACATAACTTATTATATGCATGATGCAATTTGTTGAATTCCATATTTCAATAACTATGTAACCCAAGTAATTTGCATATAGCACTAATTAAACAATTAATATAATTAGCCCATTTAATCATTCACTTCATAATAATAATTAATAACTCACTTATTCCATCACATTGCCGCACTAGGCACCTTTCACTAGTTTAATAAACCTCGTTATCAAACCCACCCCATTTTTGAGTCATCATACACTCTATTCAACTTAAATGGTATTATCACATTTCATGCCGCAAGATACGCATGTATTCACAACAATTATTCTAACATTTTAATTATTGATAATAATAATATTATTCAAGAAAATCACGGGTATTATAGTAATTAATGTTGAAATCTATACTATCTGAAAAGTCGTTGATCGCTAAGGGGGCTTACCCTTATAGTAGAATAAATATTATTTAATTAAATGAATTAAATAGTTTTATTTATTTATTTAAATAAGATTAGAATTGTTCTAATATATTTATTCACAACTGGTTTAATATGGAGAACCTACAGGGTCACACCATAAAAAGAAAATGTTTATTTAAGAAGTAAATGACATAATTATAATAATAAGTTAAATGCATTTAATTTAAACTATGGTGATAGAATAAATTAAATAACTTAATATATATTATTTAGTATTTTAGAAATACTAATTATAAATTAATTAGAGGAGTCTTATTATTATTATTACTATTATTATTATTATTATTTAATTTCTAAATGGGTTAGGAATTAATTAATAGGAGCACTCTCATATTAAATCCTAATTAGATTAAGAGTATTAATAATAAAACTCTAAACCTAAATAGTTTAGCAGGGTTGCTTACATCTATAAATAAGAGAAGTCTTATTATGATTCAGGGTTACACACTCTTCCATAGAGAATTGGGAGAATACTCATAATTCTATAGAGATAGAAACTAGGGTTTGCCATCACCTATCTTCTTGAGTAAATATCATTCCTTGGTGGATCACCTCTAGAGACCAAACACTTGGGTGGCTTGCGTTGATCAAAAGAAAGAATCTTCGTGAAGGATTTTGGAGTACAACTCGTACCTGGGGAAGTTAGTTTTTACAAGGGTATCATTTTAATTCTCTATCTTCCTTTATTAATTAATAATAACGCATTAAAGATTGATCCTGGGTTTGGTTTGTAAATTTTAAATTTTGATTTGTCATGCTTTCGCTTAATTATATGCAATTTGATTGTATGTTCTTTGTTATTACAAACCTAATAGCGGCATCAAGAGCCAAACTTTATGCGGATTATTAATTATTTTGATTCCATATATATATAAGTATGTGTTTAGAACAATTTATTGGGCATAATATGTTATACAAAATCATGAATTTTGAAAAGAATTGTATAAAATCGAGTTTTGGATGGAAATTTGATCAAATTCGCGAACTGCAGGAAATTACAGAATCTGATTCTACGACATAACGCTGCGCTGTCGCGCCAGTTTTGTTAAACTGGCGATACCGCGCCGAACTAGCTGATTGCGCGACTTTGATAATTTTTTGCAGTTTTTCAAAAATTAAAATAAAGAGTTATTTTACACGGTTTTATAATTAAAATAAAGAGTTATTTTATACTTGAAATTGGATTTCATGCAACTTTAAATTGCCCATTAAACGATATCAATGCGTATATGGAATGATTTTATATTCATTAGATGAATGTTATTTATTGATACATATGGTGATATGTATGATAATAAATAGGATTGATTGTGGACTATTGACCAATGTGTGATTGGATTTATTTTATATGGATGCATGAATGAATGGGTTTTATAAATGGAGTCTGCGTACCTCGTCTTCTCTAATTTTTCTTATGTAAATTCTATCTCCTTCCTATGTACTTTCCCTTGATTGCTGATCAAAGTTTCTATTTATTATAAATAGTTTATGTAATATGATTAGTTAGAATTATTTTGAAGAATTGGAGACAAATAAGTAAGGAGTGCTTGAAGACCCGTTTGTAATGAAGCCCGGGTTTAAATATAATAGTTATATTTAAATTCAGTTCTTGTACCCTAGGATTGACCTATTGGTTCACTTGGTGGCTCTAGTGAACCAAACTAGAATAAAAGTCCATAATCAATCCGAGTAGAATATAGTATTCTATATGTGGATGCTTACTATATATATTATATATTATCCAACATGCTTCGCATGTTAATTAATATGGCGTGTATTTTATATAGATATATATATATATATATATATCTGTGTGTGTGTGTGTGTGCGCGCGCGCATGCGTGCTAAATAAGATGAGACAATTAATAATAAACCCCTCAAAGTAAAAATATTAAGTTGTAACGTTCAAAGATATTTGGAATATCGAATGTCGCCTTCTAGCATGGTAAAACGATAGAGTATTGAATATCTAATATGAGTTTGTTGTGCACACACAAGGTGAGTATTAAATATTTAAGATGTTGTTTTATCACATTTGATGCTTATTAAAGAATTGAACATTGTCGCTTTGTTGTGCACACACAAGGGCTGTATTTTTCTCTTCACATATATGGAAGTGCTAGGTTGGACTTAACTTAGATTATTTTAGTCCGGATGTGCACACACTTGACCATTATAATCTAAAAGACAAAATACAAGGAGTTACATAGTGATGTAATTGACAATAGTTGTCTACCTATTTATTTATATATCGTTTGTTGTGCACACACAAGGTTATATACATTTGAAATTGGATTCTTATTCTCACTAACAAATTAGATTTGTCGAACTATATAATGAGGATAATATAATTTGAAGAAAATAGTGGGAGATACCAATTTGAATAAAGACCTAATTTATTTTGGTAATTAATATAATGAGTATATGCTAAAATGTTGTTTAATTTCACTTGCAGAATTTTACAAATGTCAAACTCACTATCACTGCATAGCATACTTGATGCTAATAAACTTACCGGACCGAATTACACGGACTAGTTAAGGAATCTGAGAATTGTTCTCACTGCTGAAAAGATTTCTTATGTCCTAAATTTTTCCATCCCCGCAACTGTTACGGAAACAGCCTCTGAGGAAGACATTGTCACTTTTAGAAAGTGGTAAGAGGATGCAACGATGGCTCAATGCTTCATACTCGTATCCATGAGTAACGAGCTTCAGCGTCAGCATGAGAAAATAGATGCTACTACTATACTGCTGCACCTCAAGGAGTTGTATGGTGAGCAAAGTAGGACTGCAAGATATCATATATCTAAGGAGCTTTTCCGATCTCGAATGACCGAGGGCACTACTGTTGAGACACATGTCCTAACGATGATTAATCTGATTGAACAACTTGGACAGTTGGGTTTCGTGATGGACGGGGAGTTAAGTCAAGATCTGATCTTGCAGACACTCCCTGACGCCTTCTCACAATTTGTTGTGAATTTTCACACGAATAAGTTACTTAATATGTTGAAAACTGCTGAAGGCCACTTTCCATCCAGCAAGAACTGTGTCTTAATAGTGGATGTGTGAGATTCCGAATCCAGATAAGATTTGTAAATGTAAATTTTGTGTTTATGAAATGAAATTTCTTGTTCTGTTTTAATATTATGTGATTATGTATTTTATTAAACAATTAGGTCAAATAAAAAAATTTCGTCAAACAGCTGTGTCGTGCTTAATCGGACAAAATGATTTGTCGTGCTTCTGGCGAATTCACCGAGAAGCGTCTCGGCAAATTATTTTTGTAAGCTGCTGTGTCGTGCTTGGAAATGACGAAGTGTTTTGTCGTGCTTCGGAGTTAATATAATATTATATTAACTGATAAAAATCTAAAATAAGTTAATTAGGGTTTAGAATGTTAAACTGAATTAGAAACCTTAATTAAGAAACCCTAATTGGTAAAATTTATCTGAATTGTTCAATTAAAACCCTAATTACTATACAAGAATCTTAATTGATATAATTAGATTCTAAATAATGAATCATAATATTAAGTATGAATCATTAAGATTAAACTAAACCCTAAACGAAAGATTAAAACCCTAATTGTGAAATTGAAAACCCTAAACCCTAATTAGAAACCTAAAATACTAATTTGATTCAAGAACACTAAATTATGAATTAATAGATGTTAATTATGATATAATATCCTAATTAAGGTATTACTAAACATGATTAAACACCCTAATCATGATTAGTAAAAATCTAGGTTTAATCAGTAAGTAAATAAATCAAAAATCAAATTTTAAACCAATTAAAATAGGATAAGAACACAAATCAGATCTTTATAAATATCTAGCACAAGCAGGACATTTAGATCAGATAGGAGTAGCACAAGTAACAAGGCTAGGATATTTTAGAAGGGTAAAATGGGAAAAAGGGCTTAAGAAACCCTAATTTGAAGTTGCTACAAATAGAACATCATTCTGATAATGTGAGCCACGAAATTTTGAACCCTAAACACTTATATTACCAGCCATAATAAGCCTCAATAGTTGCAAGAACAGAATCAAAGATCAGAAATCAAAAAGTGGAGAAAAAGGTACAAAACCCTAATTTTTATGCTAGATCTTCAAGCCTCCAATAATTTTATGTTTTAGATGTTTAGGATTATGTGTAAACATGTTATTTGATGATCTGGGTTGGTTAAATAAGCATCCATAACATTTAAAAGGTTGAATTTGGTGAAAAACCCAACTGTTCTTGGCAGCCAAGAACAGTGTGACAAGGCTTTTTGTCAGAGATTTTGATCGGCTTAAATTGGTCGTTTAATCTGTTTTAAAGTTTGTATGTGTAGTATGCCATGTTATCTACAATATCCAATTGGTAGAATAGTAAAAAAATATCTAGGATGAAAGATATAAACGGTCAAAACCCGTTGACCGACCACGGGTGGCTGAATTCTGGGCAAGATTTGACCACCTTTAATCTTGCTTATATGATGTTTGTAAATGCTATTTCTTGGATTAGACATTTGCTTTGCCATGGATACTACAACCCTGAATCATTAAATCACATAATAAATAACAAACATGAAAGTTATTAACGGTCAAACAGGGTTGACCGACCATGACCAGAAGGTTTCTGGGCAACCCAGAAACCTTATGAACAGCATGAACTAGGTAGTTTGACCATGATTTATCTACCATCAAATAATGTTGTATGATCTAAGTTAATACATGTCGTTGTACTCTGCCATGTTGGCTATAACAACAAACAAAAATAAAACACAAACATCAAACGAGCTGAGATTAATTTGAGGTCAAAAGTCACTGTTCGACCATGACCAAGTGTTCTTCATGAAGAACACCTTTAGTGACAAAATTCATACTTAAGCCCAGAAAACTAAAAACCTTATGAAGACTGTCACTAAAGCCTTTAGCGACGGTTTTAAATAAAATTTAATAAAAATAATTAAATAAATTATATAAAATTATAAATAAATATAAAAAAATCATATGAATTAATAATAAATATTAAAAAATTCATTTTTAATTATATTTAATATTTTTATATATTCTGATAAATATTTTTATATAATTATTTAATTTAAATAAATATTAAATTATTTAATAAATATTTTAAATAAATAATTTAAAAATGATATTAATGTATTTAAAATATTTTAAATGATAATTAATTCATTTAAAAATATTACCAACTTTCCCAAATTATTTTAAATAATAAATAAATAATTTAAAATAAAATATTAAATATTTAATAATATTATAAATGATAAATAAATCATTTAAGTATTAAACTAAGTTTTAAAAATTATTATAAATAATAATTACATCATTTAAATGATAAAATAAATTCTAAAAATATTATTAATGATAAAATAAATCATTTAAATAATATTCTATCTTTCTAAAAATATTATAAATGATAAATAAATCATTTAAATAATATTTTAGGTATCTAAAAATATTCTAAGTGACAAATAAATTATTTAAATAACATATTAAATGTTTTAAAAATATTCTAAATGATAAATAAATCATTTAAAAATATGCCTAAGCTTGTAAAATTATTTAAAAATACTTCCAAGCTTATAAAAATTATTCTAAATGATAAATAAGTCATTTAAATAACATAGTAAATGTTTTAAAAAGATTCTAAATGATAACTAAATCATTTAAAAATATTCCTAAGCTTGTAAAATTATTTAAAAATATTTCCAAGCTTATAAAAATTATTTAAAAATAATATTAAGGTTCTAAAAATATTATAAATGATAATTACATTATCTAAGCTAATATTTAGACTTCCAAATGAAGTTTTATCGAACAATCTATGTGTTTAGCCATTAAGGACGCGACCAAGATACCGAATCAACGTCGAACCTTAATGAAACTTGTCTATATTAGCGTGATACATGTTTATATACGTGCGAACGCTTATTATTGGTATACGTAGACTACGTGCGTTGACCGATCGTACTAAATTATAGTGAGCTACGCTAAGGCAAGTCTCCCAACTTTGTTATATTTAAGCAAGTATTATACATCTTGCTATTAATTATTGTGAAGTTATTGCTTCTTGTTCAGCATAACTTAAGAAATGAATCATTGTTCATATGTTGTTTATTCGAGCGGAAATTGTTGTGTCAAACCAAATTGTTTGGTAAGACATCTATACTGAGTAAATGGAAATGCCTTCATAGGAAGGCCAATAAATGTCGATAATATATTGACCACAAATGGTAGGATGATATGCATACTCCTAGGATATTGGTGAGGCTGATCACCTACTAGATATCCAAAACTCAAATGGTTCTAAGTCTTTAAAGACTGATAGAACTAAATGAAATATATGGTTCTTATACAGAACCCTCAGTATAAATCGTTGACATCTTTCAAATCAAACACATGGTGTTTATATATTCAAATGAACTTGCTGAGCATTTGTAGCTCATTCTTGCGCATATCTTCTTTTGCAGCTGTAAATGATATTCCTAGCATGTCTGGGACCGATAAGGGGAAAAGCCATACTTATTAAGTTTTATTTCTATTGTTGAATGTTTTAAAGTCTTTTAAAGACTTATGATTGTAATAACTTAGTATAACGAATGATGTAATCGAACAAAATGTTATGTAATATATTATGATCATTTATGTCATAGATTGCGTTATACTCTGATCTTTAAACTCTTTAAAATAGTTGTACTAAGTTAAATACAGTGTCTTTATGAACTATACATCTGAATGAGGATATCTAAATGATGTTGAGAGTCCTATAAGTTCCGGGGTTACACTAATGAGCGCCGGTAAGGTGCCATCTTTACCGGAATGCGCCCTCAGTTCTATGGACAATCTTATCATTAATACTGTGAATGTCAGATAGATAGGGAATATTGATATGAAAAAGATATCCACAAGATATGAATCTATACATCCAAGTGAGGGTATCCAAACACGGATAACGTTCTGACGAGAACTATTATCTGTTATGGGATACTGTGAACCTTGGATAGATAGGAGTCATATTTTATTGAATATTTACAGTTGTATAGTTCCACGTGAGCACCAGATCTGCTACAGGGGAGTGTAGAGATTTGGGGGCGTCACAGGATGATTCTTCCAAGAAGAGGAAGAGGCCCAAGGTTACTTCTGAAAAGAAGAAAACCAAGAAGGCTAAGGGCAAGGCGAAGGAAAAGGATAATAAGAAAGCTGATCCTGACAGCAAAGGAATATGCTTCCATTGCAATAAGCCGGGTCACTGGAAAGGGAACTATGAGAAATATCTTGCAGAGCAAAAGCAAAAGAAGCTTGGAGAATCTTCAACTTCCGATAAAGGTTTGTTCATGATTGAAATTAATTTTTTTGAAAGTCAAAATTCTACTTGGGTATTGGATACCGGTTGTGGTTCTCACATATGTAATACTATGCAGGGACTAAGTAGAAGTAGAAAGCTAAACAAGGATGAAGTCATCCTACAAGTGGGGAATGGAGCAAAGGTTGCTGCATTAGCTGTAGGAACTTATCGTTTAGCACTTCCCTACGGGGCAAGTCCATTAGTTTAAATAATTGATATTATGTTCCAACACTCATAAAGAGCATTATTTTAATTTTTGTAATGGCTATAGATGGTTTTGATATTATAATTAAGAATACTAGAACTTCTTCAAGATATATCTTACTCCCACTGACCCCTCCAAGGATAGACTCATTTTCCAAGAAGGTAGCATGTTTCGCAACAAACACTTTTTGATCAGTAGGATGATAGAAATAATACCCTAATGTTTCTTTAGGGTATCCCACAAATCTACACTTGTCGAATCTAGCCTGCAGCTTATCATTCTCAAATGTTTTGACATAAGCTAGACAACCCCAAGTCTTAACGTGCTTCAGACTCGGTTTCCTCCCTGTCCATAACTCATATGGAGTCTTTGGAACGGATTTGGTAGGTACCTTGTTAAGTAGGTATGCAGCCGATTCTAAGGCATAACCCCAGAAGGAAACTGGAAAATCGGTAAAACTCATCATGGAACGAACCATGTCCAACAATGTTTAATTTCTCCTTTCAGATACACCATTCAACTGTGGCATTCCTAGTGGAGTCCATTGTGAGATTATACCATTTTTTTGAGACAATTGAGAAACTCATTGCTTAAGTATTCTCCACCTCGATTCGATTAAAGAATCTTAATACTCTTGTTAGTTTGTTTCTTAACTTTACTTCTGAATTCTTTAAACCTTTCAAACGATTCAGATTTGTATTTCATCAAATACACATATCCAAATCTAGAATGATCATTAGTGAAAGTAATAAAATAAGAATACCCTCCTCATGCATTCGTTGTCATAGGTTCACATACGTCTGTGTGTACCAACACTAACAACTCTGTAATTCCACTACAAAAAAACAGGTCATTGGCGACGGCACTATTATCGACGGGGACATTGCCGTCGCTAATGACTTCAATCTCGACGGCGTTGCCGTCGCCAATATATGCCGTCGATAATGACCTTTTGCCGGGGCAAAAATTGGAGCGAAATTTTGGCGGGGGTGGGAAACTCATAAGCGACGGCTATAGTTCTTAAAGTCGACGGCTCTGCCGTCGAGAATGGGGTCATTAGCGACGGGATTACTATCGACGGGGTTGCCGTCGAGAATAAGTCCCTCTCTTTTTCCCCTCACTCTCTGTTACCTTAATTGCCTCCGGCCACGCCTACCTCCGGCCACGCCTACCACCGGCTCCCTGTACACCGGCCGGCCCCATCAAATCCCTAGTGTATGAGTGCAAAGTCGCTTCTTCTTCTTCTTTATCGTCATCTTCCTCTAATTACAGATACACATTTAACAATTCACAGTTGAAGCTATCGAGTTTCTACAGGTAATAATTACCTTCTCAGTAGCAGTCTTGGTATTAGTTAGATCATTTGTTCTGTGAATGCATTTCTCTTACATTTACTGCTATAATTTTATGGTTTTTTACCTATACTGATGAATACCCATTTTCAGTTTCTTGGTAATAATGTATTCCATTATGTGTGAAATCAACATAACTCATGTAAATATCAGTCCTGTTCTCCAAGATTTCAACTTTATCCAAATCATGTCCGGCTTTAGGCATTTATAATTTTTCCCAAATTGTATTATAGGCAATTAGGCATATAGCCATATTACAGTCTGATAATATTTTCTGACGCATCCTCTATTACATTGTTGGAGTTTTATGGTATGTACAGTATTTTCTAAGCATTTTCCTTTCCTTTCCTTTCCCTATTCCGTATACTTTTTTTCGAAGCACTCATTATCATCCTGTTAAATTTTGCAAATGTAGATTTCCTGTTTATCTTTAGGCAAGAGGTAAGTTTAAACTGCTTTCTTTGTTTCTAATTAGGTAAAAAAATATACATGCATGCATATTTTAATATAACACCATAGTATATGATGAGGGAATGGTTCTATTAGGGGTGAGGATGTTTTTCAAGTATTAGTTAGGTTTGTTGTTCAGTATTTGTATTTCTAGTACGTTAAGAGTTTGTATTGGGGGGGGAGGTCTTATTCATAACTTTATTAAGCCATTAAGATGGTGTTAGCATTTGAAGTTTTTGGGTGTACATGATGGTAGGTGGTTTCTTTTTAATATATGGAGTATAAAATTATCTTTGTCAAAGCCATGTGGTGGTGGTGTTGTTGCGTGATGGTTATGGCACCCTAGTGCTTGGCGTTGGTTCTCTATCTGGAACTGTAAAGGAAGCAGAAAACAAGAAAAGAAAAACAATTAATTACGGGTAAACCGAGAAAATAATTACGCATAAACGCTGCTGGTAACCGAACCGAATTCTCTCATAGCTAGGCGAGTGTGGTTAATTACGAGTCTTAAAAGAGTAGTAAATGACTGACTGCAGGTGAGCCGTGGCTTAAACCACAAATAATGATGAGTTAGATATACTGTACTCCACTTAATAGTATATAATATAGATATGTGTGTACATTTAATAATCGAGAGCTCCTAGAGAGTGGAGTGGAGTGGAGTGGAGTGGAGTGGTGCATGCAGAGTTATCAGCTCGTCGTTTTCAATGACCGAGGCAGGTGGGGTTTTTTAGTGACAGAGAGACAGTGGAAAGAAACTCCCTTTCCCTTCTGCCTCTTTCAACAATTGAATTGAAGTGAATTGAATACTCCTCCTACTACTAGTAGTAGTCTAGTAGTACTAACCTACCACATTGGCATTTGAGTCCAAAATCAGTGCTACTGCTGCCTAAACTTTGCACTTAACTCTTAATTAAGTAGGAGTAGTAATTAAAAATCTCTCTGAAAAAGAGAGAAAGGTGGGGGTTGTTGTAAAAAGAGAGAAATATTGCCGTATGGTTTTATATTTTTAAATCCCTGAAACTGGATATTCTTGCATGCATGTATATTGTAAAATGTCTTTATATTTTAAGAATTTTCGTCAAATGTCTCTTCATGTTCTTTGAGTGGAGATAAAGTTTGGAACTTCATATGTATGTATAGACATTAACCATCCTGTTTGTGTTTTGTTTTTCCTCATATGTGGCACCTTGTAGTGTATAGACCAAGATGTCTGTAGATCGAAGTTGGATGGAACGTAGGGTCGCCACTGATAAGAGTGGGCTTAGCTCTGAGTACCGTACTGGGGTTGAAGAGTTTCTCAATTTTGCATTTGAGCAAGTTAGCGGCAATGAGATTAGATGTCCTTGTAAGAGGTGTGTGAATGAAGTGTGGAAGGAAAGAAGTGATGTCATGTGCGACCTATTTGCGTATGGGTTCAAGCAGGGTTATAGTACATGGATCTATCATGGGGAAACCTGGATAAATGAACATGAATCTGTGCCGGAATCCAGAGGTGACGAAACCTTTGACTGTAGTAACATGATAGTCGAAGCTGCTGGTTCATTCTTCCAGTGGAATACTCAGAGGGATGACAGGGGCATTGAGCAAGAGCCGAATGACGGGGCTAAGGGTTTCTATCAGTTATTGCACGAATCAGCAACGCCACTGTATGAGGGACACGAAAAACACACCGTCTTATCCGCAGTGACTAAGCTTTTACATTTCAAGAATGAGCATGACTGCAGTGAGAGGGGTTTTAATGAACTGCTCAGCATAGTGCAGGAGTTCTTACCTGCTGGCAATAAGTTACCGGAATCTTACTACGAAGTGAAGAAACTGGTCAAAAGACTCAATCTAGGGAATGAGAAGATTGATGCTTGTGAGAATGACTGTATGTTATATTACGGTGATGAAAATAAATATAAGAGGATATGTGATATCTGCGGTACAAGTAGATACTATGAACAACGCAAGAAAAAGGGGAAAGACGTGCCCAGAAAGATCTTACGTTACTTTCCTATTGCACCGAGGCTTCAACGGTTGTTCATGTCAACACATACAGCCGAGTATATGAGGTGGCACTCAACACGGGAAATAGTCGAGGGTCAACTGACGCACCCGGCAGATGGGCTTGAGTGGAAAAATTTTGACAAAAAGCACCTCTCATTTGCTAAAGAGGTTCGGAATGTTAGGCTTGGACTTGCTACGAATGGCTTTAATCCATTTAATGGGTCTTACACCAAGCCTTACTCAACCTGGCCAGTGATTATTGTTGTGTATAACCTCCCACCTTCGATGTGTATGAAAGATCCTTATATGTTCATGCCTTTATTGATTCCGGGTGATAAGAGTCCAAGTAAAGACATCAATGTCTACCTCAGGCCATTAGTAGATGAGTTGAAGATGTTGTGGGATACAGGGGTTCAAACTTATGACGTATCTCTTAAAGAGAACTTTGACATGAGGGCAGCTTTACTGTGGACCATAAATGACTTTCCGGCGTTGGGAATGATCAGTGGATGGTCGACCCACGGGAGTTTGTCATGTCCCGTGTGCATGGGGTCAATTAAAGCTATGCGGCTCAAACATGGGGGGAAATTTAGTTTCTTTGCAACTTCCAGACAGTTTTTGCCGATTGAACATCGTTATCGAAGAATGACTAGACAATTTAATCGGAAATCAGAGAAACGTCAAGTACCTGACCGTCTTTCTGGTACATCAGTGTTGAGTTGGATTAATAGCTTGAATTTTCCACCTCCAGGGGAAGAATCATAGTTTAGAGCGAGCTCATGGGTATGGTAAGCTTCACAACTGGACACATCGATGTATGTTCTTTGAGTTGTCGTATTGGGCTACACTCTGCATTCGTCATTGTCTAGATCCGATGCATACCGAAAAGAATGTATTTGATAATATTTTTATACAGTTCTAAATGCCAGTGGTAGAACAAAGGACAACAACAAGTCGAGGCTTGATTTGGCAGAAATGAACATGAGGGAACATTTGTGGTTGTATGAGGAGGGTGGTAAGACAATTATGCCTAAAGCTGATTATACTTTGACCAGGGAACAATTGATATTGATATGTAATTGGATTAGTGGTCTGAAGCTTCCAGATGGATATTCCTCAAATATAGCAAGGTGTTGTAAAGTCATGATATTCAGTTATATAAAATGAACACATATTGCACTACATATAGGTGCGCGTCCTAGGCCTCCGCGGGGACTAGCACGTGGTTTGCTAGGGAATCCCCCCCAGGCGCCTCATATATGCCGTGTCGGGACTAACAGGTAATTTCATTATATGTTTATATCATTTTACGGTTGTTTTACATAAAATCCTGCATGTATATATACTTTAGAATTTACAAATGTATTAATTTCAATTGTAGTATCCTTGACGCGACGCCTAGGAAAACGTTGCTTGGGATCGTGCGCAATCGATTCTCAAGGCGGTGGATGAGGTGGGCAGATGTGGATGATCGCACACGTCAGCTGATTATCGATGAGTTTCGGGTTTTTAAAATGTCATTTATATTACATTTGCATGTTTTTTTTATATATTCTTGGTTTATGTTGTATTACTTAGCTTAATAATGTATAATGTGCAGAGATATTACCGATTTGAGGACGGTCAAGAAGCTCCATGGCATGACTGTCTGCTTCAGAAATATCTAGAGATGAACTGGCACAAGTGGGTCCACGAGTGGAAGAAGAAAACCAGAGCAGGATGATAGATGGACAGACGCTTAGAGATGTCGACCGGATTTTCTTAGTGCCGCGGTTTGGGGAGCAGATGTGCAGTATCTGGGAGGGAGACTAATTTCCAGAAGAAGTCGGCACAGCGTACAACAGCCCGCCAGCAGAGTCGCCTGCCCCATTGCACAGGCTCTCAGTCATACGACCTTTTTCGGGAGAGGCTCAAGGATACTCTGCAGCGCCCACCCACTACCCGCTTAGAGTTTTGGTGGGCACGCTCATCAAAAGAAAGAAGATGGTGGTTATATCTCACCTGAGGCAGAGGGCATTGCTGTAAGTGATGTTTTTCTTTTAATTTAAGTGATATTTTTTTTATTCATGAAATTCGTATTATAATTCTATAAACAATTATGCTTTTCATATTGTTATATATTCTTTTTCAGCGACGATTCGAGACACTCGCAGCGGAGCGGAGCAGTCAGAGGGACAGATGGCGTCATAGATGCAGAGACCCGCGAGGCTGAGGAGCTGGAGGATTGGCTGCAGGCTACAGGGGGGACCGAAGAAGGGTAGAGTTGTGGGCATTTCCACGGGTCCCGGCCTACACATTAGTGCCTGCTGCGCGAGCTAGGCGTCGCCCCTCCCACCGGAGCAGGTGGTGCGAGTGGATCGGGGTTGCCGGCCCTTCATTTATCCGACAGCTTTTTCCGGGCGGATCGTTGAGGGGTGCATGGAGAGCAATTGCTATACAATCAGGCGCACCATCCCGCCAGCGTATCTACCAGCTTACTCAGGAGGTCGTTCCACGGCTCCATCGATCCGGATGCATCTGCCGACGAGATGATGGGTTGGTCCGAGAGGAAGCCGCGTTCGTGTATGTGCGGTTGTCTTGGCCAACCTTCTTTCCTTCACATATTCGAGAGTGGTAACTATAATTATTGATGTTTGTCATTATTTAATTCATGGATTTTCAAATTATATTGCTTATTATAAACCCCCTTATACTTACGTTTGCCGAAATTGTATAAAATAAAGAAAAACCTTAGAAAAATAGTCGAAAAAAGAGGCCAAACCCGCCTCGGGCGTCAAACCACACGAAACCGTAGACGTAGCACCTCATAGATATTTGGGACACGTCAGAACTTACGGAACTCGATTCGAGATCCGGAGGCCGAGTTATCAGCTCGTTTGCCGAACTTGTATAAAATAAAGATAACTTAGAAAAATTAGTCGAAAAAAAGAGGCCAAAAACCCGCCTCGGGCGTCTAACCAACACGAAACCGCGTAGACGTAGCACCTCATAGATATTTGGGACACGTCAGAACTTACGGAACTCGATTCCGAGATCCGGAGGCCGAATTATCAGCTCGTTTGCCGAACTTGTATAAAATAAAGATAAAACCTTAGAAAAATAGTCGAAAAAGAGGCCAAAACCCGCCTTCCCCTCGGGCGTCAAACCAACACGAAACCGTAGACGTAGCACCTCATAGATATTTGGGACCACGTCAGAACTTACGGAACTCGATTCCGAGATCCGGAGGCCGAGTTATCAGCTCGTTTGCCCGAACTTGTATAAAATAAAGATAAACTTAGAAAAATAGTCGGAAAAAGAGGCCCAAACCCGCCTCGGGCGTCAAACCAACACGAAACCGTAGACGTAGCACCTCATAGATATTTGGGACACGTCAGAACTTACGGAAACTCGATTCCGAGAGATCCGGAGGGCCGAAGTTATCAGCTCGTTTGCCGAATTGTATAAAATAAAGATAAAACTTAGAAAATAGTCGAAAAAAGAGGCCAAAACCTGCCCTCGGGCGTTCAAACCAACACGAAACCGTAGACGTAGCACCTCATAGATATTTGGGACACGTCAGAACTTACGGAACTCGATTCCGGATCCGGAGGCCGAGTTATCAGCTCGTTTGCCGAACTTGTATAAAATAAAGATAAAACTTAGAAAAATAGTCGAAAAAAAAAGAGGCCAAAACCCGCCTCGGGCGTCAAACCAACACGAAAAACCGTAGACGTAGCACCTCATCGCTATTTGGGACACGTCAGAAACTTACGGAACTCGATTCCGAGATCCGGAAGCCGAAAAGTTATCAGCTCGTTTGCCGAACTTGTATAAAAATAAAGATAAACTTAGAAAAATAGTCGAAAAAGAGGCCAAAACCCGCTCTCGGGCGTCAAACCAACACGAAACCGTAGACGTAGCACCTCATAGATATTTGGGGACACGTCAGAACTTACGGAACTCGATTCGAGATCCGGAGGCCGAGTTATCAGCTCGTTTGCGAACTTGTATATAAAATAAAGATAAACTTAGAAAAATAGTCGAAAAAGAGGCCAAAACCCGCCTCGGGCGTCAAACCAACACGAAACCATAGACGTAGCACCTCATAGATATTTGGGACACGTCAGAACTTACGGAAACTCGATTCCGAGATCCGGAGGGCCGAGTTATCAGCTCGTTTGCCGAAACTTGTATAAAATAAAGAAGCTCTTAGAAATAAATTCTTTAAATATGCTCTCTTTTGGATTTCGTAATTAATATTTTAATTTTTGTAGGGACTTGTTGATGAACCTCGTGGGGGTGGAGGTAGTGGCGAAGGCGACCGTCAGGCTGATACTGATGATGGTACGGATGGGGTGGGACCGGCGGTGGTACGGGAGATGGCGATGATGATACGATACTCCTGATCTCGGGATATAGCTAGTGTTTATATTTTTATTTTCATGTATGTACAGATACAGTTTTTGCGTTGTATAAACTAGGGTTTTGTATGTAATTCGGTTGATGATTTTTGTATCTACTAATATTTGATGGTTGATAGTAAAAGATTTGATGGTTATTGATTTGCGTTTTTGAGGATTTTATTTATTTTTTAGAGTTGATAATAGTTACAATTATAACAGGTATTTGTTTGTTTTTAATTTTTTTTTTAAAAATAACAGATATATTAGCACTTACTCATTACCGACGGCAGTCATTGCCGACGGGAAAGGCCGTCGCCATTGACTATTTTATGTATACTTTAATATAGTCTTTACTGACGGCTTCGTCGACGGGCTTTACCGTCGCCAATGAGTATTTTATCGACGGCCATCGACGGGATCCACTAGCGACGACCTGTGGGGCGACGGCGGGGCGACGGGGGGTTGCCGTCGGCAATGACCCATTGCCGACAGCTAATGGGTCATTGGCGACGGTAAAGCCCGTCGGCAATGACCCTTTTTTTTGTAGTGTTCTTTCTCCTTTTCCACTAAAAGGAGATTTGGCCATCTTTCCCATGAGACATGATTCACAAGTTAGATATGATTCATAATCAGATAGGTCTAAAAGCCCATCTTTATGCAACTTGGATAATCTTATTTCATTAATATGACTGAGTCTATAGTGCCACAAAAAGGTATAATTAACATCATCTCTTTTTCTTTTCTTAGTTTGTTCAATTTGAAGTATATTTTCATGCATGTCAAGTATGTAAAGTCCATTCAGTAAATTGTCAACACTGTAGACACCCAAAATTTGCACTTCGTATACTAACCATGACAGGAGGGCAGATCCACCAAATGAACCGGCCTGCGAGAGCAAAGGATGGACAGGTACGAACACTCGACACCACCGCGACGATTTACAACCGGAACTGACGTGACAACAAGGCTGTCCGATTTGAGCATTCCCGAATGATGTGGCACGTCTCCCAGTAATTCCCAGACTGCAAAATATGAACATGTTGGCAAAAACTGACATCACGACACGAGAATCGAGGCATAACACGAAAATCGAGAAAGTCAAGCCAGCCAGCCGCGGATTGATCTGCGGCCAATGAGTGCGCCTTTTGAAAACACGGAACTCAAACACGGAACTCAAAACCAGGCTGAGTGGCTGGTGGGCCAGCCAGCCGTAGATCAATCTGCGGCCAAGCCGCAGATCAATCTGCGGCTGCCCTAGGCCAGCCTATTTCAGCTCAGTTTCTTCATTTCATCCAGAGGTGGGCAGCTGCGGAAGAAGAGGGAAAAACAGCAACAACAGCAGCAAATTAGAGAGAGAAAAGAGAGAAAATAGTGAGAAATTATATCTCTTTTGTGAGATTGTATCACATATATTCTCTACTCTAATTAATATACGAGTTTATACGCATTGTGGTGTCATTTGCAAGGTGAAAAAGAATTCTTTTTATAGCAGTTTTGTTATATCATTTTGTTAAATTTTTATCATTTTGGATTATACTAAATGTAGTTTTCTTGTATATTATTGAGAATACATGGATTAGGGATTATTAGTGAGGGTTTCAATGGAACAAAATTCTTCCTAATGACCCGATGATATCCATTTGGTAAATTTTAGCTTGTTAATTTTTGTAATATCCATTTTGGGGGTGTGTAAGAATTGTGTATGTGAGCCTAGGAGCGCGACCCCGTGGTCCAAATCCGATGATGGACAATTTTGGTGTATGTAATAGGATCGATTATCCTTGATTGTAAACATGTAATCGTCGGGCCTTAAAACGATACCAAGTTGAAAATCGGGTTTAAGGCCCCGTAATAGTGAAATATGTGATTGTTGGCGTTCGGGGTATTTTGATGGCTTACATGCCCGTGAATAGCCCCCTACGCGTTTTGATGCTCAATTTGATTTGTAACACCAAACAAAGGATCTTCAAAGCCAAAACAATAAAGATTTTTCTAAAATCAATCAAAGTAGGATATTAGCATCACGAGGCTAAAAATTGGAAATGCTAATGAAAGTCGATTCCTATTCTACGAGAAAGCTAAAGGGAAGTTGTTTTCAAATGCCACAAAAATGGTTTTTTTATAAAAAGAAATAAATGTTTTACTAAACCTTGATATATAGGGCGAAAGAGATCCTAGAAATTGCCCATCATTTATGAAAGCAACGTATAAATCTCGATTCCTATTTTGGCTAAGGTTTACTAAATTCACATTTTGCCAAAACAACACTTAATGAAAAATCTCATAGCTGTGACAATCAAAATCAAAATTTTCTCATAAAGAAATAAAGCTTTCTCGTGTATGCCGAAAAGACATTCCGAAGCGTTCTTAAATTAAAGCACAACTTTCCCTAAAAATCCAAATGATTCTCTCATACAAACTCACCACAACATTCATATAGGCACACACACACACGCGCGCACATACACACACACATTCAAGAATTAAAGGATAGGAAAAGCATCAAGATTGTGGTAACCGTGTTTCACGAAAGTCGAGGGGTGCCTAACACCTTCCCCTCGCTTAAACAAGCCCCCGAACTCTATGAATCTCGGTTCGCAGACCAATTAATTCGGAGTCACACATGAGCCAGCGATTTATGAAAAAATGAAACTCGGATGAGTTGGTACATCCATTTCAAATATACCAATGGCGACTCTGGTTAATTGGCTCATCATAAAAAACGATCTTTCAAAACCCCGTCGACATCAATGCCGACCTTTTCCAAGAATCATTCAATCAAAGGCTAAAATCGAAAAAGGACAAAGAGACGAGAAACCCGGCGTCGACAGCTGGCGACTCCGCTGGGGACACATTAGAGGGCTTAAGCCGCGTACATGTCTTGATGCTATCCTATCCTTTAAAATTCATGAATATGTATGTGCATGCGATATTTTGATCTTTCGTACGTTTTGTTGTGTGAATGTGTGTTTTGTCCAATAAGTGAGTATTTAAATGGAATTGCTCTAATTTTAAGTAATCATTTAGATACGGTGAGGACGATGAATGTGAATATATGTTGAGAGAGTACCTCCTCCTGAGGCGAACCTGTCGGTTGCTTATTACTGGACTCGAAGGGGCTACTCCTTGGAGATGGCTCAGGAAACGCACCACCCAAATCCGCTCCAATCGAAAGGACTCAGACGAGTAGATTGCGAAGATTTGGGAACCTTCATGCCGAAAAGCCCGTGAGAGTAACCCTAGGATAGGTCAGCCTCAGATTAACCCAGTGCAGGAAAAGTCTCTTCATGCCTTTTTACATTCACGCGTAAATGTCATGATCTCATTCATATATGCCTCCCTTTTTGTCAAGAGAAATTACTGACCTCTATGTTTTACAGGGAACAGCTGGGGAGCATATAAAATCATGTTTAGCATTTGTTATTACATTAAAGGACTACTAACTTTCTGTTTTACAGGGAAAGATTAAAAAACCCAAAAACACAGAAGTTACCGCTTTAGCATACATCCGCATTTTTTCACTCCCCAGGACTAAACTTCGAACCATTGTTTCTGTAGGATTGCTCCTCAAACCCATTCGCAGACTAAGAAAGCCCAGGTCTCTACCTCTGAAATGGCTGATCTTCCCAATCATAGTTCCATATCTCGGGAAGAGTTTGATGATTTTAAGAAACAGATGATGGAAATGGCCACAATGCTAAAAGAGCAGTTCCTAATCAGACAGGATCCGCCAAACCAAGGACCGCACAATATTCCACCACCAGGGGGTGACCAGAATCCTCCTAAAAATGTTGCAAACCTGTTTAAGGATGACCAACCCCAACTCAAGGACGAGCCAGTCATCCTAAGGGCCGTTCCCGTACCAAACAAGACAGTGATTACTATCCCGGAAGAGGGAGATACGGATGACCTGCGAAAGAAAATGAGACAAATGGAGGAAACCATCCAATCTATGAAGGGCATAGGGTCCCTAGGCAGGGTTAACTATTCAGATTTATGTGTCTTCCCCGGAGCCAGATACCCAGAGAAATTTAAAATCCCCGAATTTGAAAAATACAATGGGAAGGGGGATCCCTACACACATCTGAAAATCTACATCGGGGAGCTTGGATCTTACGCCGAAGATGAGGGTCTAAGAATGCAACTTTTCCAAAAGAGTTTGATGGGAGAAGCGAGAATCTGGTACGCCCGTCTTGACAATGCCCGGATCCATAATTGGGAAGAGTTGGCCCATACCTTCTTAACACAGTATAGCTTCCAGGCACAAATGGCCCCGGATAGATACCAAATGACAAAAGTTAAGAAGCAACCCAGGGAGTCCTTCAGGGACTATGCGCAACGATGGAGGGGTATGGCCGTACAGGTGAATCCCCCGATGAGCGAGTCGGAGATGGTGATGACCTTTATAGACATTCAAGAGGCACCGTATTATGAGCGGGTCATCTCGGGGATTGGAAGACCCTTTGCTGAAATGATTAAACATGGAGAAATGGTGGATATGGGGTTGAAGTCTGGTAAAATTCGGGATTTCACGGCTTTGGAAACAGCTGCAGAGCAAATCCAGAGTGGAAACTATGGCAGCACTTCCCGAAGGATCCAAAAGAAAAGGGAGGAAGATGTTTCCCTCATCCTGCAGGGATCATCTAGAAAGGCAGGGAACAATCCTCCAGTACAGATACAGAGAGTGGGGCCATCCCGACAGCCTAACTTCACTAATCAGAGGGCGGATGGGCGAAGGAGATTCGAGACCTCGAAAAATCGAGTATTCACCCCACTCGGGGATCCTCTTGAGCAGGTGTTGACCGTATTGATGGCCCAGAGGAAAATAGTCGAGTTGGCACCTCCAAGTGACCCAAATGGAAGAAGATTTGACCCAAGCAAGCGATGCGCCTATCACTAAGGTTCCCCTGGTCATGATACGCAGGAATGTCGGACGCTGAAGCACAAAATTCAGGATTTGATTGATAATGGGGAAATCGTGGTGGAACAGCCAGGGTCACCAAATGTTAAAATCTCTACCTAAGCATGTCGGGGAAGGGGTAAATCCAGGAGTATGGCAGTGAATCCCGGCCAGTAGAGGATCAATGGGTTTTAAAATTCTGAGTTTTATTTCAAGTCCCTGCACGCTCATGTCATTTTGTCATGTTATCCAAAAGGAAGATCATGTGCTGAAATGTGTTATATATATGACAAGCATTTTTTTGTTTTATGGCAGCACCCCGATTTGAGGCATTCTAGCCTGACAAGCAATATGGCCCAATTTGAAGGAGGATCACGATTTTGGTATAAAGCTAGACTTCGATCTGATGGCGATTGAGAAAAATGAGACAAATATCGACAATACGCCTGACGAGATCGAGGGATGGGTCGAAGATAAACCCAAACACAACTTAGACCAAACCATCGCCATCAAACATCAGAACCCCCAAACGATCACGAAGAACCCAGAGTAGGGGAAAAAAAAAATTAAAAAAAAAATTAAAAAAAAAAAAAGGGCAACTTAACACTGGATCAAAAATCCCCCAAACCTTTCAACAAGTCAAAAGACCGGATCTTTTGTCAGCCCAGTGAGATGCCGATGCAACCAGTACGAGAGAGATCACAAGAAAAACAACTTAACGCTGGGGCATTTGTCACTACCCAGGAAATGATGACGTGCAAATTGGCACCCATGCAGCAATCCCATCAACATGCACCATCATCATCAAATGCTACCTCATGTCAATTCAATCTTCAACGGTACGATCATCTGGCATTTGTCAAGCATAGTTTTCCCAGGATACGATGATCCGCGTGAAAGGGGATTTTATTTGGCTTGATATGAATCGGATTAATTCTGACAAGCAACCGTGGAGCACGATCGTGAGTATTATTAGACGAAGAAGGCTATTCAACCTTTTGATCGGGTACAAAGCCTTAATTCAAAGCAACGTTTGCGACAGAATCGACCTCATGTGACATCCTTCACTTTTCATTTGCACAAACTTTCAGTTGTGGGGTATAAAACTATGACGACGTTGATGACAATTAACACGTAGTCAGACAGTCAATGATTATCAAGCTAATATTAAGAAGTCAGACGATAAATGATTATCAAGCTAATGTCTCGCATCGTGGCCTGGGTTATTCGAGTAATTAAGCCCGAGGGGTGTCTCTACACCTGGTGCCCTAAAGCCATCTGGTTTGGGAGTCGCTGGCCCAACACTCGTTACATGGGTAACTCAGAGCCTAAGAAAACGAGCATTACAGTAGAGGAGGCCCGAGCAGATTCGAATCGTGGCATGGGCTACTCGAGTAATTAAGCCTAAGGGGTGTCTCTACATCTGGTGCCCTAAAGTCGTCTGGTTTTGGAGTCACCGGCCTAACACTCGCTACATGGGTAACTCAAGCCTAAGGAAACGAATCTTGCGCAAGGTCAAGCAAAGAATGAATGGTGCAAGACCACCAGCTTGTCTCGAACCGTGGCCTTTGTTACTCGAGTAAATAAATCCGAAAGGGGTGTCTGTACACCTGATGCCCCAAAACCGTCTGGTTCGGGAGTCATTGGTCCAAAACTCGTTAAATGGGTAACTTTGAATAGCCTAAGAAAACGAGACAAGTGAAGTGGGCTAATAAGGAGAAAAGATAATACGAAAAACTCCCAGCCTTAAACAAGAAGTCATGGAAGAGAAACCCCTACTGAATGCTGCAACGCACAGTGCATTTGTCATATGACGTCGATCCTGCTAAGAACGTTGTTGAGAATGAAGATAGGATACCTTTGACGAGGGAAGGTAGTTCTTTTGAATTCGACCTTACTCACGTACAATGACCATGAATGCTTGAAGCTGTTCTTACGATTTCATAACTTGTCAAGTAGAAAATCATCAACTCACCAGGGATTGAAAATAACTTCCAATCTAGTACATTCACGGTTCACAACTTGCTAGATTGTGCGATCAACATATATTCAATTTCATGTGCTTTAACTGCATTTTTGTCGAAATTATAATATCTTTGTGTTGAACTAACACTAACGGCCCGAGCTTCAAGTTTTGGCATTTGTTAGTCATCTGATATGCAGGATCTTGCAGAGCTGTGGATAACTCAGCACGGTCAACATCGCGAGTTTTCGATAGAAATTCTTGGTAGCGACACGCACCAAGGCAGGGGCAGTTAAGAATCGTGAAATGGAAGGAAGCTGAGGCTGCACAGAACTCCTCGTCATTGGGCCTTTCCCCAATCCCGACTATCACTGCCTCGACATCCAAATGATCCACGTGCATGAGCATATAAAAGGATGATATAATGCGGGACAATAGCATATCGGCCAGCAGAAATGATCAAAAGGTCGAGGAGCCCAACATAGCTGTCAATCATCACAGAGAGCGAAACAGACTGCCTCAACTCGATGAAATGAAGACGACCAAGAACAGGCAGAATACCACACCAATGTTGAAGTCTAGAAACAACACTTCACGACGAGGCGTGATCCAATCAAATGTTGGCAAGCAACGACGACTGTCGAATCGTATCATTTGACTGAACAGGGGTCATTTCTATCCAAACATGTGTTGTGCACATGCATCTGTCCGTAACATATCTGCCGGATCGTGCATAACATCTTTTGCATGCATACATGTACGATCAAAATGAAAATCTTCAGGGGAAAGTACAAGCACGTCGCTTTCAACCTCACAAATGATCAGATCGTCATGGCTTTTACGGCATGGTACGTGGACGATGTTGGTGGGAGATCCAAGACAGAAGCCGATCACACATCCCACTTCAAGAAATCACTTAAATCAAATCAACAATCCCTGGGAAGGGCTGGTATCCAAAAAATCAACAATCCCTGGGAAGGGCTGGTATCCAAAAATCAACAATCCCTGGGAAGGGCTGGTATCCAAAAAATCAACAATCCCTGGGAAGGGCTGGTATCCAAAAATCAACAATCCCTGGGAAGGGCTGGTATCCAAAAATCAACAATCCCTGGGAAGGGCTGGAATCCAAAAATTAACAATTCCTGGGAAGGGCTGGTATCCAAAAATCAACAATCCCTGGGAAGGGCTGGTATCCAAAAATCAACAATCCCTGGGAAGGGCTGGTATCCAAAAATCAACAATCCCTAGGAAGGGCTGGTATCCAAAAATCAACAATCCTTGGAAAGGGCTGGTATCCAAAAAATCAACAATCCCTGGGAAGGGCTGGTATCCAAAAATCAACAATCCCTGGGAAGGGCTGGTATCCAAAAATCAACAATCCCTGGGAAGGGCTGGTATCCAAAAATCAACAATCCCTGGGAAGGGCTGGTATCCAAAAAATCAACGACCCCTGGGAAGGGCTGGTATCCAAAAAATCAACTAACACCCTGGGAAGGGCTGAGATCCAAACAACTAACACCCTGGGAAGGGCTGGTATCCAACCAATCAATTAGCACCCTGGGAAGGGCTGAGATCCAAACAATCAAAGACCCTGAGAAGGGCTGAGATCCAAACAATCAACGACCCCTGGGAAGGGCTGAGATCCAAACAAGGTGGTGAGTGAACCTGGGAAGGCATCCAAGCAAACCACAACAAGGTGGTGAACAACCCCTGGGAACGGCCAATATCCAAAAAGTGAGCGATCCCTGGGAAGGGCTGAGATCCAAGCAAACCCCGACAAATGATGACATCTATAGAACAGTATCAAGAGACTGTACAGGGGTCATTTTTTATCAAATTTGCATTTTAAATGTTGTTTCACATGCATTGAATAGATGATAACTCTGTACGTGATCCATGCAGGTTAGGTGTCAAGGTCCTAGCCTATCTGAGTCAAAAGCGATGGCTGCCAAGAACGATGTGCGAGGACGACTCCCAAGGATGCCTTTCAAGCTAGTTCGGAGAATAACTTCCTCTTATGACAATGCGATGGAGTAAGGTGATTACGAGATGGGTGACCGGATACGAGACCCGGCCCCGACCAGACGAGCGACCGGATACGAGACCCAGCACTCACAGGACAATCGACCGGAGACGAGACCCGGAGATTACGAGACGAGCGACCGGATACGACACCCGACACTCACAAGATGATCAACCGGATACGAAACCCGGTGATCATGAGACTGACAACCGGATACGAGACCCGGCACAAACGAGACGACCGATTGGAAGACGAAACCCGTCGACTAACAAGGCGGGCGGGGATTGATGCATTGACACCTTTACGAATGTTTTGCATGCCTTATATCTTGTGTTGCATCATAAGTTGCATGTGCTGCATCATGTATGTATTGTCATTCTTGTGAACTGTCATTCATGCGTCGGGTGTCTATTTCTTTATCATATTCATTTCATTTAACATTTCATAAACATGATAAAGAGGGGCAGCTGTAGACACCCAAATTTTGCACTTCGTATACTAACCCTGACAGGAGGGCAGGTCCATCAAATGAACCGGCCTGCGAGAGCAAAGGATGGACAGGTACGAACACTCGACGCCACCGCGACGATTTACAACCGAAACCGACGTGACAACAAGGCTGTCTGATTTGAGCATTCCCGAATGATGTGGCACGTCTCCCAGTAATTCCCGGACTGCAAAATACGAACATGTCGGCAAAAACTGACATCACGACACGAGAATCGAGGCGTAACACAAAAATCGAGAAAGTCAAGCCAGCCAGCCGCGGATTGATCTGCGGCCAATGAGTGCGCCTTTTGAAAACACGGAACTCGAAACACGGAACTCGAAACCAGGCTGAGTGGCTGGTGGGCCAGCCAGCCGCAGATCAATCTGCGGCTGCCCTAGGCCAGCCTATTTCAGCTCAGTTTCTTCATTTCATCCAGAGGTGGGCAGCAGCGGAAGAAGAGGGAAAAACAGCAACAACAGCAGCAAATTAGGGAGAGAAAAGAGAGAAAATAGTGAGGAATTATATCTCTTTTGTGAGATTGTATCACATATATTCTCTACTCTAATTAATATACGAGTTTATACGCATCGTGGTGTCATTTGCAAGGTGAAAAATAATTCTTTTTATAGCAGTTTTGTTATATCATTTTGTTAAATTTTTATCATTTTGGATTATACTAAATGTAGTTTTCTTGTATATTATTGAGAATACATGGATTAAGGATTATTAGTGAGGGTTCAAATGGAACAAAATTCTTCCTAATGACCCGATGATATCCATTTGGTAAATTTTAGCTTGTTAATTTTTGTAATATCCATTTTGGGGGTGTGTAAGAATTGTGTATGTGAGCCTAGGAGCGCGACCCCGTGGTCCAAATCCGATGATGGACAATTTTGGTGTATGTAATAGGATCGATTATCCTTGGTTGTAAACATGTAATCGTCGGGCCTTAAAACGATACCAAGTTGAAAATCGGGTTTAAGGCCCCGTAATAGTGAAATATGTGATTGTTGGCGTTCGGGGTATTTTGATGGCTTACATGCCCGTGAATAGGCCCCTACGCGTTTTGATGCTCAATTTGATTTGTAACACCAAACAAAGGATCTTCAAAGCCAAAACAATAAAGATTTTTCTAAAATCAATCAAAGTAGGATATTAGCATCACGAGGCTAAAAATTGGAAATGCTAATGAAAGTCGATTCCTATTCTACGAGAAAGCTAAAGAGAAGTTGTTTTCAAATGCCACAAAAATGGTTTTTTATAAAAAGAAATAAATGTTTTACTAAACCTTGATATATAGGGCGAAAGAGATCCTATAAATTGCCCATCATTTATGAAAGCAACGTATAAATCTCGATTCCTATTTTGGCTAAGGTTTACTAAATTCACGTTTTGCCAAAACAACACTTAATGAAAAATCTCATAGCTGTGACAATCAAAATCAAAATTTTCTCATAAAGAAATAAAGCTTTCTCGTGTATGCCGAAAAGACATTCCGAAGCGTTCTCAAATTAAAGCACGACTTTCCCTAAAAATCCAAATGATTCTCTCATACAAACTCACCACAACATTCATATAGGCACACACACACACGCGCGCACATACACACACATTCAAGAATTAAAGGATAGGAAAAGCATCAAGATTACGGTAACCGTGTTTCACGGAAGTCGAGGGGTGCCTAACACCTTCCCCTCGCTTAAACAAGCCCCCGAACTCTATGAATCTCGGTTCGCAGACCAATTAATTCGGAGTCACACATGAGCCAGCGATTTACAAAAAAATGAAACTCGGATGAGTTGGTAAATCCATTTCAAATATACCAACTGGCAACTCTGGTTAATTGGCTCATCATAAAAAACGATCTTTCAAAACCCCGTCGACATCAATGCCGACCTTTTCCAAGAATCATTCAATCAAAGGCTAAAATCGGAAAAGGACAAAGAGACGAGAAACCCGGCGTCGACAAACACCATATAAAATATTATTATCAAAATACAACGGATCATAGTCAGGTACTTGACCAAATAGAAGAACCTACTGTACCATAACATATTTGTAAATCTAGGAGAGTACCGAAGATACCTGATAGGTATGGATTCATCATAGAGGATGATGATGAGGTACGCATCACAGAAGATGATGGTCTAATAACTTACGAAGAGGCTATGAGTAGTAAAGACTCAGAGAAATGGCTAAAAGCCATGAAATCCGAGATAGACTCCATGTACGAAAACCAAGTATGGTCTTTGGTTTCATCACCTAAGGGCATTAAGCATATTGGGTGCAAATAGGCTTTAAGAGAAAGACTGGAGCGGACGGCAAGGGAGAGACCTATAAGGCCCGACTAGTCGCAAAAGGTTTCAAACAAAGACAAGGTGTTGACTATGATGAAACCTTCTCAATAATAACTATGCTCAAGTCCATTCAGATTTTGCTTACAATTGCAGCTTATTATGACTACGAGATCTGGCAAATGGACGTGAAAACGATCTTCCTCAATGGGAAAATTGAGGAGGATGTATACATAATACAGCTAGAGGGTTTTGTTCAATGGTTGGAACAAATCAAGTCTGTAAGCTCTAACGATCCATTTATGGATTGAAGCAAGCTTCTCGAAAGGTGGAATATCCATTTTGATGAGACAATCAAAAAGTATGATTTTATTAAAAATGAGGATGAGCCTTGTGTGTACAAGAAGGTTAGTGGGAGCATTGTATCATTCCTAGTACTACATGTTGATGATATATTACTGATCGGGAATGATATTCCTATGCTACAATTGATCAAAATTTGGATAAAGATCTGTAGAGATAGATCTAAAAGGATGATCGGCTTATCCCAAGGAACGTACATTAAATTAATGCTAAAGAAGTTTAGCATGGAAGATTCCAAGAGAGGTCTCATGTCGATGAGCCATGGAATATATCTCTCCAAGAAACAGGCCCCAAAGACACCTGAGGAGAGAGACCATATGAGTAAGATTTCTTATGCTTCAGCAATAGGATCTATCATGTACGGTATGATATGTACTAGACCAGATGTCGCTTATACACTTAGTGTAACAAGCAGATACCAGTCGAATCCTGGAGAAGAATACTAGAAGGCAATGAAAAATATCCTAAAGTACTTAAGAAGGACTAAGGATGTATTTCTTGTCTACGGTGGGTCTGAATTGAAACTAGAGGGCTATACAGACTCAAGTGTTCAAACGAACCAAGATAACAGTAAATCCATTTCAGGGTATGTGTTTACCTTAAACGGTGGCGTAGTGAGTTGGAAAAGTTTTGTAATGTCCGGAAATTTTAAACATTGTATCAAATTTATTTTTATAAATAAATTCATTTTATACAATTTTATAAATTTAATTGGATCCATGTAAGTAGTATTACTCAAATTTATAAATTAATCCTAACATTTAAGTACAAGAAATTTGGGAAGAAAATTAATAATTAATTTTATTCTATCATTATCAGATTTAAATAGTTCGAAAGAGAAATTTTTGCTGAAACAAATGTTCAAATAATTAATTTATTGAATTAATTATTTGATTTAAATATTAGGACATAAGGGTGTTAATTTAATGGACCCATTTTCCATTTTCCTTTTATTTTATTGGGGCCAAATTTCCTTTTTATTTTCCTGATTGGGTCAAATGAGTGGGCTGGTCAAACTATATTAATTGGGCCAAATCCCATTTCCTTGTTATTCTTTTTGATTGGGCCACTTTGTATTTAAAATAGCTGGCCCAACTCCAATTCTTTTCAATTCGGTCGGGTTTAGTCTATCCACGAGTTGTATCCGTTTGGAGAACTGGTAAACACAATTGGTAGAGGTTCATACCGACGAAATCAAATTGGGGAACCCCAAATCAATCAGTCAAGAAAGAGGAAGGAAACCAGCCGAGCAAGAAAACCTAAGCCCTAGCCCTCGAGCGATCAAACTCAACCCTCAATCAATCAGTAACAAGAGACGAGGGGAAGACGCCGGCGGCAACGTCAATCGACCGGCGGACTGTGCAAGGTTCGAGGCAGAAATCGAAGGGACTAGGCAACCAACGAACAGACCAAGGGTTCGAAGCGCGGCAATTTGACTGATGGGACTTCACGGTTCGAGGCTCTACCGGCAAATCGCAGCTGGGCTTGATGGGGCTTGAGGTGAACGATCGACAGTTTACTCCCCCAAACCGTTAGGTATTGTCCTGCTCAATTAGGGTATTAACCGATAAATGGGGCAAGCGCTGCTCTATAAATTGAAGCCCTAAATCCCCCAAGGCTGTCAATTCTCTTTCATTCTTGTGAGTCCCATATTTAGAGCAAAATATTATACAGAGTTAGGGTTCGAAATTAGGGGGGAACAGGGGAGTCAACCAGCGAATGTCCAGCTGGGTTTCATACTTCGGAAGGAGGAGGAAGGCAGCCAACCGCACAAAATCAAGGTATTAGGCGACTGTGATGATTCCTTGTATTGGGTTTGTTATAGGTTCCTTCTTGTGTATTTAGTTTGTGTTGCCAACTGGGTAGGTTGTGTGACATACTGTATTAGGACTTTATTTGGGAAAATTGTTGTTGATGAACCTTAAGGGTTCTAGCAGTCAATCGTGTTGATTATGTTATACATGACATTGCTTTGGTTGATTTTTCTGTATTGGAATATCTTCTTCCTCTGTTTTAGGTAGTTTGTTTTCTGGTATTGGAATAAACTGTTCTAGGTACTTTGTTGGGTTATAGCAACCAATTGTTATGTGTTGGTTATAGTATATGTATGATATTAATTTGTATTTCGTTTTGCTGGAAACCTGTAATTGAGGAATCAAAATGGTTCGATAGCGTGTTGGTGTATAATAACTATATTGTTTGATGTGAACTTGGGAGTTGTATTATAATTTTGAGTTCAAAATCTGGGTTTCTGTTGGTTGTATCACTGTGATGGTGTAATATACATTGTTTGGGGAATACATGAATACTATGATACATCAACTAAACTAGTTGTGCTATCTTTGGCTCAAACTTTGGTTATTACATTGAAACTAATCCTGCATTTATAAATTTATTAGTTAATATACTAATAAATACAATTAATAAAGTAATTAATTATTTTCAATAAATAAAATATTTAATTTTTATTATTATTAAATAATAATGATTAAAGTTAATAAAATAATTATTTATTATTTAATAATAAATAATAAAGATAATAAATATTTAATTATTATTTAATAATAATAATAATTAAATATGAATAAAGTTAATAAAATAATTATTTATTATTTAATAATAAATAATAAAGATAATAAATATTTAATTATTATTTAATAATAATAATAATTAAATATGAATAAAGTTAATAAAATAATTATTTATTATTTAATAATAAATAATAAAGATAATAAATATTTAATTATTATTTAATAATAATAATAATTAAATATGAATAAAGTTAATAAAATAATTATTTATTATTTAATAATAAATAATAAAGATAATAAATATTTAATTATTATTTAATAATAATAATAATTAAATATGAATAAAGTTAATAAAATAATTATTTATTATTTAATAATAAATAATAAAGGTAATAAATATTTAATTATTATTTAGTAATAATAATAATTAAATAAGGATAAGCTTAATAAAATAATTATTTATTAATCAATAGTAAATAAAGGTACTAAATATTTAATTATTATTTAATAATAATAATAATTAAGTATGAATAAAGTTGTTGAATAATAAGGATGAGAATTACTTAATCGTTGCTGAAATAATGATTAAGTATAAGGGGGATTAATAAGCTGATTTTTATTTTGGTTCTTATTAAATAATGAGGATAAACACTTAAAGATTATTTTATTAATAGTAAATAGTAATTAAGTGTAATTAAATAAGTAACCAACTATTAGTTAGTTGTCATTAAACCATGATGAATTTATTATTCTAATAATAAATAAAGATTGTTGACCCATATTTAGGGACAATAAGGGTAATAATCTGAACACTCGAGAATAGTAATCATGATTAGCTAACAATTATTTTTAATAACTAAAGATCATCAATAAATTTCTGTTTAGCTAATGTTAATTAGTAATTAAATATAGATGGTGAATTTTACCTGTGGAGTAAAAGGTATAGTAAGAGGTGCCAATATACAACTGTTAATTGATAAATCGACTTTACCCGATGATAGGTCACTCGAGATCAATTAATTGAAGCTAAGATTTAAATTGTAGCTGAGCAAACAGGCAAATTCCTAACCCTAAACTCCTTACATTATTGCAAGTTCTTCCTTACCCAACTTTTACATTGAGCAATACTTCTAAAACCTTATGCAGTATTTTAATTCATGCAAAAGGTATATATTACTGCAAGTTATTTTGTAAGCTTGTACCTTATCTCCAAGCATGCTTTAAGTGGTCTAATTCTTTCAAGATTTTTCCACATCTGTATAATCATTGACATTCGTGCATTTGAATTCGTATATTTAAATTCAGAAATCTATTAACCATTCATGGTTAAGTCTGAACCCTTGTTCGGTCAGACAATTACGTGAGAATTTATAAAAGCTATCCGAACCAATCAATGGTAAGGATTCTTAGACTGTATGAACACCCCTTTATTTATAGGGGAGTACCCCACGTACCGTATATAAGGTACAAATAGCAGAATTAAATGTTATGCATATACATAGGGTACGCGAGGCTGATCCCCTCAAGTACGTTATTCTGTAGCCAGTAACCAGAGGGTCAACCAGCTATTGACTCCTCTGGAAGTTATCGTTCAAAGTCTATTTGACTATCAATTGTTCTAAAAGCATTTAATATTCTTGTTTCTGATTATTCTATTGTTGAAATCCCTTTTATATTCCTTCATCATGATATATCTTTATTGCTGCACTTTAAACTTGCTGGGCAAACTCGTTGCTCATTCTTGCTATATCATGACTTCATTGCAGCTAAACCCGAGACGTCAGGGAAGAACAAAGGAAAAGAAAAGATGAAATGATAGACTTCTCGTAGCAGACTTTAGATTCATGTGTTAGTTAATTACTGTTAATGTAATTTAAACCCTGATAGTTGTTTAGGGTATGGATTGTGTAATTGTTAAGGTTAATCGTATTCTGGGATTAGTAACACCTTGTAATGAACAACGTATGTTTATTTTATTCCGCATTTTAGATACCATATGTTGTTATAGGTGGATGTTTATGTTGGATCGTGATGACCGGATCCGGGTATTTGGAGACCCGAATTTGGGGGCGTCACAAGTTTCAAGCAACAGACAATTGTTGATTTAGTGACAGAGGCAGTGTACATAGCTGCAAGTGAAGCTACAAAGAAAGCTGTTTGGATGAAGAAGTTCATTACAGAACTTGGAGTGGTTTCCTAGCATTCAAGGACCAATGCCTTTATTTTGTGACAACACGGGAGCTGTTGCACAAGCCAAGTAACCCAGGTCTCATCAGAAATCTAAATACGTATTGCGGCGATTTCATTTGATTAAAGAGATCATTGGAAGAGGAGACGTCACCTTGGAGCGTGTGGACTCTCAAGACAACATTGCAGATCTATTTACTAAAGCTTTAATCCAATAACAGTTTGATCATCACTTAGAGAAGATTAGTATTGGATACCATGGCGATTGGCTTTAGTGCAAATGGGTGATTGAAAGAAGTATGCACACAAGTCAATCATATTTGATATGATATAGCATGTACTTTGTAATCTTATTCGTTTATTAATAAAAGAAATTATTTATAAAAGGCATTTTATTTTATTTATATGGTGCTGTTATATTAAATGTGATAAACCCTTAGTTTAAGCAATGCTTTTAGAATCATGATGATGATCATGCTAATAAGATCTAAATTTTTAGATAGCTTAAAACTAAAATAGTTCCCAATCGATGGATTACTAAAAAGGGGATTAGTAAATCTGGATAGATTAGTACATACTTTACTTGCTCTTAGGAAGAGGATGATTGATCTCATAATCATTTGTATGGAGACACTAAAGCAAGTATATAGGTGCTTATTAGAGAATAAGTTCACTGAGCGTGGCTCGCTAAAAGAATACCTTATGGAGTTTTACTAGCCTGTCAATAGAAATTCCTCTAGTGATAATAGTAAAAGTGATCCTTCGACTTGAGATTATCATAGTATCTTGTGCATGATGAGTTATGCTTTGACATATTCCTTAATGAAAGTAGTATGCACACAAGCCAATCATATTTGATATGATGTAGCATATACTTTGTAATCTTATTCGGTTATTAAAGGTATTTTACATTATCTACATAGTGTTGTTATATTAAATGTGATAAACCCATAGTTTTGAGCAATGCTTTTAGAATCATGATGGTGATCATGCTAATGAGATCTAAATTCTAGATAGTTCACAAACTAAAATTGTTCCTAATCGTTGGATTACTAAAATGGGGATTAGTAAATCCGGATAGATTAGTACATACGTTGCTTGCTCTTAAGAAGAGGATGATTGATCTCATAATCATTTGTGTGGAGACACTAAATCAAGTATGTAAGTGTTTATTGGAGAATAAATTCACTGAACGTGGCTCGCTAAGGAATACCTAATGGAGTTTTACTCGCCTATCAATAGAAATTCCTCTAGTGATAGTAGTACAAGTGATCCTTGGACTTAAGATCATCATAGTATCTTGTGTATGATGAGTTATACTTTGACATGTCCCTTAAGACTTTTAGGGTATAACAAAGGGTATGATTGGGTATAATAAGTTGTACATGGAGATAGGTAAATGATCAACCAAGTCTAGTAAAAGATGTGAATGTCCTATGTGATTCGATAAATGACAATTCAGTAGTCCTTGGCCAAGGCATGATGAAATTAGAAAAGAGTTTCTAATTTGCATTATTTAGAGTTGTGCATTTGGGAATCGAAATACATATAATTAAATAAAATAAGACTTGACAGTAATTTCATGTCTTATATTTAATTGGAACATTGTATGGTAGAAGGATTGAATTATACGGTAACTATGCACTGAAAGGTTCTTTTATGATTAATATTGAAATCTATATTATCTGGAAAGTCGTTGATCGCTAAGGGGGCTTACCCTTATTGTAGAATAAATATTATTTATTTAAATAAATTAAATAGTTTAATTTATTTATTTGAATAAGATTAGAATTGTTCTAATTGATTTATTCACAACCGGTTTAATATGGAGAACCTAAAGGGTCACAGCGCAAAAGAAAAATATTTATTTAAGAAGTAAATGGCATAATTGTAATAATAAGTTAAGTGTATTTAATTTAATCTATGGAGATAGAATAAATTAAATAGCTTAATATTTATTATTTAATATTTTAGAAAATATTAAATATAAATTAATAAGAGGAGTCTTATTATTACTATTACTATTATTATTATTTAAAATCCTAATAGGGATTGAGAATTAATTAATAGAAGTACTCTCTCATAAATTCCTAATTAGATTAGGGGTTTAATTTAATTAAAGGAGTTTAATTAGAATAGAAACCCTAATCCTAAATAGTTTAGGGAAGGGTTTTTCCTACATCTTTAAACAAGAGAAGTCTTATCATAGATTAGGGTTACACACTCTTGCATAAGAATTGTGGAGAGTACTTGCAATTTCTATAGAGATAGAAACTTGGGTTTTGCCAAACACCCATCTTCTTGAACAAGTATTATTCCTTGGTGGATCACCTCTAGAGGCAAAACACTTGGGTGGCTAACGTTGATCAAATGAAGGAATTTAATCGGTGGAATTCAAGGAGAACACGAAGGAATTGGAGGTGAACTTGTACCTGAGGAAGCTAGAATTCTACAAGGGTATAATTCTTATTCTCCATCTCTTTCGTTTAATTAATAATTGTGCATAAAGAAAGATCATAGTGATGGTTTGTATAAAATTTTAAAATCTGATTTTATCGCGCTTCCGCTTTATTTATGTAATTTGATTGCATGTTCGCGTTATACAAACCCAACAGTGGTATCAGAGCCAAACTTTATGCGAATTATTAATTGTTTTGATTATGTATATACATTGATATGTGTTTGGAACAATTTAATTGGGCATAACTGTTTGTGTAAAATTATTTTTTTTTATTAAATTTTTTTTAAAAAAAATTGTCAAAGTCAACGGTCAAATGTTGACTGTTGACTGGTCAAACGTTGACTGGTCAACTGTTGACTGGTCAACTGATGACGTGGCATTGATTGATGATGTGGCACATGCTACTGATGTGGCGCTAACTGGTCAACTGCTGACGTGGCACTGACCGGTCAACCTTTAAAAATAAAATAATTAATTTGGGGCTAGAGGGTTTTGAACCCTTGACCTATTGGTCATATGTTGGAAGCCTTACAACTACACCAGAATCACTTTTGATTAAGAATCAGAATGTTTAATATTTAAACTATATAATTCTCGATTTGAAGTTTGACTTAAAGATTTGTTTGATTATTTCTTTTAAAGGTTTATGATCAGGATTGACCTCATTTTTTTATTTTTTTTTATTTTTGTAAATTAAAATAAAGGAGTTTATTTTGATTTGGAATTTGATTAAAAATAAAGGAGTTTATTTTTATTAAAAAAAATTGGGTAAATTAAAATAAAGGAGTTTATTTTGATTTGGAATTTGATTAAAAAATAAAGGAGTTTATTTTTATTCAAAAAAAAAATTGGATAAATTAAAATAAAGAAGTTTATTTTGATTTGGAATTTGATTAAAAATAAAGGAGTTTATTTTTATTCAAAATTGGATAAATTAAAAAAAAAGAGTTTATTTTGAGTTGGAATATGATTAAAATAAAGAAGTTTATTTTAATTGGAATTGGATTTCATGATAACTAATTAGAGTTGGAATTGGATTCCATGATAACTAATTGAAGTTGAAATTAGATTTTATACTAACTACTATTGCCCATTAAATGATATCAATGCATATATGGAATGGTTTTATTATTCATGAGATGAATATTATTTATTGATGCATATGGAGATATGCATGATAATAAATAGGGATTGATTATGGATTATTGACCAATGAGTGATTGGATTTATTTTAGAGGATGCTTGAATGAATGGGTTTTTATAAATGGAGTCTGCGTACCTCGTCTTCTCTAGTTTTTCTTTATGTAAATTCTATCTTACTCCTATGTACTTCCCCTTAACTGCTGATCAAGGTTTCTATTTATTTTAAATAGTTTATGTAATAGGATTAGTTAGAATTATTTTGAACAATTGGAGACAAAGGAGCAAGGAGTGCAAGAAGACCCGTTTGTAATGGAGCCCGGGTTTAAATGTAATGGTTATATTTAAATTTAATTCTTGCAACATAGGTTTGACCTCTTGGTTCACTTGGTGGCTCTAGTGAACCAAACTAGAATAAAAGTCCATAATCAATCCGGGTAGAATATAGTATTCTATATGTGCATATTTACTATATATATATATATTATATTATACAACATGCTTCGCATGTTAAATAATATGACGCGTATTTTATATATATATATATATATATTTGTGTGTGTGTGTGTGTGTGTGTGTGTGTGTGTGTGTGCATGTGCGCTAAACAAGATGAGACTAATAATAACAAACCCCTCAAAGAAATTATATTAAGTCCTAAGCGTTCAATGATATTCAGAATATCGAACGTCGCCTTCTAGCATGGTAAAGCAATAGAGTATTAAATATTTAATATGAGTTTGTTGTGTCACCACAAGGCAAGTATTAAATATTTAAGATATTGCCTTATCACATTTGATGCTTATTAAGGAATTGAACATTACTCTTTTGTTGTGTCACCACAAGGACGGTATTTTTCTCTTCACATATATGGAAGTGCTAGGATGGACTTAACTTGGATAATTTTGATTCGGATGTGTCACCACTTGATCAAAATAATCTAAGAGACAAAATACAAGGAGTTACATAGTGATGTAATTGACAATAGTTGTCTACCTATGTATTTATATATAATTTGTTGCGCACACACAAGGCTATATACATTTGAAATGGGATCCTTATTCTCACTAGCAAATCGTTAATTAGATTTGTCGAACTATTGAATGAGGGTAATATAGTTTGATGAAAATAGTGGGAGATACTAATTTAAATAAAGACCTAATTTATTTTGGTAATTAATAAAATGAATGTATGCTAAAATATTGTTAATTCATTTACAAAATTTTATAATGTCTAATTTACTATCACTGCGGAGCATATTAGATGCTAATTAACCGGACCGAATTACACGGACTAGTTAAGGAATCTGAAAATAGTTTTCAAGGCTAAAAAGCTATCTTATATCCTTAATACGCCTATCCCTGCAATGGTTGCAGACAATGCCTCTGAGGAAGAGATTGCTACTTTTAAAAAGTGGCAAGATGATGCACAGTTGGCTCAATGTATCATGCTCGTATCTATGAGTAACGAGCTTCAGCGTCAGCACGAAACTATGGATGCTCCTACTATACTCTTGCACCTTTAAGGAGTTGAAGGGTGATGAAAGTAGGACTATTAGATATCAGATATCTAAGGAGCTCTTCCAATCTAGAATGGCCGATGGCACTATAGTATAGACAAATGTTCTAAAAATGATCAATCTGATTGAACAATTAGGACAACAAGGTTTTATCATGGATGGAGAGTTGATCCAAGATCTGATCTTGCAATCACTTCCGGACTCTTTCTCACAATTTGTTGTGAATTTCTACATGAATAAGCTATATGTCAGCCTGCCTAAGTTGCTTAAACATGTTGAATACTGTAAAGAGTCATTTTCCAATCAAGAAAGACCAAGTCTTACTAGTAGCGAGCAAAGGATCTTTTGAAAAGAAGAATAATTCAAAGAAAGTATAAGGAAAGATAAAAACACAGGATAATAAGAACAAAAACTGATGCGGATAGCAAAGGAGTTTATTTCCACTGCAATAAGCCTGGACACTAGAAAGAAAATTGTAAGTAGAATCTTGCGGAAGCTAACCAGAAGAAGCTTAGTGAAGCTTCGGTTACAGATATAGGTTTGTCCATGATTGAAATAAATCTTTCTATAAATCAAGGTTCTACTTGGGTATTGGATACCGGCTATAGTTCTCACGTATGCAATCCAATGCAGAGACTAAGCAAAAGTAGAAAGCTGAACAAGGATGAAGTCGTCCTAGGAGTGGGAAATGGAGCAAAGGTTGCTGCATTAGCTGTAGGAACTTATTGTTTAGCACTGCCTTCGGGCAAGTTCATTAGTTTAAATAATTGTTATTATGTTCCGACACTCATTAGAAACATTATTTCAATTTCTGTATTAGATATGGATGGTTTTGATATTATAATAAAGAACAATAGTTGTTCTATTTATAATAAAAATGTTTTATATGGTATTGGGAACCTACTGAATGGACTTTACATACTTGAATTGCATGAAAATATACTTCATATTGAACAAACTAGTAAAAGAAAAGAAGATGATCATTCAAAGAGTTGAATATGTGTATTTGATGAAATACAAGTCTGAATCATTTTAAAGGTTCAAAGAATTCAGAAGTGAAACAAATTGACAAAGTATTAAGATTCTTTGATCAGATCGAGGAAGGAATACATGTGCAATAAGTTTTTAGATCATCTCAAAATGGTATTTTCTTATAATGGACACCTCCTGATACGCAATAATTGATTGGTGTATCTAAAAGGAGAAATTATACCTTGTTGGACATGGTGCAGTCCATAATGATTTTTACCGATATTCCAGTATCCATCTGGGGTTATTCCCTAGAAACGACTGTATATCTACAAAATAAGGTAACCTCAAAATTCAGCCCCAAGACTCCATAAAAGTTATGGATAGGGAGGATTCCTAGTCTTAAGTATGTTAAGATAAGGGGTTATGCAACTTATGTGAAAAGGTTTCAAAAGATAAGTTTGGGACAAAATCTGACAAGTGCAGGTTTGTCGGATATCCTAAAGAAAGTTTAGGGTATTATTAATATAATCCTACACGTTGCCTTCTTGGATAAAAGTGTTTATCATTGAAAGAGATAGTGGGAGGGTAATAGATCTTGAAGGAGTTCAAGAACCACAAACAACTTTCAGTCAAACCGAGGAGCCTGTAGATAGACCTATTGTAGCATAACCGAATCGTAAATCTGGAAGAGTACCGAAGATACCTAGGAGGTATGGATTCATCATAGAGGATGATGCTAAGGTACGCATCATAAAGGATGATGATCTAGTTATATACGATGAGGCTTTGAGTAGAAGACACTCAGAGAAATGACAGATGGCTATGAAATCCGAAATGGACTCCATGTATGAGAACCAACTATAGACTTTGGTTACTCCACCGAAAGGTATAGTGCCTAAAAGGTGTATATGGGTCTTTAAGAGAAAGACTAGGGCATATGGCAAGGTAGAGACCTATAAGACCAGACCTGTTTAAAAGGTTTCAAATAAAGTCAAGGAGTTGATTGTGATAAAACCTTATTACCAGGTAATGCTCAAGTCCATTTGGATTTTGCTTATGATTGCAGCTTATTACGAAATCTGGCAAATGGATGTGGAGACGTCCTTCCTCAATAAAGACTTGAGGAGAATGTATGTATGATAAAGCTAGAGGAATTTGTTGCAAAGGGTTGAAGCAAATCATGTTTCTAAGCTACAATGATCCATTTATGGATTGAAGCAAGCTTCTCAAAGATGGAACATTCGTTTTGATGAGACAATCAAAAGAGTTTAATTTTATCAAAAATGAGAATGAACCTAGTATGTACAAAAGGTTAGTGGGAGCACTGTGACATTCCTAGTATTATATGTTGATATATCACTGATAAGGAATGACACACCAATGCTACAATCAGTAAAGATAAAATTATCTAAACATTCCTCCATGAATAACTTGGGAGGAACATCCTATAAATTGGGGATATAAATCTATATAGATAGATTTAAAAGGATGTTCGGCTTGATCCAATGAACGTATATTCATTAGATGTTAAAGGCGTTTAGCATGAGAAACTCCAAGAGAGGTCTCATGATGATGAGCCATGGAATGTATCTCTCTAAAATTGTCTCTAATGAAAAAGAGACCGCATGAGTTACTATCATGTATGCAATGAATATACAAGGCCTGATTTTGATCAGTCATACTCTGGAGAAGATCACTGTAAGACAGTGATAAATATCTTTAAATACTTAACTGGTACTGAAGATGTGATCATGATTCATGGTAGGTCTGAATTAAAACTAGAGGGCTAAAATGACTCAAGTTTTTCAAACTGACCAAGACGATAACAAATCCACTTTAGGGTAAATTGTTACCTTGAATGGTGGTACAGTGAATTGGAAAGGTTCCAAAATAGCAAAGAGTTGCTAGTTTAGTGACAAAGACAAAGTATATAGCTGTAAATGAAGCTGCAAGTTGATTCTTTAGATGAAAAGTTCATTATAGAACTAGGAATAGTTCTAAGTCTCATCTTGGATTCAAGCATGTGTTGCGGCACTTTCATTTGATTAAAGGAATCATTGAAAGAAGAAAAGTCACTATAGAGATAGTGGACTCTCAAGAACAACATTGCATATCCATTTACTGAAGCTTTATCCAAATGGCAGGATGATCGTCACTTAGAGAAGAAGGGTATTAGATACCATGACGATTGACTTTAGTGCAAGTGAGACATTGAAAGTAGTATGCACACAAGCCAATCATATTTGATATTATGTAGCATATACTTTGTAATCTTATTCGGTTATTAAAGGCATTTTACATTATCTACATAGTGTTGTTATATTAAATGTGATAAACCCATAGTTTTGAGCAATACTTTTAGAATTACGATGGTGATTATGCTAATGAGATCTAAATTCTAGATAGCTCACAAACTAAAATTGTTCCTAATCCTTAGATTACTAAAATGGTGATTAGTGAATCCAGATAGATTAGTACATACGTTGCTTGCTCTTAAGAAGAGGATGATTGATCTCATAATCATTTGTGTGGAGACACTAAATCAAGTATGTAGGTGCTTATTGGAGAATAAGTTCACTGAATGTGGCTCGCTAAGGAATACCTAATGCAGTTTTACTCGCCTGTCAATAGGAATTCCTTTAGTGATAGTAGTACAAGTGATCCTTGGACTTGAGATCATCATAGTATCTTGTGTATGATGAGTTATACTTTGACATGTCCCTTAAGACTTTTAGGGTATAACAAAGAGTATGATTGGGTATAATAAGTTGTACATGGAGATAGGTGAATGATCAATAAAAAATCTACCAAGTCTAGTAAAAGATGTGAATGTCCTATGTGATTCGATAAATGACAATTCAGTAGTCCTTGGCCAAGGTAGGATGAAATTAGAAAAGAGTTTCTAATTTGCATTATTTAGAGTTGTGCATTTGGGAATCGAAATACATATAATTAAATAAAATAAGACTTGACAGTAATTCCATGTCTTATATTTAATTGGAACATTGTATGGTAGAAGGATTGAATTGTACGGTAACTATGCACTGAAAGGTTCTTTTATGATTAATATTGAAATCTATATTATCTGGAAAGTCGTTGATCGTTAAGGGGGCTTACCCTTATTGTAGAATAAATATTATTTATTTAAATGAATTAAATAATTTAATTTATTTATTTAAATAAGATTAGAATTGTTCTAATTGATTTATTCACAACCGGTTTAATATGGAGAACCTAAAGGGTCACACCGCAAAAGAAAAATATTTATTTAAGAAGTAAATGGCATAATTGTAATAATAAGTTAAGTGTATTTAATTTAATCTATGGAGATAGAATAAATTAAATAGCTTAATATTTATTATTTAATATTTTAGAAAATATTAAATATAAATTAATAAGAGGAGTCTTATTATTATTATTACTATTACTATTATTTAATTCCTATTATGGATTGGGAATTAATTAATAGAAGTACTCTCTCATAAATTCCTAATTAGATTAGGTATTTAATTTAATTAAAGGAGTTTAATTAGAATAGAAACCCTAATCCTAAATAGTTTAGGGAAGGGTTTTTCCTACATCTATAAATAAGAGAAGTCTTATCATAGATTAGGGTTACACACTCTTGCATAAAAATTGTGGAGAGTATTTTGTAATTTCTATAGAGATAGAAACTAGGGTTTTGCCAAACACCCATCTTCTTGAACAAGTATTATTCCTTGGTGGATCACCTCTAGAGGCCAAACACTTGGGTGGCTAACGTTGATCAAAGGAAGGAATTTAATCGGTGGAATTCAAGGAGAACGCGAAGGAATTGGAGGTGAACTTGTACCTGAGGAAGCTAAAATTCTACAAGGGTATAATTCTTATTCTCCATCTCTTTCGTTTAATTAATAATTGTGCAAAACGAAAGATCATGGTGATAGTTTGTATAAAATTTTAAAATCTGATTTTATCGCGCTTCTGTTTTATTTATGTAATTTGATTGTATGTTCACGTTATACAAACCTAACACTTAATACCTTTAGGGTATAACATAGGGTATGCTTAGGTATAATAAGTCATACATGGAGATAGATGAATGATCAAGAGAGATTCTACCGCTTATAGTAAAAAGAAAGAATGTCTTATGTGATTTGATAAATGACAATTCAGTAGTCCTTGGCCAAGGTAGAATGAAATTAGAAAGTTGTTTCTAATTTACATTATTTGGAATTGTGCATTTCAGAATCGAAATACATATAATTAAATAAAATAAGACTTGACAGTAATTCCATGTCTTATATTTAATTGGGACATTGTATGGTAAAAGGATTGAATAATATGGTAACTATTCACTGAAAGGTTCTTTTGTGATTAATGTTGAAATCTATATTATTTGGAAAGTCGTTGATCGCTAAGGGGTTTACCCTTATTGTAGAATAAATACTATTTAATTAAATGAATTAAATAGTTTAATTTATTTATTTAAATAAGATTAGAATTGTTCTAATAGATTTATTCACAACCAGTTTAATATAGAGAACCTAAAGGGTCATACCACAAATGAAAAATATTTATTTAAAAAATAAATGGCATAATCGTAATAATAAGTTAAGTGTATTTAATATAAACTATGGTGATAGAATAAATTTAATAACTTAATATTTATTTTTTAGCATTTTGAAAATACTAATTATAAATTAATAAGATGAGTCTTATTATTATTATTATTATTAATATTATTATTTAATTTCTAAATGGGTTAGGAATTAATTAATAGGAGTATTCTCATATTAGATCATAATTAGATTAGGAATATAATTAATAAAATCCTAGACCTAAATAGTTTAGGAGTGTTGCTTACATCTATAAATAAGAGAAGTCTTATTATGATTTAGGGTTACACACTCTTTCATAAGAATTGGGAAAATACTCATAATTCTATAGAGACAAAAACTAGGGTTTGTCATCACCCATCTTCTTGAGTAAATATTATTCCTTGGTGGATTACCTCTAGAGGCCAAACACTTGGGTGGCTTGCGTTGATCAAAAGAAGGAATCTTCGTGAAGGATTTTGGAGTAAAACGCGTACTTGAGGAAGCTAGCTTCGACAAGGATATAATTTTAATTCTCTATCTTCCTTTATTAATTAATGATAGCGCATTAAAGATTGATCTTGGGTTTGGTTTATAAAATTTTAAATTCTGATTTGCCATGCATCCACTTGATTATATGCAATTTGATTGTATGATAGCTTTAATGAACGATCTCCTGGCCTCTCTTCATAACTTTCTTAGGGTATTTTGCACCAATAGTCTCTCAACCATATCTGTTATTCATAATACATAGATTATATTAACATATTTAATCATTCTTCTACTCTCAAGCTAGTTTTTAATCTTTAAACTTCATTTAATCATTCAAGACCTTATTTAAAAGTCTTATAAATATCCGGGATATTAAACATACCACAAATCTTATAACCTTTTCTGGCATATAACATAAGGCTTTGCACTTAAACAACATTACTAAACCTCACGAACATCAAGCTTAAGTCTTTTACAATTTACTTAAGCATAACTTTTAAATCATCATTTGTGTGATTGCAATATGTTATTAAGTCTTATAACATGTTTTACACTTTATTACAATCATTCATTAAGGTTATATAAACATTCCTATAATCATACACTTAAATGCTCATTTCTAGGCCAACCTGTATACTAGCGTCGGGGGCGCTGATATTATATTGGGGACCAGCGCAGCGGCGCTACAGCGTCGGGGTGCTAAAATAAGCTGCACAGCAGAGCTGGTGTGATGCCCCCAAATTCGAGTCTCAAATACCCGGATCTGGTCATCACGATCCAATACAAACATCCACCTCCAAACAACGTACAATGACTAAATGCGGAATATAATAAATATATGTTGTTCATTCAAAAGGTGTTACTAGTCCCAAGATTCGATAACCTTAATACATAAAGCAAAACATACCCTAAATATTAATCAGGGTTCAAATTACATTGATAGCAAATTAAACTAAGCATAAAACAAAGTCAGCTACTTGAAGTCTATTACTTCATCTTTTCTTTACCCTTGCCCTTCTCTGAAGTCTCGGGTTTAACTGTAATGAAAGTCATGATATAGCAAGGATGAGCAACTAGTTTGCTCAGCAAGTTTAAATATAACAATAAAGGTTATATCATGATGAACGGAATATAAAAAGGAATTCAACAATATGAATATCAGAAGCAAGAATAATAAGTGCTTTTAGAATAAATAATAGTCAAGTAGACTTTGAACAATAAACTTCCAATGGAATCAATAACTGATTGACCCTTTGGTTACTGGCTACAGAATATGTACTTGAGGGGATCAGCCTCGCGTACGCTATGTATATGCATAACATTCAACTCTGCTATTTGTATCTTATATTAGATACATGGGGTACTCTCCTAAAATAAAAGGGGTGTTCACTTCAGTCTAAGAATCCATACCATCAATTGGCCTGGATAGCCTTTATATAAAAATTTCATGTAATTGTTTGACCGGAAAAGGGTTTAGACTCAATCTTAAACAGTTCATGAATTATAGAATTTTAAATAATGTACAAGTTCAAGACTGTACGAATTCAAGCGCACCAAGTGCGAGTATCAATAAAATTGATGTGAAATAATTATAAAATAATTAAACCACTTAAAACATGCTTGGAAATAAGGTTCAAGCTTAAATAAATATCTTGTAATACAATAATATCCTGCTCGAATAAAATCTGAGTAGGGTTAAGGGAATTGCTTAATAAAATATGAGTAAGGATAGGAAACTTGCATATCAATAACAACTTGCACATTGTGCGAATATCAATAAATATCATAGATGTGGAGTAATTGTCAATAACCAATCCACTAGCATACTTGAAATATAATAACTTGAGTTTGAGCTAGGAAACTTGTCTGTCTGCTCAACTACAAATAATTCTAGCTTTAACTAATTGACCGGAAAAGGGTTTAGACTCAATCTTAAACAGTTCATGAATTATAGAATTTTAAATAATGTACAAGTTCAAGACTGTACGAATTCAAGTGCACCAAGTGCGAATATCAATAAAATTGATGTGAAATAATTATAAAGTAATTAAACCACTTAAAACATGCTTGGAAATAAGGTTCAAGCTTAAATAAATATCTTGTAATACAATAATATCCTGCTCGAATAAAATCTAAGTAGGGTTAAGGGACTAGCTCAATACAATATGAGCAAGGATAGGAAACCTACATATCAATAACAACTTGCACATTGTGCGAATATCAATAAATATCATAGATGTAGAGTAATTGTCAATAACCAATCCACTAGCATACTTGAAATATAATAACATGAGTTTGAGTTAGGAAATTTGTCTGTCTGCGTAACTACAAATAATTCTAACTTTAACTAATTGGCCTTGAAGGACCTGACATTGATAAACTCGATCTATCAATTAGTATTGCGTAGTTGTACGTCTAGACGTTCACTAAGGAACTTATCTACCACATAAGGTAATCACATAATCCGCATAACACAACATACTATCATTAACCCCAATCAAACTTAGGTTATTGATAGATTAACTTAGGAATATTTTTCCTAAGGGTTAAACACTTTTTAAGCCTTTAAACAATTGAGTTTACTTGTTTAATTAAGGAATTATTAAACACTTCATATTCAAATAGCTCATTTCTCATTTGATTACCATTTAATATTAATTAAATGTAATATTAAATGGAAATCAATTAATTATCTTTAGTTATTATGTGAAACCCCCAAATCCGGGTACTTCGTTTACACTGGATTTGGTGTTCACTATCCAAATAAATTACATCACATCTAACTACCCATTCAAAATATAAATGATAACTCTTAAATAAAATAGAAATCTCCCATTAAAGGGTTACAACATCATAAATAAATCCCAAGTCATCTAACCTTAATAAAACATCAAATGCGGAAACATAATCAAGTCTAATACATAATCATCATTAAAACAAATACAACAAGTCTTCATCACTTGTTTGCTTTTCCTTTGCCCTTACTAGTGGACGGCTCGTCAACTCTTTCAACTTTAGCTGCAATGTTATTATGCAAGGGTGAGTAATGATTGCCCAGTAAGTACAACAACAACAATAATAATAACATGCAAAATAATCAACAGATATCGAATAATCGAAGATTCAGCTTCTGAGTCAAGAATATAAGACAAGATTCAAAAGAACGTCTGAGGGTCTTAAGACCACGAACTATGTCCCACGTTATCAAGTATTTCTACTTTAAACCTTTAACAGTCGTAAGACTATATGGACCTTACTTCTCGTACTCAGGGAGATCAGCCCTTTGTACCATGTATGTGCACAACATCTTAACGCTAACGCATAAATAAAATCTCCTATATAAAGGTTGTTCATCTCAGTTTGACATCGGAGTCTGCACCAAAGGAAGTTTGGTTTAGATTTACTTCAATAACATTTCTAGAATTTAGAACGCTCATCAACTATGGACTAGTCGAATCAATAAGGGTTCGCTAGTCAATTAAGGTTCAATAAAAATGTAACTGATATTCGAGAATCAAAGACTAAATCTTACAAAAGATACAATTGAATGAAATAGGATTGAGAATTTTCTCAAGTAAGTAATAGCATTATAAAGCTTACATGATAAAAGAATGAACTTCAGGAACTTGCATAGGAATAATTAATTAAGGATAAGATACTTGCTTTCAATGAAATAAAAGATTAGAGTAGTAAACTTGCTTTCGATGAAATAAAAGATTAAGGGTAGAAAACTTGCCTTGTGCGTAGATTACAAATTAAAATTCACGTCCTTTTAATCAACCTATACGTCTAGTTTATAAAGTAGTAACAAGATTAGTTACAATTTATAAATACCTCAAGATTCATTCACATCCAATTTTCATTTTAATATCCAAACTGTTTTCTGGTTATCAATCTCACTTCAGAAGTTGTAAACTTAATCATAGCAATATCATACTTAAGAATTCCTAAAACTCAACGTCTTGGTATTCGTTCAACACATTAATCTAAGTTTTAAACATGCATAGGGTGACATAGCATAACTACAAAGAAAGAAAAATTTTAACACTTCCTGCACTGAGCTCGCCAAGGCGAGAATTCCTTCACAAAATTTCTCGCCGGGGCAAGAGACTTAGTTCACTGAGCTCGCCGGGGCGAGAAACTCAGTTCACTGAGCTCGCCGGGGCGAGAAACACGAAATTTAGACTCTACAGTTCGTGAAGAACGCAAAAAAATGCCAAATATGGCCAAAGTTTTTCACAATTTACCGATTAAGGAAGCACAATTTACCGATTAAATCACTACCCAATCATTATATATGGTGTGAAATCAACACCCATTCCATAAACAGTGATTTTAAGATCACAGACAACCTAAACAACCCAATTAAAGGCTAAAATTTAACTGTTCATACTGTATTATTAAGTTTTGATATAGTTAAAAAAATCAGTCACTGTAAATTCGTTTCTTAACCAATGTAATCCGTTTAATTCTTATTTTCTTTGTTTTTACAAACATAAACATAATTAATCATCAATTTAACCAATTAACATACAAAACAAGTATCAATTTCATACATTTAAGCCATGTTCGTAAATAACTACTCTGTAATTTCAGAACTTCAATTAAAACATGATTTCATGGATTTAATTACTCTAAATCGTATATAAATCATATAAAATACATATATACGTGCTTACTAACATCTATCATCAAGTTATTTAAAGATTTAGCCATATAATTCAAATTACAGAATATACAGTATACGTTCATGGAATAAAATTTATAAGAATATAAATTAAAGTATGAAATCAAGGAGTTACCTTGATTAGTGCTTGGATATTGCAACAATTGAATGGACTTTCTTCTCAATTCTCTAATTCCTCTCAATTCTCTCTCTCTCTCTTTTCTCTCTGTATACTCAGTTAGAAATATTGATAATGGAATGTGTATAATGAACTACGTGAGATTAAACTAACAGTACATGGTGTCAGTTAGAAACTGGCACCAACTCCTACTAAGGCCATGTTTGGCTAGTCCTTTATTTCTCATTTCTAGTTTATTTTAATAAATAGTTTATAATATAGTCCATGTTTGGCTAGTCCTTTATTCCTCATTTCTAGTTTATTTTAATAAATAGGTTATAATATAGTTCATGTCACATATTTAAATTAAAAAAATAATCTCATTTAAATCAATTAAATAAAATAGAATAATTCTACATTAAATCACATAGTCACATAAATAAAAGTTCTCCTTTATTAGTAATGACAAATTATTAAATCTCTAATTAATATTAAATTAATTAGAAATAACATTATACTTATTTAAATAATGCATTTAATCAAATAAATTCAATTAAACACATACTTTAAATATAAAAATTCTCCACATTGATTTACTAATGTAGCACATATAATTAAATTAATCTACAACAAATTCATCAATTAATAAATTAATTCAAAAATCAAATCATTGAAAAATATTTATTCAATTAATAAATATTTAAATTAAGTTACAAAATTCTCGTTTGTCACATCTTTTCCCCTTAAAAGGATTCTATCCCCAGAATCACGACTCAATTAATTCATCTCGTTACATTCTCCCCCTTTACAAAGATTCTGTCCCCAGAATCGCTACACAAACACTAAGCAAATAACTGAGAATAATTTCTCATCATTTGATCTTCGAGTTCCCATGTAGCTTCTTCAGCGTTGTGGTTCCTCCAGATCACCTTAACAGAAGGTATAATTTTATTGCTTAGCACTTGCTCTTTCCTGTCAACTATTTGAACAGGCTCTTCTTCATAAGATAAATCTTTCTCAACTTGCACGGGTTCATACTCTATGACATGCTTGTAGTCGGGTTTGTATGGTCGTAATACCAAGACATGAAAGACATTGTGGAATTGTTCTAGCGCTGGAGGTAAAGTCACCTCATATGCGACCTCACCAGCTCTTCTTAACACTTCAAAGGGTCCAATGAACCTTGGGCTCAGTTTTCCCTTCTTACTAAAACGAATCTTCCATTTCCAGGGAGATACCTTCAAGAAAACTTAACTACTAGACTCAAACTCTCGATTCTTACGATGTTGATCGGCATATTTCTTCTGTCTATCCTGAGCTGCTATCAATCTTGCCCTAATCACTTTGACGATTTATGCGGTCTGTTGTACCAGTTCTGGTCCGAGCAATTGACGTTCGCCAACTTCATCCCAGCATAATGGAGTTCTGCATTTTCTGCCGTACAACGCTTCGTAAGGCGGCATGCTAGTACTTGCATGGTAACTATTATTGTAAGCAAATTCCACCAACGGTAGATAATCGTCCCAATTTCCTTTGAAGTCCATAATGCAAGCTCGTAACATATCTTCTAGTGTCTGAATTGTTCTTTCGCTCTATCCATCAGTTTGTGGATGATATGCCGTACTCATACGTAACTGCGTTCCCATTCATTCCTATAGTCGTTTCCAAAAGTTCGATGTGAAGCGCGGATCCCTATCTGAGACAATAGATATTGGAACACCGTGCCTCGAAACAATCTCATTCACATACAACTTTGCCAACTGATCTAGGTTGAATCTGATCTTGATCGGTAAAAAATGTGTTGATTTCGTTAATCGATCTACGATAACCCATACTGCGTCGAAACCTTTCTGAGTCGTCGGAAGACCTACTACGAAATCCATGGTGATGTGATCCCATTTCCATTCTGGGATTTCTATCGGTTGTAATAGCCCACTTGGTCTTTGATGTTCGGCTTTAACTTTCTGACATGTCAAACACTTGACTATACAATCAGCAACATCTCTCTTCATATTCGGCCACCAAAAATGCTATCGGAGATCTTGGTACATCTTCGTACTACCCAGATGAATCGAATATCTTGAATTATGAGCTTCGCTCAAAATTTCCTCCTTAACCTCTTGTACTGGCGGAACCCAAATTCTTCCCTCGAATCTTATTACTCCCTCATTATCCACTTTGAATTTTTCTTCATCACCTCTAGATATTCTTTTCCTGATTCTATCACATTCTTCGTCCTGAATTTGTGCTTCCTTAACCTTGTCCATCAAAGTTGAACCGATTCTTAATTGGAATAATTTTTCGTTACACTCCTCTGGATATTTCACCTCCAATTCCAATTTCGCCATTGCTGTAATTAACTCCTCCTGAGTGGTTAACATAAACAGTTTCTCCTGTCCCTTTCTGCTTAAGGCGTCGGCCACAACGTTCGCTTTACCCGGATGGTATAAAATCTCGCAGTCGTAATCTTTTATTAATTCCAACCATCTCCTCTGTCGCATGTTCAGATCCTTCTATGTAAAAATATATTTCAGACTCTTGTGGTCCGTATATATTTCACACTTCTCCCCGTAAAGATAATGCCTCTATATCTTCAAAGCAAACACTACTGCAGCCAATTCTAAATCATGGGTAGGATACCCCTTTTCGAAGTCCTTTAATTGTTGTGACGCATACGTAATGACCTTACCGTTCTACATAAGCACACAACCTAGTCCTTTATGCGATGCATTACTGTACACCACAAAATTTCCTGTGCTATCCGGTAGAGACAACACAAGTGTCGTACTCAATCTCTTCTTTAATTCTTGAAAACTTTCCTCACACTTCTCCGTCCAAACAAACTTCACCGTCTTCCTAGTCAAATTTGTTAATGGAGTCGCAATTTTGGAACAATCCTGAATGAATCTCCTATAGTAACCTGACAATCTGAGGAAACTCCTTACTTTCTATGGCGTTTTCGGCTGATCCCAGTTAAGCACTGCTTCAACCTTTGACGGATCCACCGAAATCCCATCCTTATCAATCACATGTCCAAGAAATTGCACTCGCTCTATCCAGGATTCACACTTTGAAAATTTAGCGTACAACTTCTCTCTTCTTAACGCTTCCAATGTCAACTTCAAATGCTCTGTATGCTCTTCCTTGGTTTTGGAATAAATTAAAATATCGTCAATGAATACTACTATGAACTTATCCAAAAACGGCTTAAACACCCAGTTCATTAGGTCCATGAATGCTACAGGAGCATTCGTTAGACCAAATGACATCACCAGAAACTCGTAATGACCATAACAAGTTCTGAACGCTGTCTTCGGTACATCTTCCTTCCTCACCTTCAACTGATGATACCCACTCCTCAAATCTATCTTCAAGAAATATTTAGCTCCTTTCAACTGATCAAACAAATCGTCGATTCTTGGTAACGGGTATTTATTCTTAATCGTGACCTTATTCAATTCCCTGTAATCTATGCAAAGTCGCATCGATCCATCTTTGTTTTTAACAAACAGCACTGGCTCTCCCCACGGTGATACGCTCGGCTGAATATACTTCTTATCTAAAAGTTCTTGCAGTTGTACCATCAATTCTTTCATCTCTACTGGGGCCATACGATACGGATCCTTCGATATCGGGGCACTTCCTGGTGCCAAATCGATTACAAACTGAACTTCCCTATCTGGTGGAAGTCCTGGCAAATTGTCTGGAAAGACGTCTTCAAAGTCCCTTATGACAGGTATCTCTTCTAATTTTGGACTCTCTTTTCGAGTATCAACTATGTAGGCTAAGTATCCCATCCCACACAGCCTTGTCTTAATAACTTCCTGGCCTGCATCATCGTCAGACAACTCGCTTATCTAGGCGACTTGCTGCCGTAAAATACTACCTTTAACGGAGTCATAAGGTTAATATGTTTTTTTGGCAATCAATTATCGCTCCATAATTGAATAGCCAATCCATTCCCAAAATAACGTCAAATTCTCTAAGTTTGATTGGGATCAGATCTACTGTTATCACGTTTCCTTTAATGTTCACTCTATAGTTCTTGTGTACGTACCTAACTGGAATTACTTCCCTATTCGCAATTTCTATGTTCAAAGGGTAATCTAATTCCTCCCTAGGCAATTCTGAGTTTTTAGCAAAGTCATCGGATATAAATGAACAAGTAGCACCCGAATCAAACAATACATAAGCATCTATATTATTGATCGGAATGATACCTGACACCACTTTGCGAGATTGCACGGCATCTTGCACGGTCATGTTGAAACTTCTGGCGGTAGGTCGGTTTATTGGTGCTGATCCGGTTATAGTCAACGTACTACCACTACTGTTCCCCTTATTCCCTCCTGTTCCTGCTCCTCCTGCTGCCTTCTTGGGACAATCTCTAGCTAGATGATCTTTTGATCCGCATGTGAAACAAGCACCCTTCTTTGGATTCGGACAATTCGGCACTATGTGCCCTTCCTGATCACAATTGTAGCAAACCCTCTTCCCCTTCAGGCATATCCCTATATGATTCTTCCCGCAGGTAACACACATCTCCTCCTTCTTCTTCTGACTTCCCTGTTTATTTCCATCAGATCCATTATCATTTCACTTCCTCTTTTGGTTGTGACCACCACTGATACCACCACTTGCTTTAGTATTCTCATTCTCATTCTTTTTCTTCTTCTGCTCTTGGTTATACTTAGTCAGAGCATCACTCCCACCATCGGCGATGATCACCTTTTCCAACACTCCAACAAAAGTATTCAATTAGAACATTGACGCTTTGTTATATAACCACAACTTCAATCCTTGTTCGAACCTCCTCGCCTTCCTTTCATCCGTATTCACTTGATAAGTTGCAAACCTAGCCAACTCATTGAACTTCGTCACGTACTCCGGTACAGTCATGGTACCTTGTTTTAGCTCTAGAAATTGAATCTCCATCTGGTTACGCGAGCTCGTCGGAAAGTACATCTCAAAGAACATCTCCTTAAATCTATCCCGTGCGATTACTGTGACGCCTCCAAATTCTCTACACTTTCCAATTTTCAAAGAATAGTTCTTTGAATCTCACCCAAGGAATTACCCCTGCATCGGCCCTGGTTTTTGTTGTTTCCCACCAGAAGTTTGCCTTACCTTTTAGGAAAAAGGTCGCAAAGATTGTCTTTTTGTTCGTCACTTATGTTTATTATAGTAAAGAACTTTTCCATTTCAGTTACCTAAGTTTGGGCTTCAACTGGATCCACAGTTCCCTTGAACTCAGGTGGTCCAACGGTTTTAAAGTCCTTAAACGCTGACCTATGTGGATTATTTGTGTTGGGCTGGTGTGGTGGATAACCCTGTAAGGCTCCTAATAGTGAGTCTACTAGTTGTTGGGTGGGGTTTAGTTCATTAGTCTCATTTCTAGTCTGGTTTCTTCGTCCTAATGCCATGATTCTAAAATAAAGAAAAGACAAGTATAAATACAAGTATATATTACACATAGAGCTAACAACTTGATTGTATAAACACAATTTGTATATCACATGTAGAACGGTTACATATTCGACTAGTGGTTTATACTACCACTAGGTAATACAGAGGATTTCCTATTTTACAACCCAAAATCTTTATAATACAAACTACAACAAACAAACTTAAGTACTAAACCAGACTGAACGATCATGTATCTCCTTATAAGCATCCTGAACCATATGACAGACCACTGATCTATCTATCATATAATCTACCTTCCTCTCCTCAACGGGATACCTAAGCACCCGACGCTCTAAGCCTTCAAATGTATCCCGACACCCCTTGTCAGTACGGTACAACTACATCTGGGCATCCTGCCTTTCCTTTTGGGTATTCTGGAAAAGTGTCCTAAGACGGCGAGTGTTATCCCTCTCACTCTCCAATAAACTTTCAGCTACATATGCTCAAAAATTGGTAGCCTCTAGATCTGCGTATGACTGCTGGACTAATCCCGTTACTATCTCCTCGTGTCTATCGACACGCATCATCTGACTCGTTCCAATCTCCTCCTCAGGATCAGGATCTACTAGCTGTCCATCTATGGGATGTTCAGCCTTCTCAGCATCTAATATCTCCTCGTCGTTCAAAAGTTCTTCTTCCTCTGGTTCCTCCTCTAGGTCTGACTCGGGAGTGGCTAGCTCATAATCTGGAACCTCTTCTGGCTCACTATCTGACTCACTCTCTATCAGCCACCCTATCATGGGTTGATCAATAACTGAGAGATCATTCTAATTTGTCTCTGACATCCTACAAAAGAATTTTAGTTGTTTAGTATTAAAGCGAAGCAAATTTACACATAATATAAAGCTTTTAAGATTATTTTATGTATAATTAAGTATTTTACGGACTCAAAGACTATATCCTAAGGTATTTCCTAACTACCTTAGAGCTATAATCTACAGCTCTGATACCAACCCGTGACGCCCCCAAATTCTCTACACTTCCCTGTAGCAGATCCGGTGCTCACGTGAAACTATACAACTATAAATATTCAATAAAATATGACTTTTATCTATCCAAGGTTCACAGTATCCCATAATAGATGATAATTCCTGCCAAAATGTTATATGTGTTTGGATACCCTCACTTGGATGTATAGATTCATATCTCGTGAATACCTCTTTCATATCGATATTCCCTATCTATCTGACATTCACAGTGTTAACGATAAGATTGTCCATAGAACTGAGGGGCGCATTCCGGTAAAGATGGCACCTTACCAGCGCTCATTAAGTGTAACCTCAGAGCTTATAGGACTTTCAATATCATTTAAATACCCTCATTCAGATGTATAGTTCGTATAGATACTGTATTTAACTTAGTACAACTATGCTAAACAAAGTAAAGATCAGAGTATAACGCATTCGATGTAATAAAGGATAATAATATATTACATATCATTAAGTTCGGTTACATCGTTCTCAGTACTAAGTTATTACAACAAAGCCTTACAAAAGACTTGAATTATTCAAAAATAGTAAATAAAACTAGTAAACATGTCCTTTTCCTTTGTCTGTCTCAGAAGTGTCGGGATTATCATTTAAAACTGCAAAGAAGATATACACAAGAATGAGCTACAAATGCTCAGCAAGTTCATTTGAAAAATATAAACACAATGTGTTTGATTTGAAAGATGTCAATGATGTATAACTGAGGGTTCTGTACATAAACCATATATTTCAATTAGTTATATCAGTCTTCAATGACTTAGAACCGCTTGATTTCGGATATCTGGTAGGGGATCAGCCTAACCAATATCCTAGGAGTATGTATATCATCTTACAATTTATGTCGATATATAATCAACGGTCACCACCTTATATTAAGGTTTTCCAGTTCACCTTACATCAAGGTGTTCCATTTCTCAGTATAAGATGTCGTACTAAAACAATTTGGTTTGACACAACAATTTAAGCTTCATCAAGTAATATATGAATAATGATTCATTTCTTAAGTTATGCTGAATAAGAAGCAATAACTTCGCAACAATTGATAGCAAGATGTATAATACTTGCATAAATATAAGTTGAGTAAGGTTAGAACACTTGCCTTAGCGTAGCTTGTTTAACACAATTTCACGCAAGTTGTCAGCGTACGTAGTCTACGTTGTCAAATATAAGTGTTAGAACTTATATTAACATGTATTACGCTAATCTAGACAAGTTTCGTTAAGGTTCGACGTTGATTCGGTGTCTCCGTCGTGACTTTAGACATCTAAACACATAGGTTTATCAATAAAACTTCATTTGGAAGCTTAAATATTAGCTTAGATAATGTAATTATGATTTATAATATTTTTAAATAAGCTTAATATTATTTTTAAATAATTTTTATAAGCTTGAAAATATTTTTAAATAATTTTAAAAGCTTAGGAATATTTTTAAATAATTTAATTATCATTTAGAATATTTTTAAAACATTAATATGTTATTTAAATAATTTATTTGTCTTTTAGAATAATGTTAAATACTTAAAATATTAATTAAACGATTTATTTTATCATTAATAATATTTTTAGAATTTATGTTATTATTACAATAATTTAATTATTACTTATAATATTTTTAAAGCTTAGTTTAATATTTAAATAATTTAATTATCATTTATGATAATTTTTAAGTACTTAATATATTATTTAAATGATTTATTTATCATTAATAATATTTAAATATTTAATATTTTATTTTATTATTACATATAATAATTTTATTTACCTTAATATCATTTTTAAATAATTAATATAATTATTAAATGATTTAATATCATTTTTAAATAATTAAAATAATTAGTAAATGATTTATTTTATTTATTATTATTATTTAATTAAATTAAATAATAATTCAGATTTATGTAAAAATATTAAAAATAAATTTTTATAATTTAAAATGAATTTTCGAATATAATTATTAATTATTATTAATTATTTAATATTTATTTATAATTTAATTTAATTAATTTTTATTTAAAACCGTCGCAAAAGGCTTTAGCGACAGTCTTCATAAGATTTTTAGTTTTCTAGGTTTGAGTATGAATTTCGTCGCTAAAGGTGTTCTTCATGAAGAACAATTGGTCAATGTCGGGCATGCTACTTTGATCTCAAATTATTTCTAGTTGGTTTCTTGTTTGAGTTTAATTTTTGTTGCTCGTTATACTAGACATGGCCAGGTACAACGACATATGTTAAGTGAGATCAAACAATATCGTATGAGCAAGATTTGTTCTGGTCAAACTAGCCAGATCAAACTGTTCTTGAGTTTCTGGGTTACCCAAAAACTTGTTGGTCATGGTCGGTCAACGCAAGTTGACTTCTAATAGCTTTCGTTTCATGTTAGCTTTATGTGATTTGTTGGTTTAGACTTATAGATTACATGGCAAAGAACAACTACAAACCTTAAAACCGCACAAATTATATCACATGATCAAGATCTAGGCTGGTCAAACGCTTGTCAGACACTGTCAGAGCTGTTCTTCGCTTTTCTGGGTTGCCCAAAAACAGAACGCTCATGGTCGATCAATGGATTTTGACCATTAATAACTTCCTACTGTGATATATTTTTAACTTTCTATCAATTAGATCTTACAGATAACATGGCATACTACACATACAAAGTTTAAAACACATCAAACAAACACTTTAAGCCAATCAAATCGTCTGACAAACTTGCTTGTCAGACATTTCTGGGCTGCATGAATAGTTTACTATTTTGGCTTAATTTTCATATCTAGATGTTATGTAAATGTGATTTAACCGCCCAAATCACTTAATAACATATTAATAAGCATTTCTAAACACTAAAACATAACATCCAATTCAACCTTAAAGATTTAGCATAAAATTAGGGTTTTTGCACCTTTTCCTTCAAATTTTGATCTCTGATCTTTGTTACTGATCTTAGGATTGCAAGGGCTTGATATGGTATGATTGTAAGTGTTTAGGCTTTGTAAATTTCGTAGGTCAAATGGTCAACTGGATGTTCTATTTATAGGATTTCTAAAATTAAGGTTTATAGGGTTCTTTTTCCAAATTTTGCCTCCACAAATATCTTGCATTGATACTTGTGCTGCTATGGCCTGATCTAATTAACCTCCTTATGCTGGAGAATTGAAAATATCTGATCTTTGTATTCTTATCCTATTTTGATTGGTTTAAACTTTTATTTTTGATTTATTTACTTACTAATTTAAATTAGATTTTTGCTAATCATGTTTAAGATGTTAATTATGTTTAGTAATACCTCAATTAAGCTTATATATCATAATTAAGGCTTAACATTTCATAAATTAAAGTTTAGATAACCTAATTAGGATTAGGGTTTAGGATTTCCTAATTTATCAATTAGGGTTTAAATCTTGAATTAGGATTTTAATATGAGTTTAATGATTCATAATTAATATTATGATTCATTACTTAGAATTTAATTATATCAATTAAGATTATTGTGTAGTAATTAGGGTTTTAATTGACCAATTCGGATAACTTTTACCAATTAGGGTTTTCAAATTAGGGTTTCTACTTTAGTTTAACATTTTAAACCCTAGTTAACTTATTTTAGATTTTTATCAGTTAATATAATATTATATTAACTCCGAAGCACGATAAATCACTTCGTCATTTCCAAGCACGACACAACAGCTTACAAAAATAATTTGCCGAGACGCTTCTCGGTGAAATCGTCGGAAGCACGACAAACAAAAATAATTTGTCGACACGCTTCTCAGTGAAATCGTCGGAAGTACGACAAATCATTTTGTCCGTGTAAGCACGACACAGCTGCTTAGCGAAATTTTTTTATTTGACCTAATTCTTAAATAAAATACACAATCACATAATACAAAGTCGGAACATGAAATTTCATTTAATAACCACATAATTTACATATACAAATCTTATTAGGGTTCGGAATATTACAATTACACCCTGACCTCCTCGAACCTTATTCGCCTGCCACCAATAGCTGGCCTCCGATTTAAGCATGAACGTTGTAAATGCAGTCTTTTAGTCATCACTAACCCCAGCAACGTCGAATACTTTCTCTATCTCCATCACCCAGGTTTGGACTTCGATCGGGTTCAAGGAACCCCTAAATTTTGGCGGTCCTACCACTTTGAAATCTTTAAATGATGTCACTGGTGGAGTTTGCGGCTGGTTCCCAAGTGCTCCAGCCAAGAGGTTCACCAATTGCTGAACAGGATTAACATTGGCATCATTATTGTTATTGGTAGAGCTCTCCTGAGCTTGTTGACGTGGTTGGCATCTCGACGGCATTTTCTGTTCAAGAATATGCGCTTATTAGATTAACACTCAATTTCTTAAGTGTTCAACTTTTAATTCAAACAATTCAGATTAAACATTTAACACATAACATCTTCAAATAAAACTGATATTTCATTAATTCAAAAGTCTTAAACATAGAAAGATAGCATCACTACTATTTACATCAACTATCCCAAGATCAAACAATCTTTAGGAACTAATAGTCATATTCCATTGTGTATAATCACGCTAGAATTTACATCATAAACTTCCATAAATATTTACACATAATTCAAATTTTCCCTTCACGGCCTACTAAGGCATCGAACTGCCTTCCTACGTTCTTCCTCCATGATACAGAGCATCGTCCTGTGATCCAACATGTACCATGGCAAGTGCTCGAACTGAACTGGATAGTGGAAAACTCGATCCTGAGCCCTATCAATCGCTGTCTGAAAAGTATAGTCTGTCTCCTCAATCTTAGCCTTCTTTCCCGTTCACCTTCTTCGGAAATCTCTACACGTCGAGCGTTGTTCATCCAAGCATCCTCTACCCTAGCACGTTCTGCTGACTCTTCACTCAAATCGTCCTTCAATTTCTGAATCTCAAGTTTCATCTTCTCATTCTCAGCTAAAAGGTCTTCCTTTTGGCTTTCTGTCTGAACTAACTTCCACTCCACGTCTCCAAGACGTATATCAAGATCCTCAATTTTCTCGTTCTTCTGGTCTATAAGAGTCTGGTGTCTATTTGCATGTCCCTCCAATTCTCTGACTCTATCCTCCAACTCTATGGTACGATCATACAAGGCATCGTACATCTCGGCATCGATAGAGGTAAGGGGTACCTCCTCGGAATCCTCACCATCCTCCTCAGCCTCTACCTCCTCAGGATCCTCCTCTGGATCAGACTCAGGCTCATACTCCTGACCCACAACAATGATCAATGGAGATGGCTTTCTCTGTATCAATTGCTCCCGGATAGCATGGATATCACGGGGCTCCTCCTCTACAGTCACTCGGGGCTCAATCTCCCTAGGCTGACTAAATCCTCCAATATCCGACATCCTGACAACAAAGTTTTAGTTTTAATTAATACTCGATACTACGCGCGTCACATAGGTTGTAAACACATAAGCACATAGCACATAAAGTCTTTTATTATCTTTAATGAGTTCCATAATTCATTCCTTAGAACTCGATAAGAGTTTATCACCACTATATTTTCTGACTATTTAAAAGGCTACTACCCTAAGGTTTCCCCACCTAAGGTTCATAACCTACAGCTCTGATACCAACCTGTGACACCCCCAAATTCGGGTACTTCGTTTATACGAGATTTGGTGTTCACTATCCAAATAAATCACATCACATCTAACTACTCATTCAAATATAAATGATAACTCTTAAATAAAATAGAAATCTCCCATTAAAGGGTTACATCATCATAAATAAATCCCAGGTCATCTAACCTTAATAAAACATTAAATGTGGAAACATAATCAAGTCTAATACATAATCATTATTAAAATAAATACAATAAGTCTTCATCACTTGTTTGCTTTTCCTTTGCCATTACTAGTGGACGGCTCGTCAACTCTTTTAACTTTAGCTGCAATGTTATTATGCAAGGGTAAGCAATGATTGCCCAACAAGTACAACAATAACAACAATAATAACATGCGAAATAATCAACGGATATCGAATAATCGAAGATTCAGCTTCTGAGTCAAGAATATAAGAAAAGATTCAAAAGAACGTCTGAGGGTCTTAAGACCACGAACTATGTCCCAGGTTATCAAGTATTTCTACTTTAAACCTTTAACAGTCGTAAGACTATATGGACCTTACTTCTCGTACTCAGGGGTATCAGCCCTTTGTACCATGTATGTGCACAACATCTTAACGCTAACGCGTAAATAAAATCCCCTATATAAAGGTTGTTCATCTCAGTTTGACATCGGAGTCCGCACCAAAGGAAGTTTGGTTTAGATTTACTTCAATAACGTTTCTAGAATTTAGAACGCTCATCAACTATGGACCAGTCGAATCAATAAGGGTTCGCTAGTCAATTAAGGTTCAATAAAAATGTAACTGATATTCGAGAATCAAAGACTAAATCTCACAAAAGATACAATTGAATGAAATAAAATTGAGAATTTGCTCAAGTAAGTAATAGCATTATAAAGCTTACATGATAAAAGAATGAACTTCAGGAACTTGCATAGGAATAATTAATTAAGGATAAGATACTTGCTTTGAATGAAATAAAAGATTAGAGTAGTAAACTTGCTTTCGATGAAATAAAAGATTAAGGGTAGCAAACTTGCCTTGTGCGTAGATTACAAATTAAAATTCACGTCCTTTTAATCAACCTATACGTCTAGTTTATAAAGTAGTAACAAGATTAGTTACAGTTTATAAATACCTCAGGATTCATTCACATCCAATTTTCATTTTAATATCTAAACTGTTTTCTGGTTATCAATCTCACTTCAGAAGTTATAAACTTAATCATAGCAATATCATACTTAAGAATTCCTAAAACTCAACGTCATGGTATTCGTTGAACACATTAATCTAAGTTTTAAACATGCATAGGGTGACATAGCATAACTACAAAGAAAGAAAAATTTTAACACTTCCTGCACTGAGCTCGCCGGGGCGAGAATTCCTTCACAAAATTTCTCTGACATTACATGGTGTCAGTTAATAACTGGCATCAACTCCTACTAAGGCCATGTTTGGCTAGTCCTTTATTCCTCATTTCTAGTTTATTTTAATAAATAGCTTATAATATAGTCAATGTTTGGCTAGTCCTTTATTCCTCATTTCTAGTTTATTTTAATAAATAGCGTATAATATAGTTCATGTCACATATTTAAATTAAAAAAATAATCTCATTTAAATCAATTAAATAAAATAGAATAATTCTACATTAAATCACATAGTCACATAAATAAAAATTCTCCTTTACTAGTAATGACAAATTATTAAATCTCTAATTAATATTAAATTAATTAGAAATAATATTATACTTATTTAAATAACACATTTAATCAAATAAATTCAATTAAAGACATACTTTAAATATAAAAATTCTCCACATTGATTTACTAATGTAGCACATATAATTAAATTAATCTACCACAAATTCATCAATTAATCAATTAATTCAACAATCAAATCATCGAAAAATATTTATTCAATCAATAAATATTTAAATTAAGTTACAAAATTCTCGTTTGTCACATATTATCTATATAATAACAAATTAGGTTTACTTATTATTTAATTATTAATTAAATAATAAATAATCACATTATTAATCTTAATTGTCTTTAATTATTATTTAAGATTAAATAACAATCAATTATTTATTACCTTTGTTTATTATTTAATATTAAATAATAAATAATTAATTTTAACTTCATTAAATTTCTACTTAACCTTCACTAATAATAATTAATAATTATCTTTAGTTATTATTTATAATAACTAATTAGGTTTATTACTTATTTAAAGTTAATCTAATAATAAATAATTTAACAGTAAGTAAGGATTATCTTTAGTTATTATTTAATAATGAATAACAACTAATTAGGTTTATTTATTATTTAAAGTTAATTAAATAATAAAAACTCAAATTAATAATCTTATTTACTCTTAATCATTATTTAATAGTAATTAAACAATAATTAGCAACCTAAATGAATATTTATACCCTCAAGCAAGCATTAAACTTCTCAATAAATTCTTAGTTAATTATCCATAACTTAGCAACAATAAATAACATTAACAATCAAATACCCATGATTTAAACCAATATTTTTCATCAATAATTATTGTACTAGAATAAACAATGTTACACACATGTTTTAGCATACAAAATCCACCAAAATACGCCTCAAGCATCATGAACTTAAACATGGTATCGATAAAGCATACAAGATCATTAGATCTTATTACTTAGATTTAAAACCATATTTGTTAAGCATGCTCTTAAAATAATTTAGATTTAACAAGATAAAACCTGGATTTATAAATACTCCATTTCTTCCACAAACACCAAACAACAAGAATTAAAAATCCCAACACAATAGTAACTAGTACTAATAAATGTTAGCCATTTAATATCAACAAAAAAACTAGGGTTTAAAAGAATAAATATTTGTACCTAGATTTAATGGCTATTCTCCTCTTCTTTCTAAAGTATGTTGTGAAAGAGGACATGAACTAGCTAGAACTCCTTCACTAATTTGGTGACTCAAAATATTTTTGCTCTCAAATGCTCTCAACTCTCTTAGGAGATGTAGGAAATAAAATGCAAGTGTTCTCTCTCAAATGACTAACCAAAGGAGGTATACTTACAATAATATTACATATAGGAAATGTAAGTATACATTTTACCATCATTAAGCTAGTGTGTAGACTTGATGTAGGGTGGCGATGTGACATTATAGGCTTAACCCATCAAATCCTATACATTTTACCATCATTAAGCTAGTGTGTAGACTTAGCGTAAGAGTTACTAATATCCCCCATATCTTTATTGTCCCTTGGATAAATGGCTTACTAATTGAATAATAGCAAGAACCCTCTACCTTTTGTCATCATGGAGTTAGTGAGTAGCCTTGTGTCACTAGGGTGGCTAATTAACAACTTAGGAGGCTACACCATCAAGTCTAGCACACAACCTCTAACACAAGCTAGTTAATTAAATAAAATAAATTTTGAAAAGCAACTTGCTCTCACTCTCTTCACATTGCCAAAAATGCTAGGGGTTTATCCCAAAAATGTTGTCCCCAACATGCTATAATTAATCATTTAATGTTACACCTTTAAATTACCAAGTGGGCTAGGTTTTGGACTACACATTAAATACACATTGGGCTTTAAAATTAAATGATTGGGCTAATAAAACCAAATCTATTTAATGCAATATTGGATTATTTAATTTAACCCAATGATTGATTAACTAATTTGTCACACTATTAACTACTACATTCATGGTCAAATAAATGATTGATCTTAGTCCATTAATTAAATAACTTAGTCACTTAGTAAATAAATTACTAAATTGACTATTAATATTATTATTCAATTTGACAATAATCTCATTAATAACTACTTTCATTAATTAACTCACATATTTTATTTACTAACTATATTCAATTTACTTGAATATTTAATTTAGTAAATACTTTGCCAATTTTATGGATATAAAGCCTTAGGGTTTGCTCACTAGTTTAAATATACTACTAGTGACTCCCTTAACACAAATTAGATCAATAAATCACATAGTCACATAATCCACCAATACACCCAAATGTTTAAATAAGAACACAAAACTAACTCATTAAAATTAAATTATATATTTAATTAATAATGACGTTTAAAATTCACGGGCATTACATCCCTCGCCCCTTATAAAAATTCCGTCCTCGAAATTGTAAAAAAATAGGGTTACTCAAATAAAAACGGATAATTCGCTTTCATCTTCTCTTCGAGTTCCCACGTAGCTTCTTCGACTGCGTGATTCCTGTAGAGAACCTTGACGGAATGAATGATCTTATTCCTCAGCTTTTGTTCCTTCCTATCGAGTATCTGGACAGGAACTTCCTCGTACGTTAAGTCCTTCTCAACTTGGATTGGTTCATAGAAGATAACGTGCTTGTAGTATGGTTTATACGGCTGCAACACTGACACATGAAACACGTTGTGAATGTACTCAAGTTTAGGAAGTAACGCTACCTCGTACACCACTTCGCCGATTCGCCTCAAAATCTTGAACGGTCCTATAAACCTAGGGCTCAATTTTCCCTTCTTCCCAACACGGATCTTTCCTTTCCAGGGAGATACCTTCAAAAATACAAAGCTACCAACTTCAAATTCCCGCTTCTGATGATGTAAGTCGGCATATTTCTTCTGGTGATCTTGAGCAGCTACCAGTCGATTTCTGATCCACCGCATTGTATCTGTAGTCTGTTGCACCATTTCAGGTCCCAATAGTCTTCGCTCTCCAACTTCGTCCCAACACATCGGGGTTCGGCATTTCTTTCCATATAGCACTTCGTACGGTGGCATGCCGATACTAGCGTGATAGCTATTATTGTAAGCAAACTCCACCAGTGGCAAATGGTCATCCCAGCTGCCCTTTAAATCCATCACGACCGCCCGAAGCATATCTTTTAAGGTATGAATCGTTCACTCGCTCTGGCCGTCAATTTGAGGATGATACGCTGTACTCAACCTCAACTGTGTTCCCATTTTTGCCTGTAGACTTCTCCAAAAATTCGACGTGAAGCGCGGATCCTTGTCTGATACAATAGGTACCGGTACTCCATGACGCGATATAATCTCCTTGACGTAAAGTTTTGCTAATTATTTTAGCTTATACCATATCCTGATTGGTAGAAAATGGGCAGACTTGGTCAGACGATCCACAATTACCCAGGTGGCATCTAAACCCTTATGAGTCGGTGGCAGACCCACTACAAAGTCCATTGTGATGTGCTCCCACTTCCACTCTGGAATCTCTAAAGGTTAAAGCAGTCCACTCGGTCGCTGGTGTTCTGCTTTAATCTGCTGGCATCTCACACATCAGCTGACGCACTCTGCCACTTCTCGTTTTATATTCGGCCACCAAAAATATTATCACAGATCCTGATACATTTTCATGCTCTCGGGATGTAGTGAGTACCTCGTGTTATGAGCTTCCTGAAGGATTTCTTCCTTCAATTTCGGATCCGACGGTACCCAGACTCTCCCTTCAAACCTTAGCAACCCTATGCTATCAATCTTATACTTAAGCTCCTCGCCTTCGGCAATTCACTTCTTTATTGAATCACAATCCTCATCCTTTTCTTGAGCCTCCTTGATTTGATCCAATAGGGTCAGGCTCGCCGCCACTTTAAATAACTTCCCGTCTGTCTCCATCGGATACTCAACCTCCAATTCTAGATGTTCAAACTCCTTTATCAACTCGGCCTGAGTTGTCAGCTTCATCAATTCTCTCTGCCTTTTCTGCTTAAGGCATCTGCCACTACATTTGCTTTGCCTGGATGGTATAGAATCTTGCAGTCATAATCCTTGATCAATTCTAACCATCAACACTGCCTCATGTTCAGCTCCTTCTAAGTGAAGATATATTTTAGACTTTTATGATCTGTATATATCTCGCACCTCTCTCCATATAAATAATGCCTCCAAATCGTCAAGGCGAATACTACTGCTGCTAACTCCAGGTCATGAGTCGGGTATCCCTTCTCATAGTCCTTCAACTGACGTGAAGCGTATGACCTTGTCGTGCTGCATTAGTACACAACCAAGTCCTTTATGTGACGAATCACTGTACACTACAAAACCTCCAGTGTTGTCGGGTAAAGGCAACACCGGTGCTTGGCTAAGTCTCTTCTTCAGCTCCATGAAACTTTCCTCGCACTTTTCCGTCTAAACGAACTTTATCGTCTTTCTGGTTAGATTGGTTAGCAGCGATGCTATCTTTGAAAAATCTTGGATGAATCTCCCATAGTATCCCGCCAACCCTAGGAAACTCCTGATCTCTATCTGCGTCTTTGGCTGCTCCCAATTGATAACGACTTCCACCTTTACTAGGTCTACCAAAACACCATTCTTGTCAATGATGTGTCCTAGAAACTGCACCCTCTACAACCAAAATTTACACTTCAAAAACTTCGCGTACAGCTTCTGTTAGGTTTGTATAACGCGGACATGTAAACAAATTACATAAATAAAGCGGAAGCGCGATAAAATCAGATTTTAAAATTTTATACAAACCATCACTATGATCTTTCTTTATGCACAATTATTAATTAAACGAAAGAGATGGAGAATAATAATTATACCCTTGTAGAATTCTAGCTTCCTCAGGTACAAGTTCACCTCCAATTCCTTCGCGTTCTCCTTGAATTCCACCGATTAAATTCCTTCCTTTGATCAACGTTAGCCACCCAAGTGTTTGGCCTCTAGAGGTGATCTACCAAAGAATAATACTTGTTCAAGAAGATGGGTATTTGGCAAAACCTTAGTTTCTATCTCTATAGAAATTGCAAGTACTCTCCACAATTCTTATGCAAGAGTGTATAACCCTAATCTATGATAAGACTCCTCTTATTTATAGATGTAGGAATAACCCTTCCCTAAACTATTTAGGATTAGGGTTTCTATCATAATTAAATTTCTTTAATTAATTATGCTCCTAATCCAATTAGGAATTCATGAGAGAGTACTTCTATTAATTAATTCTCAATCCCTATTAGGAATTAAATAATAGTAATAGTAATAATAATAATAAGACTCCTCTTATTAATTTATATTTAATATTTTCAAAATATTAAATAATAAATATTACGCTATTTAATTTATTCTATCTCCATAGATTAAATTAAATACACTTAACTTATTATTACAATTATGCCATTTACTTCTTAAATAAATATTTTTCTTTTGCGGTGTGACCCTTTAGATTTTCCATATTAAACCGGTTGTGAATAAATCAATTAGAATAATTTTAATCTTATTTAAATAAATAAATTAAACTATTAAATTTATTTAAATAAATAATATTTATTCTACAATAAAGGTAAGCCCCCTTAGCGATCAACGACTTTCCAGATAATATAAATTTCAACATTAATCACAAAAGAACCTTTTAGTGCATAGTTATCTTACAATTAAATCCTTCTACCATACAATGTTCCAATTAAATATAAGACATGAAATTACTGTCAAGTCTTATTTTATTTAATTATATGTATTTCGATTCCCAAATGCACAACTCAAAATAATGCAAATTAGAAACTCCCTTCTAATTTCATTATGCCTTGGCCAAGGACTACTGAGTTATCATTTATCGAATCACATAGGACATTCACATCTTTTACTAGACGAGGTAGATTCTTTATTGATCATTCACCGATCTCCATGTACAACTAATTATACCCATTCACACCCTTTGATATACCCAAAAGGTCTTAAGGGACATGTCAAAGTATAACTCATCATACACAAGATAATATGATGATCTCAAGTCCAAGGATCAACTGTACTATTATCACTAGAGGAATTCCTATTGACAGGCGAGTAAAACTCTATTAGGTATTCCTTAGCGAGCCATGTTCAGTGAACTTATTCTCCAATAAGCACCTACATACTTGCTTTAGTGTCTCCACACAAATGATTATGAGATCAATTATCCTCTTCTTAAGAGCAAACAACGTATGTACTAATCTATCCGGATTCACTAATCCCCTTTTTAGTAATCCAACGATTAGGAACTATTTTAGTTTGCTATCTAGAATTTAGATCTCATTAGCATGATCACAATCATGATTCAAAAGCATTGCTCAAAACTATGGGTTTATCACATTTAATATAACAACACTATGTAGATAATATAAAATGCCTTTTAAGAAAATCAATTCTTTTATTAATAAATGAATAAGATTACAAAGTATATGCTACATCATATCAAATCTGATTGGCTTGTGTGCATACTACTTTCAATCTCCCACTTGCACTAAAGCCAATCGCCATAGTATCTAATACCCATCTTCTCTAAGTGACGATCAAACTGCTGTTGTGTTAAAGCTTTAGTAAATGGATCTGCAATGTTGTCTTGAGAGTCCACACGCTCCAGGGTGACATATCCTCTTTCAATGATCTCTCTAATCAAATGAAACCGCCGCAACACGTGTTTGGATTTCTGATGAGACATGGGTTCCTTAGCCTGTGTAACAGCTCCGTTGTTGTCACAGAATAAAGGTACGGCTCCTCTAATGCTAGGAACCACTCCAAGTTTAGTTATGAACTTCTTCATCGTAACAGCTTCCTTTGCAGCTTCACTTGTAGCTATGTACTCTGCCTCTGTCACTGAATCAACAATTGTTTGCTGCTTGGAACTCTTCCAACTCACCGTGCCACCGTTTAAGGTAAACACATACCCTAAAACGGATTTACTGTCATCTTGGTCCGTTTGAAAACTTGAGTCTGTATAGCCCTCTAGTTTCAATTTAGACCTACCGTAGACAAGAAATACATCCTTAGTTCTTCGCAAGTACTTTAGGATGTTTTTCACTGCCTTCTAGTGCTCTTCTCCTGGATTCGACTGATATCTACTCGTTACACTAAGTGCATGAGCGACATCTGGTCTAGTACATATCATACCGTACATGATAGATCCTATTGCGGAAGCATAAGGAATCTTACTCATATGGTCTCTCTCCTCAGGTGTCTTTAGGGCCTGTTTCTTGCAGAGATGTATTTCATGGCTCATCGGCATGAGACCTCTCTTGGAATCTTCCATGCTAAATGTTGTCCGATTTCACAATCAACAATTACGTGCAAGTATACACGATCAACAAGTAATAAAGTGATAAGAAATAGTGTCGAACCCACAGAGATTATTATGCTTAATATTTCCAACTGTCAATCGAAATTATGCCTATTCTATTAAACTTTCTTAAATTGAGTATTGATTGAAACTGATTAATTTAAATACTAAGACCCACAACTATCACAAACGTTGAAATTCAGATTTATTATGATTAAGACTACAATATCCCCAGTTATTTATCATAAACCAATCTATCTATGCCTTCCAATTATTCATTTCAATAGAGTTGTTAACAGAAATTCAATTATATTTATAAGCCCTTTTCCAAGTGATCAAATAAATCTATCTAATCCCATTACTCAACGATATTCCTATACAAAGTTAAAGGATTAAATTCATTGAGTTCTAATTTTCAATTGTTACATGTAGCAAAGAGATATCCCTAATCACTTCACCAATCTAATTATTCATCACATGCAAATAATTAAAAATGCACGCTATCTTATCCAGTTCTAACCCTAGATTGCATCTCCCGAATTCATCTAAAGTAATCCGCTAATTGTCGGCCAATAATTAATCAATAAGCATAGAATAAAATAGATAACTCCCGTCAATTGAATTACTAGAATCCAATAAATAGTTAGTTCATAAATATAACTGGTTCAATCGTAGCCTTAACTAAGAATTTAGTTCATACTGGCAATAAAAACTAGAATACCAAAATAAGTCATCATAATTAATTACAAATCAGAGAATAAAGATCAAAAGAAAACTCAATATAATCTCTAGCTCTCCAATCTGAATTCCTCACGATGCTTGACTTGTTCTCCAATCTCCTTGCTCAGCTCTGAAAGTTCAATCTCTGAATAAGTCTGTGTATCTCTTAATCCAAGTCTTGATCTTCTATTTATATCCTCCTTTAGTCCCTCAATCAGATTAATAACAAGAGTCCTAGATCACTTCCACCTTTCCAAAGTAACAGCATTCTAGCCAAATTAGGATTGCTTTCTGCCGCTTCCTCGTCCCGGCGAGAAGTTTCCCTTTAAGATCCTCGGCCCGGCGAGAAGTTTCTCTTTAAGATCCTCGCCCCGGCGAGAATGCCCTGCACCCAGCCATTTTTGCTTCTTTTGATCCCGCAGCCAACCATGACCTACAAAAGCAATACAAACAAATAAAAAGCTACCAAAAATACTTAAAAACAAGTAAAGAGTAAGCCAATAAACATATCAACTCGTAGGTTAAAACCTACTCATCAAATGCCCCCAAACTCAAAACTTTGCTTGTCCTCAAGCAAAACACAAAACAAAGCAAAACCACAAATAAACTAGCTACTACATGAATACAAATGCATGCCTCACCATACCCAAGAAATTAATCAATAGACATCATAAAAATCCGGCCTCAGAAATCAGTAACTACCAATTCAACAAAATTTTAACCTCACACCATCCAAGAGCCAACCATTAGCAGCTATGAATCACTCTCAACCCTTCCACAAGTATATAACATGTATCAAACCAATTAGGATATGAAGTCAACTCTAAGTATCACAATGCTCAAAAAGAGACAAATTTCACAGATTTTGCTTTTAAGCTCAACTTACTATTCACTTGTCTTCTCAGTTTTTCTCTTTTTTTTAAACGAGTGCGTCTTATGCTCCATCTCGTCATATATCTCGACTAGGTCAATATTCATCTTTATTAGGCTATTCAGTGCCACCCGTGTAGCGAACTTTCAACCAACGACTCCCAAACCAGACGATTTTAGGGCGCTGAGTGTAAAGACAACTCCTAAGGGTATACTCATTCAAATGACACCGGCCACAAAGACAAACTTAGTAAAGACATGCTCTTATCTATCTATATTCATTAATTCATCGTTTTCTTGCACTTAGACAGACATCGAAGCAGTATTTATTCAAAAAAAAATTCGATTTTTTTCTTTTTTTTTTCTTTCTTTTTTTTTAGATCCAACAAGTTATAACAGTCTATATCTACATATGAGCACGTAATACACCAAAGAAGAATCAACTCCCAATTACTTCGATACATATTCGTGATCAAGTAAAAACCAAGGGTCTCAAATAACCACAACTAAAACAGTTAAACTCCAGATTTAGCAATAAGTATCCATCCCATTAAACTATAGTAGAACTAATCAAATTTCATCATTGGCCATACCTAAATGACTTCCATTAATGCATTGCTTGAATACATCTAAATGCAATATCATATGATCCTATGCTACTAAATTTTTGGATTTTATTTTTCAAATAAATAATCAACGAGTAAAACCTAGGCTAAACTAAAACTCATGCAACTAAAACTAAAGATGTTATGCAACTAAACATGCAAATATGCAATTACACCCCCCCAAACTCATACGAAACAATGTCCTCATTGTGTAAAAAAAATAAAGAAAGTTAAGAACAGAGGACTCCCCTAACAGTTCAAGCAGTAGGCTCGAACTCATCATCGTTAACTTGGGAAGGTGGTGGAAAAACTGGCAATGGCTGGGCCTCGAGAAAATGAACATAATCCATCAACGGTTACATATTAGAATACATGTTTGATATTGCTTGTGTACAACTTTGCTGATAAGCAAACATATGTTCCTGTCGATCCGCCAATCGCTAGTTCTGCCTCAATATGGTCTTATGATGAGAATCAATAAGACGCTGCAACTCACGAAATTGAAGGCTGAATTTGGATTTTCCTGTGCCGGTAGAAGTAGAAGGACCCTCCGAAGGACCCGCTCCCTCATCATCATCAGACTCATGTGCTTCTTCAGTAGGAGGAGAATGCACTATGTAACCCATACCACGAGGATGTGACTCACCGCCTTCCTTATAGCGTGCAATCAGACGGTGGTCCAAAACCAGCAATGGCTGTTGTAAAGCTTCCTCAGCTCCCCAACGAACTCCCGCACGAAGACATAATCCACATATTAACGAAGGGTGTGGTAAACCACCCTGACTATGCAAAGTCTGTAAAGTGCGGCGAATCGACGCCTCAATCAGCTAACCCACATTGATCTCAATCCCCGTCACAATAGCATAAAACAATAAAGCTTTCTCCTTGGGTACATCACTCACATGTTGGGATGAATTAAGTTTCGTAGAGAGGAAAGCATACCAGACCTTCCCATAACGACTCAAGTTCTTGCTATGGAACGAAACTGCTGCACGTGGCCCTCTGGATATCGAAGTTGTCCCCAGTTTACACAAGTCAGTAACCACCTTCTCCAAATTGGGCACATCCTCAAAGAATCGAGTATATCGGCAACGTATATCAGGCCTCAAGTTGTAATACTCATTGATTATTTGGGCACTGAATGACACGGTCTTGCCCCGTATTGTAACCTTACATGGAGTCGCGTCCTCTGTATTAGCATAAAATTCTTTGACAATGGCTATACATGCAGGTTCCGGATGGGCAGTGAATGTCTCCCATCCCCTCTCTACTATCTGATGCATCATCCACCATCAACCACCTCATCAGGCGTGAGACCGCGCTCGGGAGTTAGAGCTTTACCCGATGTATACGATTCATACCTATTAGCCGCCTCTGCACTGATAAACTTTATTTGATCAAAGTGCCTGGATGGAGTAGATGATGATCCCTCACCACGATGCCTCTTTGGAGCCATGATTAATCTCTTGACAAATAACCCAAACAGTACAATCTGCTATGCAATAACAACTCCCCCCAAACTCCAACTTTTCTAACTCCGAAGTGATAGAAGCACAGTCCAATGGAATAGATCTGAGGAGCAAACCCTAGAATACTTGCATGCAATGATAAAGCAAATAGAAATCTTGAAAACCACAGAGTATTCCTTCTATTGAATGAGAGATGGATTAGAAAGAGGCTGGGGTTTGTTTTTAAAGTAGAATAATTTAGGGTTTGTGTAGGAATCCAAATATGAAAAGAAATTGGAAGGAAATTAGAAGGGAAATTGGATAGATTTGGGTTGGGTCGGTATTAGAGAGGTAGAAATAGTGTTTTGGAGAAGTTGCATGGGAGTGGGAATTGTAAAACTCAAATTAGAATCGGAATTTAAAAAACTGAAACCGCGATTCTCGCCGGGGCAAGGAAGATAGGCTTGTGAACCTCGTCGGGGTGAGAATGAACAGAGAAGTTGGGGCTGGGGCGAGAAAAATCCAGGCTGGGGTGCTGTTTAACAGAGAGGTTCTCGCCGGGGCGAGAAACCTCAGTACAATACAATTCTCTCGCCGGGGCGAGAATCCTCAGATTTAAAATTTTTTTCGCTTTTCCTGCTGAATCCTCTTGTCTTCTCTTATACCATCCCAATGAACATGTTTCCTCCTTCTAAAGCATTCCCATAGACTTCATCCCTGTTCTAGTGAATAACAACATAAATGAGACCCAATCACGGAAGATTAAAGAATAATTCAAACAAAAACAACTTAAACTACTCCTATCAACAAAAACAAACTAATAACTATACTAAATCTATGAGAGCAATAAAATATCATGATTGGGTTGCCTCCCATCAAGGGCTTGGTTTATAGTCGTCAGCCCGACTTTCTCAGAGGTATTAGGCTTCAGCTTGCTCGGGAGCAGAGAGGTGAATCACTGATACTTGTCGATCCACATTGCCTCCCCAATAATGTTTTAGTCGCTGACCGTTGACTTTGAATGTGCGCTTTGAATCCGGTTCTTCGACTTCAACTGCCCCGTGAGAACCTACAACAGTGATAATGAAAGGGCCTGACCATCTAGACTTCAGCTTTCCAGGAAATAAACGCAGTCTGGAGTTGAATAATAGCACAGCTTGTCCCGGCTCGAACTTCCGATCCACTATCCGTTTGGCATGCCACCTTTTGACTTTCTCTTTGTACAGCTTAGCATTCTCATAGGCATGATGACGAAACTCCTCCATCTCGTTCAATTGAATTAACTGTTTCTCCCCAGCTGCTTGGAGATCAAGGTTTAATTTCTGAATCGCCCAATAGGCCTTGTGCTCAAGTTCGACCGGTAAATGACAGGCTTTTCCATAGACCATTCGATACGACGACATTCCAATTGGATTCTTATAAGCAGTGCGATACGCCCATAAATCATCGTCTAATTTCAACGCCCAGTCCTTACGAGTCGGGTTTACCACTTTCTCTATAATTTGCTTAATTTTGCGATTCAACACTACTGCTTGATTATTCGTTTGGGGGTGATAAGTCATAGCAATCCGGTGTTTGACTCCGTACTTAGTTAACAGCTTAGTGAATTGCTTGTTACAAAAATGAGTACCTTCGTCACTAATTATGGCTCTGGGTGTACCGAATCTAGTAAAAATATTCTTGTGCAGGAACCGTAGAACCACTTTGGCATCATTGGTGGGTAATGAAAGTGCTTCGACCCATTTTGACACGTAATCTACCGCCAAAAGTATGTACTGATTATTGAATGATGATGGAAACGGCCCCATAAAGTCAATACCCCACACATCAAATAGTTAAACTTCAAGAATAATGTTGAGGGGCATTTCGTGCCGCTTCGAAATATTTCCAACCCTTTGACATCTATCACACTTAAGCACAAAAAGATGGGCGTCCTTGAACAACGAAGGCCAGAAAAATCCCGACTGTAGCACCTTTGCTGCAGTTCTTTCTCCTCCATAATGGCCTCCATAATCTGACGAATGACAATGAGTCAAGATACTCTCCATTTCTTCCTGTGGCACACAACGTCGAATCATTTGATCCGCGCAAGTTTTGAAGAGGAATGGCTCATCCCAGAAGTACTGTTTGACATCATGGAGAAATTTCTTTCTTTGCTGAAAAGTGAAATCTTGCGGAAGAACATTACTGACTAGGAAATTCACATAATCAGCATACCAAGGGACTTCGGTGTTGATACCAAACAATTGTTCATCTGGAAACGACTCATTGATTACCACATCATTCTTTTTCTGCATGTCGGCATTCTCTAACCTTGAAAGATGATCAGCCACTTGATTCTCCGTACCTTTCCTATCTCGAATCTCCAAGTCAAATTCTGACAACAAGAGGACCCATCGAATCAACCTAGGTTTGGCATCCTTCTTTGCAATTAATATTTTATAGCTGCATGATCAGTGTAGATAATCACCTTGGTTCCAATCAAATATGCCTGAAACTGGTCAAAGGCAAATACTACTGCAAGCAACTCTTTCTCTGTAGTAGTGTAATTCAATTGAGCCCCGGTAAGTGTCTTACTTGAGTAGTAGATGGTGTGAAAAATCTTGTCCCTTCGCTGACCTAACACAGCTCCCACTGCATAATCACTTGCGTCACACATCAACTCAAAAGGTAAAGTCCAATCAGGAGCAACTATAACTGGGGCTATGATTAACTTCTTTTTCAGCACTTCAAAGGCTTCGATGCAAGCTTGATCCATCTTAAAGGGAACATCTTTCTCAAGGAGTGAACACAATGGTTTTGAAATTTTTGAAAAATCTTTGATGAAACGACGGTAAAATCCTGCATGTCCGAGAAAACTTCTAACACCTTTCACAGATGTCGGTGGAGGTAACTTTTCAATAGTTTCGATCTTCGCTCTATCCACCTCTAAACCTGCTTCAGACACTTTATGCCCCAGAATAATACCTTCTTGCACCATAAAGTGGCATTTTTCCCAGTTAAGAACTAGATTTGTCTACACACAACGCTTCAGCCCTAAGATGAGATTGTTAATGCACAAATCAAAACTATCACCGAATACCGAAAAGTCATCCATAAATACCTCCAAATTCTGCTCAACCATATCCGAGAAGATAGCCATCATGCATCGCTGGAATGTAGCTGGTGCATTACATAACCCGAAAGACATTCTCCGGAATGCGAACGTTCCATAAGGGCATGTGAAAGTCGTTTTCTCCTAGTCCTTCAGAGCTATGACTATCTGGTTATATCCTGAATAACCGTCAAGAAGGCAATAGAACTGATGACCAGACAACATATCCAACATCTGGTCAATAAATGGCAGTGGAAAGTGATCCTTACGCGTAGCTTTGTTCAACTTGCGGTAATCCATACACACTCGCCAACCTGTAACTGTTCTTGTAGGAATGAGTTCATTATTCTCGTTTTCAATCACTGTCATTTCTCCCTTTTTAGGCACACATTGTACGGGACTTACCCAAGAACTCTCCGAGATCGGATAGATAATACCAGCATCTAACCACTTGATGATTTCCTTCTTCACTACGTCCTTCATGATCGGATTCAATCTTCTTTGTTGCTCAATCACCAGTTTTGCTCCTTCTTCAAGTAGAATTTTATGCATGCAAAACGACGGACTGATTCCCTTGATGTCTGCTATTGTCCACCCAATTGCTGTTTTATACTCACGCAAAACCCTTAATAGTTTTTCTTCTTGAGATTCATTCAAATGAGCAGAAACTATTATTGGTAGTGTATCCGAGTCTCCCAAATAAGCATACCGTAAATGTGATGGAAGAGGTTTAAGCTCAAGCACAGGTGGCTCTTCCACTGACGGTTTGGACCTCTTTTCTCCTTTGTTTGGCCGGTCAAGTACATCAAATTGCCTGCTGAATTTTCGAGGAATAGGTAATGAGTCTAAAACCTTGGCATAATCCCATTCATCACAATCATCAAAAGTGTCTATCCCAACCAGGGCAGCTTCTAATGGATCTTCACAATAACTTGCACTGGTTCGCTCATGCACGATTTCATCCAGCAGGTCTATCCGTAAGCATTCCTCGCCTTCCTTAGGGAATTTCATCGATTTAAACACATTGAAGGTGACTTCCTGATCTTGAACTCTCATTGTCAATTCACCTTTTTGTACATCTATCAACGTTCTCCCTGTTGCTAAGAATGGACGACCTAATATAATGGGGATTTCTTTATCCTCTTCGTAATCCAAAATGACGAAGTCAGCCGGGAAGATGAATTTATCAACCTTAACCAAGATATCTTCCACAATACCCCTCGGATATGTTACTGACCTGTCTGCCAACTGCAAGCTAATGTTTGTCGGTTTTGGTGCCTTTAGCCCAAGCTGAGTGTAAACTGATAACGACATTAAATTGATGCTAGCTCCTAAGTCACACAATGCCCTTCCAAAGAAATGGTTACCAATTACACATGGAATATTGAAGCTTCCTGGATCCTTTAATTTGGGTGGTAATTTGTTCTGCAAAATTGCACTGCATTCCTCGGTTAATGCCACCATCTCGAAATCACCCAATTTTCTCTTCTTTGACAAAACCTCCTTCATGAATTTTGCATAACTGGGCATCTGTTCCAGGGCTTCTGCAAATGGTATGTTAATGTGCAGTTTCTTGAAAACATCTAAGAATCTGGAAAATTACTTATCTAACTTAGCTTTATGCAATCTTTGAGGGAATGGTACAGGAGGCACTACACTATCTAACTTGAGTTCCTTTGACTTTGCCTCCAAACCTGTATCCTTCATCTTTTCTACTTCGTTCACCTTACTTTTCACCGGAGCTTCCTCATCTTCCTTCTCCACAACTGTTTCTGGTTTAGCATTTCCTTTAACCGTATCAGGCAGCTCTTTTCCACTCCTTTAAGTGACAGCCTTGCAATGTTCTTTTCCATCCGTTCTTGGGTTAATCTCTATATCGCTTGGAAGTGCTCCTTGTGGTCGATTGTTCAAGACATGAGCCAACTGTCCCAGCTGATTTTCCAAGTTCCTAATTGACACTGCCTGGCTTTTCACATTCAAATCTACCTGAGTTAACAGCTTATCTTGATCATTCATTCTTTTCTCAGATGCTGTGATGAATCTTGCCAACGAGTCTTCTAAACTCGGTTTTCTTTCTGCATGTTGTGGAGCTTAGTTCTGAAAACCCGGGGGATTCTGTGATCTTGGAGCTGGATTTTGAGTCTGAGTGTTATTGCTCCAAGAGAAACCTGGATGATTCTTCCACCCAGAATTATAAGCATTCTGATATGGCTGTTGCGGTTTGTTATAACTCCCCAAATACTGTACCGATTCGGGATTAATGGCATAATATTCTCTCGGATGTGCACCTGCACATAGCTCACACACATAGGCTACTCGCTGGACCTTCGATTCTGCCAAAGCTTCAATCTTCTTAGACATGGCTGCCATCTGAGCTGTTAGTGTCCTGACCGCATCTACTTGCAAAACTCCAGCTACCTTTTGTTGATTCATTCTGGAAGTCAGCCATTGATAGTTATTTGTAGCCATAGTCTCTAACAAAGTGAAAGCTTCCTCAAAATTTTTATCCATAAGTGCCCCTCCCGCAGCTGCATCAATGCATGTTCGAGTGTCATTATTCAACCCATTGTAGAATGTCTGAACTTGTAGCCACTTGGGTAGCCCATGATGTGGACATTTCCTCAATAACTCTTTGAACCTTTCCCAAGCCTCGTATAGTGACTTTCCATGCTGTTGCCCAAATGTAGAAATCTTGTTTCTCAACTTAACCGACTTAGCTGGCGGGAAGAATTTCGCTAGGAATTTCTGAGCTAGATCATCCCAAGTTGTGATGGACCCTGGCGGAAGTGAGTGCAACTAGCTCTTTGCTTTATCTCTCAGTGTGAACGGAAATAGACATAACCAAGTGTTCATTTGGATCATCGTTAGCTAAACCCCCAAACTGTACCGCATTCTGAAGCATATGAATTGTTCCCGGCTTGATTTCAAAGGAATTAGCGGTGATGACTGGTCTCGTGATGCTTGATTTGATCTCCTCTATCTTAGGCATAGCATATTCCCTCAATGATTTATGTCCTTCGTTAGCCATTTTCTCTTTCTCAATTGTCTCCTGACAGAATTTTCTCAACTAACGAAGCTTGTTCTCAAGATTATCCTCACACTTCACGAGTTCCGGATGTTTTGATCGCGTTTGCATAAACGAATCAAAAGACACCTGAAACAAGAAAAACAAAAGAAAAATAAGTTTACCTAATTAGAACAGACTTAATTAAACTAATATTGAAAATTATAAACACAAATAATCCCCGGCAACGACGCCAAAAACTTGTTGTCCGATTTCACAATCAACAATTACGTGCAAGTATACACGATCAACAAGTAATGAAGTGATAAGAAAAAGTGTCGAACCCACAGAGATTATTATGCTTAATATTTCCAGCTGTCAATCGAAATTATGCCTATTCTATTAAACATTCGCAAATTGAGTATTGATTGAAACTAATTAATTTAAATACTAAGTCCCACAACTATCACAAAGGTTGAAATTCAGATTTATTATGATTAAGACTACAATATCCCCAGTTATTTATCATAAACCAATCTATCTATGCCTTCCAATTATTCACTTCAATGGAGTTGTTAACAGAAATTCAATTGTATTTATAAGCCCTTTTCCAAGTGATCAAATAAATTTATCTAATCCCATTACTCTACGATATTCCTATACAAAGATAAAGGATTAAATTCATTGAGTTCCAATTTCCAATTGTTACATGCAGCAAAGAGATATCACTATTCACTTCACCAATCTAATTATTCATCACGTGCAAATAATTAACATTACACGCTATCTTATCCAGTTCTAACCCTAGATTGCATCTCCTGAATTCATCTAAAGTAATCCGCTAATTGTGGGCCAACAATTAATCAATAAGCATAGAATAAAATAGACAACTCCCGTTAATTGAATAACTAGAATCCAATAAATAGTTAATTCATAAATATAACTGGTTCAATCATAGCCTTAACTAAGAATTTAGTTCATACTGGCAATAAAAACTAGAATACCAAAATAAGTCATCATAATTAATTACAAATCAGAGAATAAAGTTAAAAAGAAAACTTAATGTAATCTCTGGCTCTCCAATCTAAATTCCTCACGATGCTTGACTTGTTCTCCAATCTCCTTGCTCAACTTTGAAAGTTCAATCTCTGAATAAGTCTGTGTATCTCTTAATCCAAGTTTTGATCTTCTATTTATATCCTCCTTTAGTCCCTCAATCAGATTAATAGCAAGAGTCCTAGATCATTTCCACCTTTCCAAAGTAACAGCATTCCAGCCAAATCAAGATTGCTTTCTGCCGCTTCCTTGCCCCGGCGAGAAGTTTCTCTTTAAGATTCTCGCCCCGGCGAGATTCTGCCCCGGCGAGAAGTTTCTCTTTAAGATCCTCGCCCCGACGAGAATGCCCTGCACCCAGCCATTTTTACTTCTTTTGATCCCGCAGCCAACCATGACCTACAAAAGCAATAAAAACAAATAAAAAGCTACCAAAAACACTTAAAAACAAGTAAAGAGTAAGCCAATAAACATATCAACTCGTAGGTTAAAACCTACTCATCACTAAACTTCTTTAGCATCGAGTCAATGTACTTTCCTTGGGTCAAGCCCAACATCCTTTTAGATCTATCTCTATAGATCTTTATCCCCAAAATATAGGATGCCTCACCCAAGTCCTTCATGGAGAAGTGCTTAGATAACCATATTTTGATCGACTGTAGCATAGGAACATCATTCCCTATCAGTAATATATCATCAACATATAATACAAGGAATTATACAGTGCTCCCACTAACCTTCTTGTACACACATGGTTCATCTTCGTTTTTGATAAAATCAAACCTTTTGATTATCTCATCAAAACGGATGTTCCACCTTCGAGAAGCTTGCTTCAACCCATAAATGGATCGTTGTAGCTTACAGACTTGGTTTGTTCCAACCGTTGAAACAAAACCCTCTGGTTGTATCATATATACTGTGACGCCCCCAAATTCGGGTCTCAAACACCCGGATTTGGTCATCTCGATCCAATACAAACATCCACCTCCAAACAGCATACAATAACTAAATGCGGAATATAATAAACATATGTTGTTCATTCAAAAGGTGTTACTAGTCCCAAGATTCAAAAACCTTAATACAGAAGTACAAATATGCCCTAATACAGTGCTTTAGCTTATAAATAACAATAGAAGGTTCTTAACTATGCCTCGATCAAAATACACACATTAAAAGACTAATACTTCATCTTTTCCTTGCCCTTGTCTTTTCCCGAGGTCTCGGGCTTAACTGCAATAAGGTTCATGATATAGCAAGGGTGAGCAACTAGTTTGCCCAGCAAGTTTAAATACAATAATAAAGGATATATCATGATGAACGGAATGTAAACAAAGGAATTCAACAATATGAAGAGCGGAAGCAAGAATAATAATTGCTTTTAGAATGAATGCTAGTCAAATAGACTTTGAACAATAAACGTCCAAGGGAGTCAATAGCTAATTGACCCTTTGGTTACTGGCTCAGAAATAAGTACTCGAGGGGATCAGCCTCTAGCACCCGATGTGTATGCATAACATTTAATTTCTGTTATATGTATCTTATATTCCGATACGTAGGATACTCCCCTTATATTGTAGGGGTGTTCATAAAGTTCAAGATTCCGCGCCTTAAAATGGCTTGGAAAGTTTTTAAAAATCTGTACCACAAATGTCTAGCCGAACAATAGCTAAGACTTAACTATGGCAGTTCATCCATAATAGAACTTTAAATAAAATACAAGTCAATGTCTGCATGAAAACAATTGCATGATGTGCGAGTGCCAATAACAACGATGTGGAATAATTGTTAAGTGATTTATCCACTTAGAGCATGCTTAAGAAATTAAAGATTCAAGCTTAAATATTAACTTGCAATAAATGATACAAGAATGGTTTCAGGGAACTTGCAACAACGTAAGAAGTTTAAGGTTAGGAACTTGCACAAAGTGAAGCTTCGGAAAAAGGGAACTTGTCCTCAATAATAGTTGCTCAACAATAATATGTTTGCACAAGTCAATAGAAGTCAAGGGAACTTGCACAATTAAAGTTTCGAGATAGAGAACTTGCCTGGTGCGTCTGCTACAATATAGTAACACACGCTCCTTAAAATCCTACACAATTAATTATATATTTGTATAATAATTAGTCAGTTATAGACTAGATTTAAAACTGACGTAGCATCATTAAAGTACTTTGATTGCCACTATGACTACCCAGTTAGGGGTCTCGCTCCCCGGTGAGCGAGCGGCTGCCCAGCTCGCTGGTGAGCTGGCAGGGGTCTAAGGGGGCAGCGCCCCCTGGAAACCAAACGTAAGTTGTAACCAGGTTCATTAATTTTCGCCTTAAGACAACACTATTTAATCTTGGTTGTTAAATGGTTACCTAATAGTAATAATCAACTAATTATCCTTATTTATTATTTAATACAAACCTGATAATAAATAATTAACTGCATTTATCCATAATTATTATCTAATATCGATTAAATAGTAATTAACTAATTATTAATTAATGTAACTTAAATAAGAATTTTAAATTAAAAGTGTTTAATTCTCAAACTGCACGACCCGACCCGAATCGACTCGATCCGGACCGACCCAGCAAAAAACACGGCCTTGGCGCTGCAGCGAGAGGCCATTAAGGCAAGGCCGACGCTGCGACGCGAGGTCCGTGCCATTCCAGCTCAGCACGCGGGCTTGGCGATGCGGCGTGGAGTTTGAGTAGCAAGCTTGGCGTTGCGGCGTCAAGGCCCTTAGGCGCGGCGCTGCGGCGTCATGCTGCCGCTGCAACGCGACGGCCAATTCGTTGTGACGCTGCAGCGTCACTTACTGCCGCTGCGGCGTTCGTCTTCTCCGATGGTTTTCAACAGTTTTTCTCAAATTTTAACCATTTAAACTAATTTTCAGGCATGCATAACTAAATATTAACCACATATTACTATTAATTATGAGTTTTATACACCTAATTTGGGGAATTAATTTCCAAGCATACAAGCAGAGTTTTCATCTATGCCCACTGTAATAGGAAAAGCTTACCTTCTAGTAGACTTAGACGCAGTTTTCCTCCTCCTTCCGCAGTAAACAATGTATTCAGAGACCATTCGGTAATTGGCTCCCTCCTTCTGATTCATCTCCCTTCCAAACTCTCGATTTCTCTCTTAGTAGATTTCACACATTCAGTGTTATTTGAAGGAGGAGCCGAGGTTCTAATTTATAGAAAATTAACAACCCAGTCAATGCAATTGCCCAATTTGATAAACCAACGGGAATGGGAAGAAGCTAATGGCAATGGCCACGGATATTTTCAGCCACCGATTTCCGGCAGGAAATCCCGCACATAATCCATAAGCGGCTGGATGAGATTTTTGTACTGTTCATCCCTATTTGTTTTAATTCAATTTTTTTCTTTTCCTAAGTTGCAGACCATGGTTGAAATAAAATGGGGTATGTCCCAAAATTCTTGTCCCATTATTTTGCTACTAGTTAATTAAATAAATTTAACTAGTTAATTATTATTTATTTACCAACATGACTATAAATATTATTAATTGTATTATCCTTATTAATTAATAGATAATATTAATTAATTTACTATATTCAAAATAATTAAATATTTAATACTTAATTATTCATAAATTTCCATATATTAAATAACCTAGGGTAGTCCATCAATTTAATAATTCTATTGTTGAGACTCCCTTTAAATTAATTAAATATCTATTCCCACACTATATTCAATTAAGTTGAATATTTAATTAATCGGCACTCTATCAATTCTTTTAACATTAAAATCGTAGGGTTAGTTCACTAATTTAATTAAACCATTAGTGACTCCCCTTAATTAAACCTAACAGTTATGCGAAATCATATAATCACATAACCAATTAAATACACAAGATTTTAAATAATCATACGAAACTAACTCATTAAAATTAAATCTATATTTAATTAATAATGGAGTTTAAAATTTCACGGTCATTACGTCCTCCCTCCCCCCCCTTATAAAAATTCCGTCCTCGGAATTGCAACATAAGGTTACTCAAATAACTGCGGATAATTCGCTCTCATCCTTTCCTCAAGTTCCCATGTAGCTTCCTCAACTGCGTGATTTCTCCAGAGAACTTTAACGGAATGAAGGACCTTATTCCTTAGCTTCTGTTCCTTCTTATCGAGAATTTGGATAGGTATCTCCTCGTATGATAAGTCTTTCTCGACTTGAATTGGCTCATAGGATATAACGTGCTTGTAGTCTTGTTTGTATGGTCGTAACACTGACACGTGGAACACATTGTGAATGTGCTCTAGTTCAGGAGGTAACGCTACCTCGTACGCCACTTCACCGACTCGCCTCAAAATCTCGAACGGTCCTATGAACCTAGGGCTTAACTTGCCCTTCTTACCAAAACGAATCTTCCCTTTCCAGAGAGATACCTTCAAGAACACGAAACTACCCACTTCAAAGTCTCGCTCCTTACGATGTAAGTCAACGTACTTTTTCTGACGGTCTTGGGCTGCTACCAGGCGGTTCCTGATCAACCTCACTATATCTGCTGTCTGCTCCATCATTTCAGGTCCTAGCAGTCTTCGCTCGCCTTTCTCATCCCAACACAACGGTGTTCGACACCTCCTACCATATAATGCTTCATACGGTGGCATACCGATACTAGCGTGATAAATATTATTGTAAGCGAACTCTACCAGTGGCAAGTGGTCATCCCAACTGCCCTTTAAGTCCATCACAACAGCTCGGAGCATATCCTCCAAAGTCTGAATCGTTCGCTCGCTCTAGCCATCAGTTTGAGGATGATACGTTGTACTCAATCTCAATTGCGTTCCCAATCTCTCCTGTAGACTCCTCCAAAAATTTGACGTGAAGCGCGGATATCTGTCGGACACAATAGACACCAGCACTCCATGTCGTGATACAATTTCTTTCACATACAGCTTTGCTAACTGCTCCAGATTGTACCTGATCTTAATCGGTAGAAAATGAGTAGACTTGGTCAGACGATCTACAATCACCCAAATCGCGTCTAGACCCTTTTGTGTTGGTGGCAAGCCCACCACAAAGTCCATGGTGATGTGCTCTCAGTTCCACTCCGGAATCTCTAATGGTTGTAGCAGTCCGCTCGGTCGCAGGTGTTCTGCTTTAACTCGTTGGCATGTCAGACATCTGCTGACACACTCTGCTACATCCCTCTTCATATTCGGCTACCAAAAATATTGCCGCAAATCCTGATACATCTTCATGCTACCGGCATGTACTGAGTACCTCGTACTATGAGCTTCTTGGAGAATCTCTTCTCTTAACTTCGGATTCAATGGTACCCAGATCTTCCCTTCAAATCTTAGCAACCCTGTGCTATCAATTTTATACTTAAGCTCTTCCCTTTCAAAAATTCGCTTCCTTATACCATCACATTCTTCATCCTTTTCCTGAGCCTCCTTTATTTTATCCCATAAGGTCGGACTCACTGTCAATGCACATAATTACTCACTTGACTTCCTCGGATACTTGATCTCGAACTCGAGTCATTCAAAATCCCTTACCAACTCTTCCTGAGTGGTTAACTTCAACAACTTCTCTCTGCCTTGTCTGCTTAAGGCATCGGCCACAACATTTGCTTTGCCCGGATGGTACAAAATCTCACAGTCATAATCCTTGATCAATTCTAACCATCGACGCTGCCTCATGTTTAGCTCCTTCTGAGTGAAGATATATTTTAGACTTTTGTGATCCGTATATATCTCGCACTTCTCTCCGTATAGGTAGTGCCTCCAAATCATCAAGGCGAAAGCTACCGCAGCCAACTCCAGGTCATGAGTCGGGTAACCCTTCTCATAATCCTTCAGCTGACGTGACGCGTACACAATCACCTTTCCGTGCTGCATCAACACACAACCAAGACATTTGTGTGACGCATCACTATACACTACAAAGCCTCCAGTGTTGTCCGGTAAATCCAACACCGGTGCTTGGCTAAGCCTCTTCTTTAGCTCCATAAAACTCCCTTCGCATTTTTCCGTCCAAACGAACTTAACTGCCTTCCTGGTAAGATTGGTCAATGGCAAGACTATCTTTGAAAAATCCTGGATGAATCTCCGATAGTATCCCGCTAATCCCAAGAAACTCCTAATCTCCGTTGACGTCTTTGGCCGCTCCCAATTGAAAAAGGCCTCTACTTTTGCGGGGTCCACCGAAACACCATCCTTGTCAATGACATGACCTAGAAACTGCACCCTCTGCAAGAAAAATTCACACTTAGAAAACTTTGCGTACAACTTTTCTTTTCTAAGAGTCTCCAACACAATCCTTAAATGATCAGCATGCTCCTCCTCTATCTCCGAATACACCAAGATATCATCGATGAATACGACTACAAACTTGTCCAAGTACTTTTTGAACACTTTGTTCATCATATCCATGAATGCTGTTGGTGCATTCGTTAATCCAAATGACATTACCAGAAACTCGAAATGCCAATAACGAGTTCTGAATGCAGTCTTCGAGATAACTTCCTGCCTCACCTTTAGCTGATGATAACCCGTCCTTAGGTCGATCTTTGAAAAGTATTTCGCTCCCTTGAGTTGATCAAATAGATCGTCAATCCTAGGCAGCGGATACCTATTCTTAATCGTAACTTTGTTTAACTCTCGATAGTCGATACAAAGCCTCATCGAACCATCCTTTTTCTCCACGAACAGAACTGGCACTCCCCAAGGGGATACGCTTGGTCTGATATAACCCTTATCTAATAGTTCCTACAGTTGAACCATTAGTTCTTTCATCTCTACTGGGGCCATTCGGTAAGGCGCCTTGGATAACGGTGCCGTCCCAGGTACTAAGTCAATCACAAATTCTATCTCCCTATCTGGCGGCAATCCGGGAATTTCATCTGGAAAAACATCAGTGAATTCCCTTACGATAGGTATCTGACTCAGTTCATCCCTGACTCGTTAAGTATCAACCACGTGAGCCAAATACCCTGTGCAACCCTTTCTAAGCAACTTTTTTGCTTGCATCATCGTTAGACAACAAGATTGTCTTGGCGATTTACTACCATAGAATACCACCTTTGACTTATTTGGAGTCTGTAGGTGCACACATTTCTTCTTACAGTCGATAACTGCTCCGTGACTTGATAACCAATCCATCCCAAGGATTACATCAAACTCCCCCAAACAAATTGGTATCAAGTCCACGCCGAGCTCAAATCCTCTCAATTTGACACAACAATTCCTATGAATGTATTCTACGGGAATAATTTCTTTGTTTTCTACTTCTATGTTCATAGGGTGCTCTAACTCTTCGCGAGATAAGTCTAACCTTTTAGCAAATTCTTCAGAAACAAATGAGCGGGTAGCATCCGAATCAAATAGCATATAAGCATTTATATCATTGATTGGGATGATACCTGACACTACGTCCTTAGACTTTACCGCATCCTTGACGGTCATATTGAACATACGTGCTGTTGGTCTATTAGCTTGACTGGCTGGCCCTCCAATGCTAGGCCTGTTGTTATGATTGTTGTTGTTGTTATTGTTGCGGTTGCCGCTAGCTGCATCGCTCTTCCTCTTCGGACAGTCTTTGATTTGGTGGTCTGGGGCTCCACACGAAAAACACCCTCCCTTCTGCCTATTCGGACACTGAGGAGCTAGGTACCCCGGTTGTCCACAGCGATAACAAACACTTCTTCCTTTCATACACTCCCCTGAGTGATTCTTTCCACAGCTGCTGCACTTCCCACTTGACTTGGCTTCTCCCCCGGACTTGTTACCTCCGGAGGATAGACTTTCCATCCATTTACGCTTATGGGGGTTACTGCCTCCGCTGCTTCCCCCTTTTGGCCCTTCCTGACCAGCCTTTCCTTCTTGAATCGTGTTATGGCTTCATTGCCTCCTTCCGCAATGATAGCCCTTTCCAACAGTTCAGAGATTTCTGCACCCACGGCTTCAGCCTTAACTCAAACCTTCTTGCCTTCCTGGCCTCTGTGTCCACCTGATGTGGAGTGAATCGGGCTAACTCGTTAAATTTCGCCGCATACTCTACGACCGTTATACTACCTTGTTTCAGTTCTAGAAACTTGACCTCCATGTCCTGTTGCGCATTTTCTGAGAAGTAATTCTCAAAGAATAGCTCCTTGAATTTGTCCCATGGAATGACTCCATCGCCTGCTCGCTCCTTATTGGCTTTCCACCAATAATTAGCTTCGCCCTTCATCATGAAGGTGGCGAATCCAGTTTTCTGCTCCTCGGCTACTCGTGCAACCTCGAAGACTTTCTCCATCTCCTCGATCCAAGTTTGTGCTTCTATGGGGTCGAGAGTTCCCTTGAACTCAGGTGGTCCAACTAGTTTGAAATCCTTAAAGTTAGCTAAGTGATGCGCTGGCTGGGGTGCTGGTTATGCCACTGCTGGTGGAGGTCTAGCCTACATAGCCTCAGCTAGCAGTTCAGCAAACATCCTCAGTGGGGTCTACCTCTTGGTGGCATTATGACCTGCTAAAGAACAAATCTTAGGCTTCTACTTATTATATCACGCTTTTCGCATTATGCCGGTTAAGTTAACATTTAATAGCAAAAGCATCTATCAAACATATTTGGAAAAGAAATAACTGCATTTATATTCATATACCAATGTTTTAATACAGACTGACCCAACATTTGGCATACTACTATAAATGCTCAATAGCACCATCTGCCTACTACTAACTATCCTCCATTAAACAAAAGCTGAGGATTCACTAATACCTATCCCCTCTATTAGAACAAAAGTTGGGGTTAACTACCATTCTAAGCATATAACAAGCCATCAGAATTTTCTTCATAAGTCTATCCCTATTAAACAAAAGTGGGACTCACTACCATAACCTAGTAAATACAAAGGTACTAGACCAACAAGTCAATGTCTACTACGGCGGACTGCCCGACGAAGTGCCTGTCGAGCCAATCGATCAACCACTCGGTGTCTGATCATGCGCCGACTACTGCCCTCCTTCCGAGGGTATCTCCTGACTCGATCCTGTAGTCTGGCCACTGTCAAATATAAGGCATACTCCAAGGTATCGATCCTAGTGGATCCATCTCGAATTTCTCCCTCAAGCACATCCACCCTTGTGGCTATGCGAACCCAAAACTCCTGCATCCTGATCTTGTCTGCCTGCTCCAAGTCTCTCTCTGCCCTAACAGCCTGTAGAACTGTCTGCAGTTCCATCTCTCTGACATCTGCCTACTCTAAGGCCTGCCTCAACTGACTATTCTGCAACACCAACTGCTGCACTATGGGACCTAACTGGGGTGTAGCACTCTCTAACTGCTGAATCTGAGCTTTCAGCTCAGCTATCTGGAACTGTAGCGAGTACGCCTCTGCCTTGTACTGATCTTCCATCTCCTGATGGACTGAATTCTCCTCCTCTAAGTGTGCAATACAAGCATTCTTCTGCTCGATAATCTGGTCCTGCTCTATTATGTGATCGGCATAATCCTCGAGCAAATCATCTTGAAAGGTGTGCAACAACGGAGATCCCTCCTCGGGTACATGTGTAGCAGCTCCACCTATCTCTATATCAGCTGGGTCCTCCTCAGACTCATCATCTCTGACCTGACTGCTAGATCTCAACACTCTGCCTATGACAGGCTCTACCAAATCCTACAAGTAGTCCTCCTTTGGGCCATATCCACTCAATGGAACTCCTGGGGCAACAGGTGCATAACCCACTAACTGCTCGATGACAACAGGTATATCGGTGAATACCTCCTCCTCCTCTCGGACTCCACTGGTCTCTCCTACGGCAGCCATCACACAAACACACAAAAACTAACATTAGTATAGCAATAAAATATATTCATTGAAGGAATGAAATTATATTTCATTAGGAACTACTAGACTCAATGAATTCCCCAATTCATCAAAATACCAAATATGATAGATCTCCTTGATTTATCTCCTAATGCAGTCTATACGAGTTTCATACTAAGGTTATAACCTAGGTTTCGCAATCCTAATGTTTATAACCTACAGCTCTGATACCAACCTGTGACGCCCCCAAATTCGGGTCTCAGACACCCAGATTTGGTCATCACGATCCAATACAAACATCCACCTCCAAACTGCATACAATAACTAAATGCGGAATATAATAAACATATGTTGTTCATTCAAAAGGTGTTACTAGTCCTAAGATAAAACCTTAATACAAAAGTACAAATATGCCCTAATACAGTGCTTTAGGGTTTAAATAACAATAAACGTTTCTTAACTATGCCTCGATCAAAATACAGACCTTAAAAGACTAATACTTCATCTTTTCCTCACCCTTGTCTTTTCTCGAGGTCTCTAGCTTAACTGCAATAAGGTTCATGATATAGCAAGGGTGAGCAACTAGTTTGCCCAGCAAGTTTAAATACAATAATAAAGGATATATCATGATGAACGGAATGTAAATAAAGGAATTCAACAATATGAATACCGGAAGCAAGAATAATAATTGCTTTTAGAATGAATACTAGTCAAATAGACTTTGAACAATAAACGTCCAAGGGAGTCAATAGCTAATTGACCCTTTGGTTACTGGCTCAGAAATAAGTACTCGAGGGGATCATCCTCTAGCACCCGATGTGTATGGATAATATTTAATTTCTGTTATATGTATCTTATATTCCGATACGTGGGATACTCCCCCGGACTTGTTACCTCCGGAGGATAGAGTCTCCATCCATTTACGCTTATGGGGGTTGCTGCCTCCGCTGCTTCCCCCTTTTGGTTCCGATGCATGAATGACAGTGCATAAGAATGACAGTACATACATGATGCAACACATATAGCTTATGGTGCAACACAAAATATAAGGCATGCAAACATTCGTAAAGGTGTCAATGCATCATGCAATCGTAAACTCACAGTGAGTATCGATCTCAACAGGAGTCAATCGCTGATCGTGTCTTTGTTGTCGGCACTAGGTCTCGTATCCAGCTGATTGTCTTGTCAACACTGGGTCTCGTATCCGGTTGCTCGTCTCGTAATCACCGGGTCTCGCATCCGGTTGCTCGTCTGGTAATCACCGGGTCTCGTATCCGTATGATCGTCTTGTCTGCGCTGGGTCTTGTATCCGGTCGCTTGTCTCGTCATTATCGGGTCTCGTATTCGGATGATCGTCTTGTCTGCGCCGGGTCTCGTATCCGGTCGCTCATTTCGTAATCACCGGGTCTCGTATCCGGTTGATCGTCCTGTCGGCGCCGGCTCTCGTATCCGGTCACTCGTCTCGTAATCACCGAGTCTCGTATCCGGTTGCTCGTCTGTTAATCACCAGGTCTCGTATCCGGATGATCGTCTTGTCTACGCCGGGTCTCGTATCCGGTCGCTCGTTTCGTAATCACCGGGTCTCATATCCGGTTGATCGTCTTATTTGCATCGGGTCTCGTATCCGGTCGCTCGTCTCGTAATCACCGGGTCTCGTATCCGGATGATCGTCTTGTCTGCGTCGGGTCTCGTCTCCGGTTGGTTGATTTGTCGTCACCGGGTCTCGTCTCCGGCTGGTCGAGTTGTTTGTATCGGTTATCGTCTCCGATTGGTCGACTCGTCTGCACCGGGTATCGTCTCCGGTTGATTGATTCGTCAGCACCGAGTCTCGTCTCCGGTTGGCCGAGTTGTCTGCATCGGTTATCGTCTCCGATTGGTCGACTCGTCTGCACCGGGTATCATCTCCGGTTGATTGATTCGTCGGCACCGGGTCTCGTCTCCGGTTGGCCGAGTTGTCTGTATCGGTTATCGTCTCCGACTGGTCGAATCGTGTGCACCAGGTCTCGTCTCCGATTGGTCGAAATCTCGTATTTTGTTCTCATAAGTCAAATGGATTTTAAAATTGATTGATTTTTCTATTATTAACTATATGATGCATGCTTTTTATTCATGGATAGAGAATGACCCCTGCACAGTCTTTTTGATACTATTTTTCACCGATGTCATCACCAGACGCCGTGGCACGTTTGGATCTCGGTCCTCCCACAGGGTTGGTTGGCAGGCTTTTCCGCTGGTTGGACGGTTTGTCGCCGGGCGAAAAGGTTATCGCAGATGGTCTTCTGGGACATTCCTGGTCCTTATTATCCTTTCAGGTGCAGACGGGCTTTGTGGAGGGTATTCTGAGCTATTGGGCCCCTGCCCGTCAGGTGTTCAGATTAGGGACAATGGAGCTGACCCCCACTCTCGAGGAGTATGCTCGCTTTACCGGCTTCTCTTGGGATGGTCCTTCTGCCAAGGTCACAGCTGATCTCGGTCCTCCCACAGGGTTGGTTGGCAGGCTTTTCCGCTGGTTGGACGGTTTGTCGCCGGGCGAAAAGGTTATCGCAGATGGTCTTCTGGGACATTCCTAGTCCTTATTATCCTTTCAGGTGCCGACGGGCTTTGTGGAGGGTATTCTGAGCTATTGGGCCCCTGCTCGTCAGGTGTTCAGATTAGGGACAATGGAGTTGACCCCCACTCTCGAGGAGTATGCTCGTTTTACCGGCTTCTCTTGGGATGGTCCTTCTGTCAGGGTCACAGCTGGTCCCATGCGCCGTCAGTTCTTGACTTTTACTAGGTTGCGGAGGACAGTTCTGTTATCGGTGATCACATCAGACCATCTAGTTCCCCTTCACTTCTCGATTGACCGATTCGGCTCACCCGACAGTTTTCATCTATTATCTGGTGATTTTTCCGTATCTGAGGAGCGCTGGGGTGCCTTGAGAGTAGATGTTTTGATGGCTTGTGTTATCTCAGTTTTGTATCTACCAGCCGGGCCCGATCTGTTGGACATGCAAGTTATTGCGGCCACTAGAGCCCTTCAGGAGGATCACACCATTATTTCCATGATACCAGCAGACACCTACATGTCAGCCTCATATTGTCAGTCTTTTCGAGGCAGAGTATTCATAGGGAGCTCTGTTTTGTTGTATGTATGGTTTATGAGCCATCTCAGCCCCATCGGTCGTTTCCGTCACCATGGGTTTTGCTTCAGCCACGACATAGCCACGCAATTTTCATTCCGTTCCGTGAGCTGTATTGATACAGCTTCGTGGATAGAATTCTTATCAGCTATTGAGGAGCCTTTTCATCTCTTGATCTATTCGGAATATTGCTCCTTCAGGATCTTTTCGACTCATGTGCCCCCCTCGGATTTCATCCCTATTTCTGGCTTGAGGGACGTGAGGACTTATCATCCCTTGGCGGTTATTGGGCAGTTTGATTAAATACAGGATTTTCACCCTTTCACGGGCGCAGCCGACTATCGATTCCTCATATCACCCCAGACAGAGAGAGATCTACTGCGGGTATATGATCTTTGGCCTCGCAGGATCTTTGCCGAGTATAGTGAGAGCTGCCCCATTCAGATATCTGCTTATGTGCAATGGTTGCACAGAGACTCCGATATGGTCGGTTTGAGTCAGACTGGAGTATTTGATGACTCTCGAGTGATTTTCACAGATGATACCTCCCCAGAAGTATTTATCCCTCCTGAGTCTATAGAGATGATATCCGGATGTGAGTTTGAAGGCTTCTCCACTCCCGCCCATATTCCTTATTCCATCTCAGCTGATTCTGCCCCTAGTCGGGTTATTGAGGATAGCCGGATCCGTCTGGCCTTGATTACTATTGAGGCTGAGAAGGACGCTGCTCTTGTTGAGAGAGATGCTGCCATTCTAGCCAGAGATGCTGCCCTCGCTGACAGAGACGCCATTGTATTGCAGACTAGGGCAGTTATAGATGCTCACTCTGAGACTGTTAGCCGAGCCACTGTTTTATTGGATCGCATCGCCGTGATGGGACAGCAGATTGCGGGGGACACCGATGCTTCAGATCTATCCACCACCTTATCCATCATGCTTCAGTTAGTTTCAGATTTGTAGATCATTTTATTTCCTGCATAGACTATGTCAGTTTCATCGGTTATCGAAAGATAAATCTTGTAACAAAATAACTTATATATGTAGACATGCATTTAAATTTAGTTATTTTCCCTTTTTTTATCGTATCGTTTGCCTTTCATTGGATCCTCATTTTATCCAGCTAACCACGATTTTGATATTTCGCCTTCTTTCTCTTCTGAAGTCTTGATGGAGATTTGACAGATATTACCGCATACCCCATTTATTTCATCGGACTGAGTCTTAGATTTTGGCTAACTATTTGGTTGGGTTAGGGTTATGTCATCTAAGATGAAGCTGATTAGGTGGCTGGTCTCGGGAAGGCTTCGAGGGTATAGGAAGGTTTTTTTCGGGCTGTTGGGAATCGATTTTGGTTAGAGAACATATTATTCTGTAAGGAATTGGACCGTGCCATGATGGCTGCCTACGTACTCCCACAAGTCGGGAAATCAGGTCCTACGTAGTTCGTTCTTCAAAGAAAGAGGAGAAACTGATGATTTTTAAGGCATAGAACCGCTTCATCGAGTCAGAATTTATGGGCTGTGGCAACACCTCACCGTCCATCTCTTGCAATATGAGGGCTCCTCCGGATAGCACTTTCTTAATCATAAACGGTCCTTCCCAGTTCGGGGCAAACTTCCATTTGGCTTCGTCTTGACAAGGCATGACTCTCTTTAGCACTAGGTCATTTTTCTTAAACTTTCGAGGTCTTATCTTTTGTCGTACGATCGAGAGATCCTTGGCTGATATAACTGACCGTGCAAAACAGCAGCCACCCTCCTTTCATCAATTAGGGCCAATTGATCGTACCGACTTTGCATCCAATCCTCCTCATTTATCTGAGCATCAATCAAGATTCTGAGGGACGTCATCTCAACCTCAACTGCCAAAACAACCTCCATTCCGTATACCAAAGTGTAAGGGGTTACCCCTGTAGAAGTACGCACCGACGTTCTGTATGCCAGCAGGGTGAGAGGTAGCAGATCCGGCCATCCCCGATGATTGGTAGACATTCTCGCCATTATCTTCTTGATATTCTTATTTGCAGCCTCTACTGCCCCATTCATCTTAGGACGGTAAATGACAGAATTTAGGTATTTCTGCTTGATAGGCTTGAAACCTCCTTGATGGGCAACCGGTGTACCACAATGTCGGTGGACAATCCGATCATGTCCTCATGAGACCAGGCAAGAGCATCCTCATACTGGCTTAGCAACTCGGTTATTTCTGTTTTCTGGCTAGGGGTCAGGTCTGTCCCTATCTTGAGCTCTTTGGGTTTGTCAGGGGTTCTGATATTTAAGGTGATGGTTTGGTCTAAGTTGGGTTTGGGTTTGTCTTCGACCCATCCTTTGATCTCGTCAGGCGTGTCGTCATTATCTGTCTCATCCTGCTCAATGCCCATTAAATCGAAATCCAGCTCAATATCAAAATCATAGTCATCTTTTAAATTTGAAACATCATTTGTTAGGCAAGCAACACTCAAATCGGTACACCTGACATGAAACAAAAATATTTGTCATATATATAAGTCATTTTCCCGCAATGATCATCTTTAAAATAACATGACAAAATAACATAACCATGCAAAATTCAAAATAAGGAACTAAAACTAGTATCTATTCATCCCCCACCATCCGGAGTATACCACCCTGACGCCATATTTTACCCTCGTTTGGATATTACTGGCTTCATCGTCCAGTTATTGGTGGTCAGATCGGCCGGAATGCGACAGATGAAAGGCGGCTTCGCTCCCAGATCACTTGTCATGCCAATCATATAATTCAGCCTTGGTGGTCTTCTGGTTTCGCTGGCTTACACCACATTGACCCCTTACCCATCATGATTAGGCAGGGGATTGACTTTAACATTTGGTGACTCTGGCTGTTCCACCACGATCTCCCCGCTATTTATCATGTTCTGAATCTTGTGCTTCAGCGCCCAGCATTCCTGAGTATCATGACCAGGGGAACCCGAATGGTACGCGCACCTTTTACTCGGGTCAAATCCTCTCCCTTTCGGGTCAGTTGGGGGTGCCAAATCGACTATCCTTCTCTGTGCTATTAATACTGCCAAAATCTGTTCAAGAGGATCCCCAAGCAGGATGAATACCCGATCTCTTGTGGCGTCAAATCTTCTTCGTTCGTCCGTCCTTTGATTATTGAAATTAGGTTGTCGAGGTGGCATAATTCTCGGTATTTACACCGGAGGGCTATTCTCCACTTTCCTAGATGATCCCTGCAGGATGAGGGAAACATCCTCCTCCTTTCTCCTTTGGGTCTTGTGAGAAGCACTGCCATAGTTTCCACTCTGGATTTGCTCTGCAACTGCTTCCAGAGTTGTGAAGTCCCGGATCTTGCCAGACTTTAACCCCATGTTAACCATTTCTCCATGCTTTATCATTTCGGCAAAAGGTCTTCCAATCCCCGCTATCACTCGCTCATAATAAGGCGCCTCCTGAATATCCACAAAGGTCATTACCATTTCTGCCTCGCTCATTGGGGGATTTACCTGTGCAGCCATACCCCTCCACCGCTGTGCATAGTCCCTAAAAGATTCTTTTGGTTGCTTCTTGATCTTTGTCATCTGATATTTGTCAGGGGCCATCTGTGCCTGGAAATTGTATTGTGTCAAGAAAGTATGAGCCAACTCCTCCCAGTTGTGGATCCGAGCATTATCAAGGCGGGCGTACCAAGTTCTTGCTTCTCCCGTTAGGCTCTTTTGGAATAACTGCATCCTCAGTCCTTCGTCCTCTGCATAAGACCCAAGTTCCCCAATGTATATCTTCAGGTGTGTATAAGGGTCTCCCTTCCCATTATATTTCTCAAATTTGGGGATCTTGAACTTCTCCGGATACCTGGTTCCTGGAAAGACACACAGGTCTGAATAATTGACCCTGCCCAGGGAACCTATGCCTTTCAGAGACTGGATAGTCTCCTCCATCTGCTTCATTTGCTTTCGAAGCTCATTAGTGTCTCCCTCCTATGGAATAGTGATTACTGTCCTGCTAGGTGTAGGAATGGCCTTGGGGATGACTGGCTCGCCCTTAGGCTGGGGTTGATCATCTTTAGAAAGGATTGCATCATCTTTAGGAGGATTTTGGTTATCCCCCGGTGGTGGCATATTAGGTGGATCCTTGTTTGGCGGATCTTGTCTTAGTAGGAACTGCTCTTTCAGCATCATGGCCATTTCCAACATCTGTTTTTTAAAATCATCGAATTCCTCCCGAGATACGGAACCAGGATTAGGAGGTGGAAAATCAGCCATTTCAGATGTAGAATCCTTGGCCTTCTTAGATTGCAAACGCGTTTGAGGAGCAATCCTACAGGGGAAAACAGTTTGAAGTTTAGTCTTGGGAAATGAAAGATGTGGATGCATGCTAAAGCTGTAACTTTTGTGTTTTTGGGTTTTTTAATCTTTTCCTGCAAAACAAAATGTTAGCAGTCCCTTATTGCAATAATAAATGCTAGACACGAATTATTATGCATTCCCAACTATTTCTTGCAAAACATAGAGGTCAGTACTTTCTTTTGACTACAGGGAAGGTATATGTAAAAATATTGAATGGGACTATGACACTTATACGTGTAAACGTGAAAGGGCATGAAGAGACTTTCCCTGCGTTGGGTTAATCTGAGGCTGACCTATCCTAAGGTTACTCTCGCGGCTTTTCGGCATGAAGGTCCCCAAATCTTCGCAATCTACTCGTCTGAATCCTTTCGATTGGAGCGGATCTGGGTGGTGCGTTTCCTGAGCCATCTCCGGGGAGCAGCCCCTTCGAGTCCAGTAATAAGCAACCGACAGGTGTGCCTCAGGAGGAGGTACACTCTCAACATACATTCACATTCATCGTCCTCACCGTATGCAAATGATTACTTTAAAGTAAAGCAATTCCATTCAATCATTAATTCATTGGACAAAACACACATTCACACAACAACAAGTAAAACAGGTCAAAATATCGCATGTACATACACATTCATAAATTTTTTTAAAGGATAGGACAGCATCAAGATTTGAATGCGGCTTAAGCTCTCTAATGTCCCCAGCAAAGTCGCCAACTGTCGACGCCGGGAGGAATCGCTTTTGTGGTGATTATTACCCTTTCCAATTTTAGCCTTTTATTAGATGATATTTTTTGGAAAAGGTCAGCATGAATGTCGACGGGGTTTTGAAAGATCATTTTTTTATGATGAGCCAAGTTGACCAGAGTCGCCAGTTGGTATATTTGAATGGATGTACCAACTCATCCGAGTTTTGTTTTCATAAATCGCTGGCTCATATGTGACTCTGAATTAATTGGTCTGCAAACCAAGATTCATAGAGTTCGGGGGCTTGATTAAGTGAGGGGAAGGTGTTAGGCACCCCCCAACTTCCATGAAACACGGTTACCGCAATCTTGATGCTTTTCCTATCCTTTAATTCTTAAAATGTGTGTGTGTGTGTGCGTACGTGTGTGTCTATGTGAATGTTGTGGTGAGTTTGCATAAAGAAACCATTTGGGTTTTTATGAAAAGTCGTGTTTTATTTTTGAGAATACTTTAGAATATCTTTCGGCTTATATGAGAAAGAAATGTTTGATTTTAATTGTCAAAAGCTGTGAGATTTTCATTAGGTGTCGTTTTGGCAAAACAAGAGTTTTTTAAACCTTCGTCAAAATAGGAATCGAGACCTATACGTTACTTTCGTGAATGAAATAACGGGCAACTTCTAGGATCTCTTTAACCCTATGCACAAAGGTTTAATAAAACGTCATTTATTTTTATAAAACCATTTTTTGTGATGTTTTGAAAACGACTTTTCTTTAGCTTTCTCGTTTAACTAGGAATCGACATTCATTAGCACTCCCCATTTTAAGCCTCGTGGTGCTAATAACCTAATTTGATTAATTTTATGAAAATCTTCATCATTTTAGCTTTGAAATCAATTTTGTGTCATAAATCAAATCAAGCATTAAAATGCGTTGGGGCTATTCATGGGCATGTAAGCTATCAAAATAACCCCAAACGCCCACAATCGCATATTTCACTATCACGGGGCCTTAAACCCGACTTTCAACTTGATATCGTTTTAAGGCCCGACAATTACATATTTACAATCAAGGGTACATCGCCCCTAATACATACACCCAAAAATGTCCATCATCGGATTTGGACCACGGGGTCGCGTTCCTAGGCTCACATCCAACACTACTACACACCCACAAAATGGATAACACAACAATGAACAATACCGAATTGCCTAACACTTCACAATATCCTAAAATAGCAATTTAAATATACTACGCCTAATTCATTACCATGACGAACAAAAAATCACCAAATGGATATCATCGGACCATTAGGAAGAATTTTGTTCCGTTGGAACCCTCACTAATAATCCTGAATCCTCGTAACCTCAATAATATGCAAGAAAAACTACATTTAATATGGCCCAAATGATAAAACTTAACAAAATGATATGACAAAACTGCTATAGAAAGGGCTCTTTTTCACCTTGCACATGACACCACGATGCGTATAAACTCGTATATTGAATATGGTAGAAATTATATGTGATACAATCTAGCAAAAGGGGTATAAATCCTCACTTTTTTTCTCTCTTTTCTCTCCTTTCTCGCTACTATTTGCTGTTGGTTCTTCCTCTTTTCTTTCTTCTTCCGCTGCTGTGTAACTCCCTCCTGCTGAATGAAGAAATGCGCTGATAAAGACTGATTAGAGGCAGCCGCAGATCAGCCGCGGCTGGCCGCAGATTGATCTGCGGCTGGCCTCGGTTCCTACGCGCCCGCCGCGCACTTCAGCCGCCCGCCGCGCACTTCAGTTTATTTTAATCATTGGCCGCAGATCAATCTGCGGCTGGCTGGGCTAATTTTCTCGATTTTCATACCGCACCTCGATTCTCGTGTCGTACCATTGGTTTTTTCTGAAAGGCTTGTATTTTACAGTCCGGGAACCGCTGGGAAACGTGCCATATCATTTCGCTTTGATCATTGTCGTGTCGGCTTTGATCGCATGTCGTTGCGGTGGCTCTGAGTGTTCGTACTTTTGTCCACCCTTCGTTCTCGTAGGCTGGGACAATTGACGATTTTGCCCTCCTATTAGGGTTAGTATACGAAGTGCAAAATTTGGGTGTCTACAGTGGAATGTCATGTGCCATTGTAGAATACCGCGTGCTAATGTACTTTTATCACTGGGTATTTAAAGAGTTAAAAGTGATAGAACTGTTGATAATTTTTATTAAAAATATTATTTTTGTCGTTTTCTCCATCTGATATATTCTCGATAAAACGAATATTCGTCGATACAACGAATATTCCCCGACATACTTTTATAATTTGCATATATCACCATTAACTTTAACCTTTATCAATTTAACTTTTTTACTGTTTGATGAGCATGTTTTATATACACAAATTAGGTGCTTTTGAGCTTGATAATTTGTAAATCCTAAGTCATTTCGGTTGGTTTTATGTGTTTTTATCTTATTGTCATGTAATGTAGTTTTATATTGGTTTTATATGTTTTTGTATGCTTTTATATGTTTTTCATGTTGTTTTGTAGGAATGGAAATAAAAGCTCCTTGGAATTAATACCCATAACTTGCTTTTCGGTACTCTAGCTGCTTGTTTCCCAATTTCACCCATGATCCAATCCGAATCTCTCAAAACTCAAACAACGAAAGTTGTATATATTAATCTCAGCTTTCGAGAGCATCCAGAATCATCTAATTTGAAGTTCGTATGAGAGAGTTATGGCTATTTTACCATCGGATTTGGCATGTATTTTACATAGCAGTTGCTTCGGGATCAATTTGAGCCTTTCTCTGGACATTTTCTCGTCAAGATCCAGTTATGAAAGTTGTAGAGCTCTTTCTTAGCTTTCCATAGCCTATTTACACGCTTAAATCCGTGTTCAGACGAAGAAGTTATGGCCATTTTGCCATCAGAGGTCAAAGCTGAGTCGGGTTACAGCGGCTTTGGTGCGGGCGTGCGGGATTGGGTGCGGGCGCACGGCGCCTGGCACCAGGCAGCCAGCGCGCGCGCGCGCACGGCATGGGCGTGCCATGGGCGTGCGGCATGGCCAGGGGGCAGCGTGCGGGCGTACCAGGCGACGTGCGGACGCATCTGGGCGTGCTGAGTGCGATCTTTTGAGCTCTTAGTGCGATTCCAGCTCACTTTTGACCCAAAATCTGATGTGTGGCTAGGGTTTTTCATGGAGGCACTATATAATATTTCATTGGGGCTTCATATTTCATAACTAGGGATTGGGAGGCTAGACTAAAACATTAAAATAGAGAGCAAAAGTGCTGCAATACAAGGAAGATTCAGCAAAAGCCAAAGAACCAAGAAGGAAAGGTTTGTCAAAGAGATATTTAGACCTTGGGAGGCTACACATACTTCATCAAGAAGAGCTTGGGGGCTGCAATTCAAGGAAATTTCCAGCAACAAGCTATGGAGCAAAAAGAGAAAAGAATGCCAAAGGAAGAGGAAAAGCTAGAGATTGTCATCAACCAAGCAAACAACATATGAATATCTTCTAAATGGGTTTTATCATCTCTTTCTTTCCTTTGAATTTGTAATTCTAATTTATGATGAACACCATGTGTTTGATGTTTTGCTTAGCTACCATGAACTAGACCTTAATTTCTAAGATTTCAATGGAACCCAACACATAGTTTGAATTGACTTCTCTCTCTTTGTTATTAATTATTCATTTGTGAATTGTATGTCATAATTTATGCTTCATATATTAATTGCTTAGCTCGTAATTACCGTGGGAACCTATATGAACTTGACGAACGGATTATAGTGTTTAGACCTTGTTATGATATCATGCGAGAGTTAAAGATTGTTGTGGGTAATTAATTGAGATTTAGTGACGTGTGTCTTGTTGATTATCCTCAATAATAGGTAACTTGATAGTATTTAGATTAGACCTATACCTAGATACCGTGTGCAACCAATGGAGAATCTATTCTTAATGACTTCCTATGTGAAAGTTGATAATTGAAAGGACGTTTAATGAGATTTAGTGACACGTGTCTTGTTATTGTTCTTGAAATTGGTCTCTTAATAGTGTGTAGGATAGACATATACCTACATGCCGCATTAGGAAGATTCGAATTTGACCATCGACAGAGGCTTATAAGTAGCTTTGATTTCTCGGTTGGCAATTCTATGTTGTTAATTAATTCAAATGAGAGAGTTAGGATATTCAAATGAAGTGTTGGGGGAAATTGCAATCTTAGACTTCTTAACATTAGATTTCATTGTTTTAACGCTTTCCATAGATCTTAATTATTACCAAACAACAAAATAAACTCAAATCATCATTTATCTAAATAAAATTGAGACGATATATAGTTGATACTTGGGATACACTAGAACAATTCCATGTGGGTTCGACAACTCTCTTATCATTATATTACTTGTTGACCGCGTATACTTGCGCGTATTTTTCGGTTGTGAAATCGACCAACAAGTTTTTGGCGCCGTTGCCGGGGAATTGTTCTTCTAGTGTTTTCCAATATTAATGACAATCGAATTGGTCTTAATTTAGACTTGTAAATAATTTTCTTATTATTATTTTGTTTTGTTTTGATTTTGTTTTCAGTTAATGGATGAGCATAACTATCAATGGGATTATGAGGGGACGACACAACCAAGTTCGTCAAAACTTCTTGAGCAATTGCAAGAACAAGTTGCAACGCTTTCAAGGGCTATTGACACTCTTAAAGGCCAATCCACTCAAAATGCCTACAGTCAGAATCAAGCTGACTACTACCCAAACTACTATCAACCGGGTTGGCAACATCATCCAAGCTTTTCTTGGGACAACAGTCAAGATCAATGCTTTGATCCAAGTCTCTCATACCATTCAGAATTTTCATTCCAACCTCCACCATACCATGAGGATACATCTAATGTGGAGGAGATTCTTCCCTTGTTCATTGAGAAACAAGAATTGTTACGAAACCTCGAGAACCAAATGGCACAACTTGTCGAGGCAGTGCTTATTCACCCGCAAAGCACCTTACCTTGTATTACACAGATTAACCCTATAGAGGAAGGTGAAGAGCAATGTACGGTGAATTCGCATAGTTGTGACAAAGCGGAAAGAAGGAGGGAGGAGCTCATGGCTCATATCTCTCAAAATGAGGTTAGGTTGGCAAATATACAAGCTTCAGTGCAGAGCATCATGAACTATGTTGCCAATTCTTACATTATTCACCCGCAAAGCACCCTACCTAGCTATACAAAGATCAACCCCATAGAGGAAGGTGAAGAGGAGTGCTTGGTGGATGATCAAGAAAATGGCGCGGAGTCGCACGAAGCTATTATTGAAAATTTTGAGAGTGAACATCCTATTGTGGATGATAATTCTGAGGTTGCTGAGACGAGGAGCATGAATGGGGATCATGGAAAGGAAATTGAAGACCAAGAAGTCACATTCGAGGTTTTCAAACCCATCGAACACCTATTGGTTCATGAAGAAGATCTTCATGTCGATCTTGACATAAGTGCAATAATTGATGATGCGGATGAGGAAAGCTTCTTCTTGCCATCGGTTGAAACGAAGTTTGAAGGTCACCAACCAAGCATGCATGCCATGCAAATCAAAGAAAGAACAACGAGGCGGCATGCAATGGTCAATTTTGCGATTGAGCCGGATTGATGGGAAATAAAGGAGTCGGGCTAACGACTTTAAACCAAGCACCTCTTGGGAGGCAACCCAAGTTTAGTGTTTTGTTTTTATTTTTGTTTGATTGCATTTTAGTGGTTTAATTGTATTTTAATTTCTTTAGTCATTTGCTTTCAGGTACGCTCCCAACTTAGAAGTATTGAAAGATGATATCAATGGCGCTTGACACGGTTTCAGGGAAGTCTTCTATTTTAATTTTTCCTATATCAGACATTGAGGACAATGTCAAGTTTAAGTTTGGGGGTAGTACTTCGTATTTGTGTGTTTTTAATTTAGTTTTTATATGATTTAAGTTATGTGTTTTTGTTCAAAAAAAAATTCATTTATTTTTAGGATGTGTCCCTTGAGCATTGTTTTAATTTGATTTGAACCATAATCCATGGTCTATGATAATGGCTTGTTTGAAGAGAATCTAACTCATGAGACGTAGACAATTGTTGCTTAATCTTTGTGCTTATCGTTCATTGGTTATTATTTTGCTTATGCGTCCTTTCACTTTTATGCACTTACCCATGAGTATTAAACTAGTTGTATGTTTAGTGAAGGCTTTTATAACCGAATGCTTGTGGGAAATATCTATAAACTCTAGAACTCGTTTAAACATCACTCGAAGCAAGGTGTCTAAATTTGTTATGCTTGAATTGATGGTCATGTGGTGAGTTGAGATGGAGCGTAAAACGCACTCACTCATGGACACATGCGTAGGAGAGATAGAGCGTAAAACGCACTCTCTTATAATTTGGATTAAAGAAAGAAAATTGTTGTATTGCAAATCTTGCAGGGGGTTGAGGTTGAGCGTAAAACGCACTTGCCCATATGAGCGTGCTTAAGGATTGAGATGGAGCATACAATGCACTCATCTAGAGCCCTTGGTTCTCAAAATTTTTGGAATTGTGATTTTACTCACACACACACACGGAAGGGGCCTTAAGAAAAGTGTGACTAGCTAATTGAAATTTTAGACTTGCAACGTTTTGTTTGTTCTCTTGAGTTCCATGTGTTGATGCCTTTGAGACCATTGGTGGATTATTAATTCATCGCTCAAGTTATGTTGTATTTGAAGTGTTTGAAGTATGTAGTTTAGGTTTGTTTTGCTTGAGGACAAGCAAAGATTTAAGTTTGGGGGTATTTGATGAGTGTGTTTTATATACACAAATTAGGTGCTTTTGAGCTTGATAATTTGTAAATCCTAAGTCATTTCGGTTGGTTTTATGTGTTTTTATCTTATTGTCATGTAATGTAGTTTTATATTGTTTTTATATGTTTTTGTATGCTTTTATATGTTTTTCATGTTGTTTTGTAGGAATGGAAATAAAAGCTCCTTGGAATCAATACCCATAACTTGCTTTTCGGTACTGTAGCTGCTTGTTTTCCAATTTCACCCATGATCCAATCCGAATCTCTCAAAACTCAAAGAACGAAAGTTGTAGATATTAATCTCAGCTTTCGGGAACATCCGGAATCATCTAATTTGAAGTTCGTATGAGAGAGTTATGGCTATTTTACCATCGGATTTGGCATGTATTTTACATAGCAGTTGCTTCGGGATCAATTTGAGCCATTCTCCGGACATTTTCTTGTCAAGCTGCAGTTATGAAAGTTGTATAGCGCTTTCTTAGCTTTCCATAGCCTATTTACACGCCTAAATCCAAGTTCGGACGAAGACGTTATGGCCATTTTTCCATCAGAGGTCAAAGCTGAGTCGGGTTACAGCGGCTTTGGTGCGGGCGCGCGGGATTGGGTGCGGGCGCATAGTGCCTGGCACCAGGCAGCCAGCGCGCGCGAGCGCGCGGCATGGGCGTGCCATGGGCGTGCGACATGGCCAGGGGGCAGCGTGCGGGCGCACCAAGCGGTGTGCGGGCGCATCTGGGCGTGCTAAGTGCGATCTTTTGAGCTCTTAGTGCGATTCCAGCTCACTTTTGACCCAAAATCTGATGTGTGGCTAGGCTTTTTCATGGAGGCACTATATAATATCTCATTGGGGCTTCATATTTCATAACTAGGGATTGGGAGGCTAGACTAAAACATCAAAATAGAGAGCAAAAGTGCTGCAATACAAGGAAGATTCAGCAAAAGCCAAAGAACCAAGAAGGAAAGGTTTGTCAAAGAGATATTTAGACCTTGGGAGGCTACACATACTTAATCAAGAAGAGCTTGGGGGCTGCAATTCAAGGAAATTTCCAGCAACAAGCTATGGAGCAAAAAGAGAAAAGAATGCCAAAGGAAGAGGAAAAGCTAGAGATTGTCATCAACCAAGCAAACAACATATGAATATCTTCTAAATGGGTTTTATCATCTCTTTCTTTCCTTTGAATTTGTAATTCTAATTTATGATGAACACCATGTGTTTGATGTTTTGCTTAGCTACCATGAACTAGACCTTAATTTCTAAGATTTCAATGGAACCCAACACATAGTTTGAATTGACTTCTCTCTCTTTGTTATTAATTATTCATTTGTGAATTGTATATCATAATTTATGCTTCATATATTAATTACTTGGCTCTTAATTACCGTGGGAACCTATATGAACTTGACGAACGGATTATAGTGTTTAGACCTTGTTATGATATCATGCGAGAGTTAAAGATTGTTGTGGGTAATTAATTGAGATTTAGTGACGTGTGTCTTGTTGATTATCCTCAATAATAGGTAACTTGATAGTATTTAGGATAGACCTATACCTAGATACCGTGTGCAACAAATGGAGAATCTATTCTTAATGACTTCCTATGTGAAAGTTGATAATTGAAAGGACGTTTAATGAGATTTAGTGACACGTGTCTTGTTATTGTTCTTGAAATTGGTCTCTTAATAGTGTGTAGGATAGACATATACCTACATGCCGCATTAGGAAGATTCAACTTTGACCATCGACAGAGGCTTATAAGTAGCTTTGATTTCTCGGTTGGCAATTCTATGTTGTTAATTAATTCAAATGAGAGAGTTAGGATATTCAAATGAAGTGTTGGGGGAAATTGCAATCTTAGACTTCTTAACATTAGATTTCATTGTTTTAACGCTTTCCATAGATCTTAATTATTACCAAACAACAAAACAAACTCAAATCATCAGTTATCTAAATAAAATCGAGACGATATATAGTTGATACTTGGGATACACTAGAACAATTCCCTGTGGGTTCGACAACTCTCTTATCATTATATTACTTGTTGACCGCGTATACTTGCGCGTATTTTTCGGTTGTGAAATCGACCAACACTGTTTAGAATAATAATCATAAAGAAAATTAAATTTTTATTCCCCGACATACTTTTATAATTTGCAAAGCTAGTTTAAGTTTATTGAGAGTTATGCATGTTACAATTTCAGGTCAGATTTTAGGATTTATGACCTAAGTTAGTTTAAGTTTCTTTTTTGATTTTTTTTATTTTTCTTCAAAGTTTTTCCATGATCTAAGCCATATACTACCAAGATTTAACATATTTAAATGTAAATAATTGTGATTCATATTTATTAACATAACCCTAGATCTTTTACAGGAAAATTGAATAAATGAAGAGGTTTAAGGTTTATAGCTTCTTAGCTTAGCTTTACAATTGTGACACCCCCAAATTTAGGTCTCAAACATCCGGACTCGATCATCACGATCCAATATAAACATTCATCTCTAAACAACATATAATAACTAAATGCAGAATAAAATAGACGTATGTCGTTCATTCAAAAAGTGTTACTAGTCCTAAGATACGAAAACCTTAATACAGGAATACAAACATACCCTAGTACAGTACTTAGGGTTCAAATAACAATAACAGTTAATTAACTACGCCTGAAACAAAGTACAGTCACTAGAAGTCTAATACTTCATCTTTTCCTTGCCCTTGCCTTTACCTAGGGTCTCGGGCTTAACTGCAATAAGGTTCATGATATAGCAAAGGTGAGCAACTAGTTTGCTTAGCAAGTTTAAATAGCAACAACGAATGATATATGTCATGAATGAAAGAGATATCTGAAAATAATTCAACAATAAGAATAATGAAAGAAAGAATAATAATTGCTTTTAGAATAAACGATAGTCAACATAGACCATGAACAATAAACTTCCAATGGAATCAATAGCTGATTGACCTTTTGGTTACTGACTCATAAATACGTACTTGAGGGGATCAGCCTCATGTATACTATGTGTATGCATAACATTTAATTTATGTTCTTGTATCTTATATTTAGATACGTGGGGTACTTCCCTATATTTTGGGGTGTTCATACTAGTCCAAGAATCCGCACCTTCAAATGCTTTAGAAAGCTTTTAAATTATTACACATGCATATGTCCAGCCGAACAATGGCTTAGACTCAACTATGAACGGTTCTTAAATAGTAGAACTTTAAATAAGGTACGAGTCAAAGACTATACAACTCAGATGTACGGAGTGGGAGTCATAATAATACCGAGGTGGAATAATTGTAAGGTAATTGTGACAACCCGAATTTTCGAAAATAATTATAATAAGAATTTTATATAGAATAATTCTTATTATGATTTGAGTTTGAATATAAATATGTTATATATATTTATGTGATTTATTTGGTGAGCTTAATATGTATATATAAATGTGAAATATATACATAGATTCAGAATGAATGCGTTACTAGTTAATAATTGTAACGATCGCGAGCCGTGGGTAGCTTGGTAATACGAGCTTATGGATATTATTGAATAAAATAAACTTTTATTAATAAGATTATGTGTTAAGCATTTAAAGATTATATTGTGACCTAGATTATGTGTAGGCGATGATTGGTATGTATAAAAGTGTTCGTATAAGCTAATTTGGTGATTTCGAGAAATAGCGCTGGAATACCATTTATTGGATTAAATAAATAGTTGAAGGATAATATTATTGAACGAGTTATTTGTTATAAAGATGCTAACCCGAATTATGGGTGGGATATATGTGCTATGATGTATATGATTATCGGGAGTTAATCGTGAAGAGTAGCGATCGCGAATCATGAACACCCTTGTAATTTGGGTTTATTAATATTATTAAATGGATTAAATATTATTTTTATGTGACGTGTTTTAAGGTTATTGTATAATCTGGATGATGTCAATGTATGAATTTTTATGCGTTGTTGAACCGTAGAAGTGAATACTTGATTTTGCGAAATATCGCAAAATCACTATTCACGAGCACGTTTCCCGAGGTATTATTCACGCCCGAATATTTTTACGTCTTTTTCGGTTTCTATTAATTTTGTTAAGACGTGTATGCGATTGAATAATTTTTCCCAGCATCAGAAATTATTTTTGAGCTGATACGTGATTTTATCTGTATCCAAAATGTATTGTATGGGTGTTCCGAATAAATTAACAAAATCCCATAATTTTTATTTTTACCCTAACAAACCTCCATAACTTTCAAGAAGTAAGAAACAAGTGGTAATCTCTTTTTCCACCATCTTTCCTTTATTTTTGAGTTTTTCAAGCTTTTGTGATGGGTTTTGATTATTCTGGAGATTTTCTATTGTTGTTGTTGGTTGTGAACGGTTTTACATGTTGATTAGAGGTTATAGAAATCATTAATAACATGAAAGTGGAACAAGAACAAAGAAAAATCCATACCTTTGCTTAAAGAGGATGAACATTGGACAAAAATGGAACTTTGGACCTTTGAACGAATTTTAGAGGATTTGGAACTTAGATTCCGTGTTGTTTTAATTTGTTTTATGTTATAGAACTGTAGTTCCATGGGTTACGAAGCTAACCCAACTGGAACGAATTAAAAAGAAGTTAAAACGAAGATTTTGATGATGATTTTGGTGAAGAACACCAAGAACACGAAAATAGAGCGTGAGTTGATACTTTGGCCTAAGATTTGGCCATGTTAATATCAATGGATAGCTTTGAATTTTTGATATGTTGTAGCTCTATGTCTTAGGAGTCCATAGAGTCCTAAATGGACCAATTTGAATGTGTATAGAAGGAGTTATGGTGGTTGGAGCAAGATAGGTCTAGAACACGAAGAACAGAGCATGAAACCAAGCTCGGGCGTAGCTACGCCGGCTTTACGCCGGATTACTGCACTTGGGCGTAATGACGCCGGTCATAGGCATGTTTTGGGCGTAGCTACGCCGGGCCAAGTTTAGGCCAGAATCAGTTTTGACGTCCTTTACTAAAATAGGTGATTCAAGATGATTCAGAAAGAGGAAGAGTAGACCTACAACTTTCCTTCTTTGAGTTTTTCAATTTGAGGTCTGTAGCATGGCCTAAATTGGCCATTTATAGGACGGATGTGTAATTGGAGGCAATTGGAGGGTGTCGGGTATGCGCGTAAGCACATGTAATGCTCCCGACAATGTAAAATGATGTTCTAAGTTTTAAAACATGAATGTTATGTATTATAATGATACTCATCATTAACCAATGAGTATTAGATAAATCGTATGGGCGGGTTAGGCGTACGCAATTGCGTGTTGCTTGGGCGTTCGAATAGGCAAGGTTGGCGTACGGACGCGCAAGCGTCATAATGCCATAACTAGTGTGTATAATCTTGTTTACTATTATGTTTCTAATAATAATGGAATATTATAGAGTGTTGTAACCCAACGTATGAGCATACTAAACACGTGCAAAAGAAGCGAATTAGGCGTGTGACGTTTAAACGTCGAAACGCCGAGTAAAGTGTTAATGAAGTTAAATAGTGTTTCGACTTAAACAAAATGAACATCATAATGGAGGTGAATTATATTAATGTGAACCAGTATATGAAGCCTTTTTAGTGGCTGATTGGTGTTTTATTGTTAAATAAATTGTGTAGGATATTTGAAGGACGAGCCATCATAATTTGGCAAGGAACGCTTAAAGGCAAGTTCTTTCAGTAACTTGTTGACTTGTCTAAATGTATTGATATACATGACTTGGTTACTAAATCTTTTACCATTATGTGGATTATATGCGAGCATGATTAAAGTGTGCACAATATGCAATTATGTGACTACATTGTTCTATGTGGGACTTAAATTATTGTAAATATACAATGTGAGATGCATGAGGTATGCTATGAGATGTATGATACATATATATAGATGAATTGCATAAGATTTATAATGCATGAGTAAGACGCCTAGTATGAGAATCATGATGCATGGATAAAATACAAACTTATGTATTACGTGAAGCATGAAATGTGAAAACTGTTAGATCTTGCTGAGCCGTCGTGCTCATTCTTGCAAAAATAAAACTTTTGCAGATTTACGATGCAATGCGATTATCTTGATATCGTGATGATAAGGATTAGAGGCGCATAGAAATAGGACGGTTGCTAAATGTCCCTTTATTGTAATTATTTAGTTGTGATGACGGTATATGATATACGTGAATTTGACTGTGTAAACCTTTAGTTAACAATGAAGGTTATCCATTATAGTATTTAAGATGTGATTATGTTAGTTACTTGTTATAGTAAACTACAAGGATGACGATGTTGTATAAAGGACACTTTTATAATGAATGTATAGTTGTTGAATAACATTGTAAATATTCAAGGATTGAATAAAGTCAGAATTTGAACCTTGCATTCACATAGCTTATTTTGTAAATGATTATGGTATTTATTCAACCTTGATCATAAGTGTATTATTAAAGGTCTTCGTGCCTAGGACTACACTAGGATATGTTGTAATATTATTATAATTGCGTTAATGTAGTAAGCCTTATTGTATGGGTAATACTGTGATGTGCCAGAATCGGGTTCAAGGTAGGACCCGAGTTTCAGGGACATTACATGTAAACCTTTCTAAATTATTAATATATGATTATTTATTCCGCATTTAGTTAGCATATATTGCTTGAAGGTGTTTGGATGTTGTAGATCGTGAGCACCAAGCTCGGGTATTTGGTACCTAAATTTGGGGGCGTTACAGTAATTAAACCACTTAAAGCATGCTTGGAAATAAAGTTCAAGTTTAAATAAATAACTTGCACCATAAATCGAGTATTAGCTTTTGATTCAAGGAAACTTACTCAAATATCGAGTTTAAGATAGGAGACTTACAATATAAGATCAGTTTAGAAAACTTGCACAAAGTAAAGTTTCATTAGAAGGGAACTTGCACAACTAAAGAGTGACGTTCAGAAACTTGCCTGACTGCTCAGCTACAATAATCTAACTTTAGTTAAATTGCTTTGAAATGACCTAGCATTAATAAGTCGGTCTCTCAATTTGTACAGTATAAACTGGTATTAGTTCACACTTACAAGAATTCGATCATCAGGTAAGTCTAACACATAATTCACGTAAGTCGATTTACTATGACTGAGTCTATAAACATCTAATCCTGTCTTAAATTAATAACTTTAGAATATCTAGTTTATATGCATCAACATAGGCTTGAACACATAGCACCTTAATTTAATCATGCAATACAGCTTAAGACACACGTATACACATGCTGCAAGGTTCTGTCCATAGGTTAAAACAACCAGGTGACACTGATAACCAGCGCGGCAGCTCTAGTTTTAAGCTTAGGAGTGGCGTAGCCGCGCCACTCACTGGTCAGACCAGGAATGAAATTTCATTCTGCTTGAATCCGAGCTTGCTTTCTAGCATACATGCTATTGATATTAATCAAATACACATGCTCATAAGGTTATTAACTTGAGTTTGAAACCTAGCATGCTCATTCTAAATCCAATTCAAAGTTATATGGTTTTATGTTGAAAATTTCTATACCTTAAGCTAATCAAGTCCATGTTACAAGGGATCAACTATTATAGTCACAACACCACATAGTGAGGCTAAACAATACTTAATATGCATGCTTGTATGTAAACAACTCATGTATACTTCGTTCACATAGTTTACATTTGGAACTTCATCCTTTTGAACATACTTGCACAAGTCGAAACTATGTTTAGCTAAAGGGTGCTCATGTTAAACATGTCTAGAGGCATAATGAATCTTATTATTCATGTTTGCATGATCAAAACGTAAGTCACACAGTGATTGGCGATGTTAGCCTTCAAACTTCTAAGTTTTCTTTAGAAATCACGCTAAGTCAACTAAGGCAACTTCGTACATACAAGGTAACTTGAAATCATTACTCACATTCATTTGAACACATATTTAAGCCACATACACATGCTCAAATGGTCAGAATTTAAAAGACACGTTTTGTCAAGTTTATTTCAAAGTTCTAAGTTTTCTTTAGAAAACACATACTAGAACAACGTACGCAACTCATGGTATTCACATGGACATTAGGTAACATGGCAAACCTATTTTCATGTCTGAATGGACTGATCTAAAATGCTCAAAACAGCATAACAACAACAACAAAAATTGGTAGCCAGCGCGGCCGCGCTGGTTTTAGCCTTGGGAGTGGCGCAGCCGTGCCACCCCTACAGAAACTCACGAATGGCTCTGTTACTGCATAATCATACCCTTCTTATGGCCTAATCATTCTAAATGCAAATCAGATCAATCATAGTGAGTTTATTACACTCATACACAATCGAGATAGCAACATTACATCAATTAACAACTAATTAGCAGATCATGGATTCCTTAGAATTTTGATAGACTACAGCATTAAGAACACAAGTGGCGAATTTTACCTCCTATGAAGCTAAATTGATACTCCTAGATTGCTTAATTGCAGATTTCTAGTACTTCCCAGTAGCACTCATCCTCTATATGAACTTACAGAAGATTTACCAAATGGATCTGTGAAGGAAAAGGTCTCAATTTATAGAAACTCAATAACCAGACAAAGCCTTTGTCCAGAAATTAAAGAACCAACGTAAAAGGGAAGAGGCTGCCGGGTAAAGAAGATTTGGTAGAAAGCTGGGTATTCTCACATCAACCCACACCCCCTTCATCATCTCCCCATCTGATACAAGCAAGCTTAGGCTAGACATGATGTCTATAAGCGGCTGAGGAAAAGAAGGGACATGATTCCCACTGTTCCCATCAGTTAAATTAGATTTTCAATTCCCTCTCCCTTTTCCTGACACGGCTGATGAATAAATAGGATATGTCCCAAAATTATTATCCCAATATATTGCTACTTAGTTAAATAAATTACACCATTAAAATTCCATTTAATCTACTATACATTAATTCCCCAATCGGTGATTAAATAAAAGATTGAATTAATAAATTAAATAATTAATCTAGTCCGTTAGTATTAAATTACTAAATAGACTATTAAATATTAATATTAATATTGCTCACATTTATTAATAATTATATTAATTAATTTATGCATTCCTCCACTATATTCAAGTAAATTGAATATTTAATTAATAGACAACTTTATCGATTCTTTTGATATTAAACCTTAGGGCTAGTCCACTAATTTAATTAAACCATTAGTGACTCCCTTTAATTAATCCTATTAGTTACGCGCAATCAAATAATCACATAACCAATTAATCGCACAAGATTTTAAATAAGCATCCAAAACTAACTCATTAAAAATTAAATTTTATATGTAATTAATAATGGAGTTTAAAAATTCTCGGTCATTAC
>CM068382.1:43307042-43347052 GCA_034770075.1 Aralia elata
AATTAGGGTAGCCCATTTCCTTTCTCCTACCGAGTCGGATCTTTTCATACTAGTAAAACATTTGGGGATTTAGCAATCAACTAGACCTAGCCTCAAGTCAGGAAGAAACGGGAGAAAAAGAGAGGGGTTAAGCTGAGAAAGGAGGGATTCTAGCCCTAGGTTCCACAGTCCTAGCCTCTCAATCGAATGGGATGGATGAAGGAGAGCTGGCGTCGGCGTGTGAGGACGTTGAGGGACCGGCGGCATAGACGGGAAGGCACAACGACCGGCGGATAACCCAAGGTTCGAGGCGAACAAAGCAAGAAGCTCAGGGACCGGTGGCTAAACAAGGACCGAGGCAAGCGCTGGGAGATTTGACCGGCAGGAATGCGCGGCTCAAGGGGCTGCCGACTGAACGGATGGGGCTTGACGCGGACAACCGACCACCCACTCCCATCCTACCGTTGGTCCTTGCTCGACCAATTAAGGTATTGCCCAATAATTGGGTAAAATTCCCTCTATAAATTGAAACCCCCCACACCCTAAACCGAGCTGCTAGAAATTTCAATTAAAGAGAGAAAAGCAAATCGCAAAGAAGAGGGAAGTAGGGGAACTAGCTGCGGATGCCCTCTAATTCCGTTGCCTATTTTGGAAGAAGAAGAAAGACTGCAATTCGGTCGGTAGCAAGGTATACCAGTGAGCGACTGAGTTGCCTTATATATATATATATATATATATATATATATATATTTATTTTTTTTCCTTCTGTGATTGGGTTGTATTACACGTTGTATGGTATTGTTCTGTGAATTGGAAAATTGTAGTGTGTTAATTCATGATTGGAACTCTGTACTTTGGAATCCTAGGAAATTTTGACAGTTAATTGTGTACTGCGTTAGGATAGTAATGTATGCACCTTGTGGTAATTGCAGGCTTTTGCTCTGTTTGGTGATTTCATAAACTGTCAATGCACATTTGCTTATAGGAATCAATTGTTAGTCTATCATATGTTGGAATTATGGCTGGTAATAGGTACTGAAAATCATGTGTGTCGACGAACTTTTGTAGAACTTATATTGCTCACCATATGTTTGTGTGAACCAGTCTTATTTTTCTTTCTTCTTGGTTAAGTGTATATTCAGCAAACTGGTTGTACGGTTAGAGCCCAATTATTTTTCTGTGTTAGTGGTTGGGCTGATTCACAGAACTGAAACCAATAGTGTGGCTATGGTTACTGCTAGCACAAAGCTTGTTGGTAAGGGCCTAAGCTTATGGGTGTGTGTCTGTGTGCAGTATAGGCTGCATGAACGCCTTAGGCAGTTGGGTAATTAAAGTGTTATTATCATCTAACTATATTTTTAGTATTATCCAAGTGGGATACAAAGTTGTTTTTTTTTATGAATGAAAGCTAAGAATAAAGTCAAATTAATTATTTATTATTAATAAATAATGATAATGATTAATTATTATTTAATTAGTATTAAATAATAAAGGTAACGACTAATTAATTATTACTTAATTAATATTAAATAATAATTAAAGATAAAATAAGAGTAAGAATAAAGATCATTATTACTCAGTGTCAGATAATAAATATTTAATTATATTTAATTAATATTAAATAATAATTAAGTATGAATAAAGTTAATAAAATAATTATTTAGTATTTATCAATAGATAATAAATAAAGATAATAAATATTTAATTATTATTTGACTAATATTAAATAATAATTAAATATGAACAAATTTGTAAGTTAATTATTTATTATTTATCAATAAATAATAAACAAAGATAATGAATATTTAATTATTATCAATAAGAATAGAATTAATACATTAATTATTTATTACTTATTAATAAGTATTAAATAAAGATAATCAATATTTAAGTATTAATATTAAGTAATAATAATTAAGTATGAATAACATCAATAAATAATTAGTTAATATCTAATTAATAACAAATGACAATTAAGTACGAATAAATAAATTATTTATTATTTGGCATTAAATATTAATAAAGATATTAAATATTTAATTATTATTTAATTAATATTCAATAATAATTGAGTATGAATAAAGTTAATAAAATAATTATTTATTATTTATCAATGAATAATAAATAAAGATAATAAATATTTGATTATTATTTAACTAATAATGATTAAGTATGAGTAAGTTAATTATTTATTATTGAAATAATAAGAACTTAATTATTATTTAATTAACATTAATAATAATTAAGTATGGGTAGAGTGATACATTAATTATTTAATTATTGTTAATGAGGAATAAGGAAAATAATTTCGTAATTACCCTTGAAAGTGAATAGTAGCTAAGGGTGAATAAAAGCTTAAATAACCTATTTAATTGTTATCACCGTTAGTTAGTAGTACAGTAATCAATTTATTATTTACTTTTATAAATGATAAATAGAGATGTAACCAAATAGAATAGACATTAAATTTGGATACTATTAGGTCACAATGCACTGGCAAGATTATTATTTATTGGGTTACTAAATGTTGCTAACTTGGGAGTCCAATTAATAAATAAGCATGATTAGTCGTTTGAAATAAAGGTCATTAATTAATTTCTGATTAGGTAATGTTGGATAATAACTTAATGTTAATGGAGTTAATAAAGAAATGTGAATTGTTTACCTGCTAAATAAATAGCATAAGTAATGTATCGATATACAGTTATACAATGCTAATGGACAAACCGACTTTATCAACTGATAGGTTATCCAAGATCAATTAGTTAAAGCTAAAATTTATCTGTAGCTGAGGAAACAGGCAAGTTCTATCTTACTCAACTTTTACATTGAGCAAGTTCTTTATATCGAAACTTTAACTGTAGCAAGTTTCTTTTCATTCGAGCAGGCTACTATCGTACTGTAGCTTGAAAGTTTATTCTAAGAATGCTTAAGTGGTTTAATTAATTTATAGTTATTCCACATCTATGATATTATTGACAATCGCATTCGATGCATTTGAATTCGTACATTTATTAAAGTTTCGAAATTCACGAACTATTCATGATTAAGTTTGAACCCTTGTTCGGTCAGGCAAGTATGCGAGAATTTATAAAAGCTATCCGAACCAATCAATGGTGAAGATTCTTAGACTGAATGAACACCCCTTTTTATTATAGGGGAGTACCCCAGGTACCGTATATAAGGTACAACTAGCAGAGTTAAATGTTATGCATACACATAGCGTACGCGAGGCTGATCCCCTCAAGTACTTATTCTGTAGCCAGTAACCAGAGGGTCAACTAGCTATTGACTCCTTTGGAAGTTATTGTTCAAAGTCTACTTGACTATCAATTGTTTTAAAAGCATTTATTATTCCTGCTTCTGATAATTATATTGTTGAATTCTCTTTCTATATTCCCTTCATCATGATATATCCTTTATTGTTGTACTTTAAACTTGCTGAGCAAACTCGTTGCTCATCCTTGCTATATCATGACTTCCATTGCAGCTAAACCCGAGACATCAGGAAAGAGCAAGGGTAAAGAAAAGATGAAGTGATAGGCTTCACGTAGCTGATTTTACTTTATGTTTAGTTAATTATTATAAATGTAATTTAAACCCTGATATTATTTGGGGTACGGATTTGTGTTAAGTATTTAAGGTTATTGTATCTTGGGACTAGTAACACCTTTGTAATGAACAACATGTGTTTATTATATTCCGTATTTTAGTTACCATATGTTGTTAGAGGTGAATGTTTATATTGGATCGTGATGACCAGATCCGGGTAGTTGGAGACCCGAATTTGGGGGTGTCACAAAAGTCTTGAGAGACTAACTTATAAACTAGCAAAACATTTGCCTATATAGCTAGCTCCCTCCATTTTCCCCACTTTACCAATAAAAATCAAAAAACCAAGTAAGGAGGAGAGAGAGAAAATCTCGATAGCCACATATAGAGAGAAGGAGAGTGAGCTCAATCAACCAAGAAGGAAGAATAAGAAGATTAAAACCAAGAGGAGCAACTACAACAACTAGGTATAAACCCTAATTCATTTCAAAGATTAAAAATCTTTCTTTTATGAAAATAATTAGGTATTATGTATGCTTAAACTTATTTTGAAGATATATATGTTATGATACCATAGATCATGGAGGAAAAGTTGAAAATATAAGAAAAATAAGGAAGAAGCATGAACTAGTTAAGAAAACCCTAAACTAGTTCCTACAAAATATTTCTATGGATTAAATATGTATGTATATGAATTTGCACATGTTAAGAGTAAATAATAATATGTTAGGGTGTGATAACATGAACTATAACAAAAGAATCAAAGATCCTACAAAACACAAGAAAAAAATAGTAAAACAAACTTTGTTTTCATTTTCAGCAAAATAGGGTAAAAATCCTAAAACAGAGCCTAATTTTGTAACGATTAGAACTTTTAGTGTATTTAGACTTTTTGAGTAACATTTATTGGGATGGATAACTCTGTAAATTAGCTAAAATCCTGCACAGATTTGAGGCCTAAATTCCTTGTAAATTATTTTTGGTGAATTTTCTAACAAAATAAAGCAGATTGGGTAACTTTCTGACCTAGTTTTTCAAAAGAATGTTCTGGATAATTAATAAAAGAGATAAAATCAGGGCTTTTAGGGTATGAAACTGATAGTATAAGGTGTATTTTGGCCCAAGAATGAACATAAACGAACTTGTAATGAAGGAGTTATGACTAAAATAAAATCAGGATTTTTAAAATTAAAACAGTTATAACTTGAGTCCTATCACTCAGTTGGAGATGAAATTTTGTGTAAAAATGTATTTTAATGCAAGGAAGATACTCTCCAAACTTCATAATTTTTGGACTTAATTTTGAATTTTAAAAATTTTACAAATTTGGACAAAAATAGGTTTAAAATAAATATTAATAATGCTGGGATAAATCTAGAAAAATTAAAAATTATCTAAAATATAATTACCTAGGTAGGGTTGGAAGGATGAACAGTAATAAAATGGTTAAAGTGGTTTAATGGACAAAATAAATTATAAAAATTTTTGAAAAATTAATTAAAGAAAGACCAGAAAAAATGTAATATATTTTACCGGCTAAATTCTGCCAAAATAGAATGTATAAGGCTATATGAACGATAAATAAACACTGTAATGAGATTATAAATGGTGTAAGAAGGTACCCAAAGATAAATTTTCGATACTTCAAAATATCGAAACAAAGTTACAAATAGTTACTGATGATAACTATTAATTAATTAAATAAATTCTTATGGATGGTATAGGTTACTGTTTGGAGACGGAAAATAACCTAAACGAGAAAAGTACGCTCAAAACAGGTAAGTTCTCGCACTTCTGTGCATTTGCAATTCGTTCTTCATTGAACTATAATTTATTCTGTAGTGCTTCTTGAACCGTCTATAAAATAAGTCTATGCCATTTGTTCGGTTAAACTCAGTTGATATGTTTTTATTAATTATTGAATTGTTTATAGTTCTTTTGAGATGGTTAAATTTAATCCAATCCAAATTACTTTGGTGCAGACTCTAATGTTATGACTAAGTAAGAACAACCCTAAAAATAGGGGAGATTATGTTATGGTCCGGTAACCGACCATACGCTGTTAAAATACAGCGTAAAGATGATGTTACGTGTAACATGGAGTATTGTTAGTCTTTGTGACTGTTGAACATTATTAGAAAGTTTGTAGTCTTTGAGACTATTGAACATTATTAAAGAGTTCTCAGTTTACAATTGAAGAACATTTAAGATGGTTCATGATCCCTACGACAGCTCAGTAACTTTCAATTTTCCTTGTGAATATAATGAGCTTTAAGATTCTCAAAATTTAATTCTATTCAGAAAATTCGAAGTTCAACAGTCTATAAAAAATATTTTGTTGATTTCCTTGATTTGTAGTTAATATTAATCCTTTCTAAATCTTTGAATATTTATTTATTCACACTTATTTCTATTTTTTTTTAAACTGTTATACTTGCTTGGCAAATTAGTTGCTTACTCTTGCATAAACTTCATATTTACAGCTAAGACAAAGGAATATGAGGGGTCCGGTATAAAGGATAAGGGGAAAGGCAAGGCAAGCGAAGAAGATAAATATATAATAATGTATTAGTTTATAAATAATTAATAATGTAATATTTTGGAATTAATGTAATAGTTCGTGTAAAGTTATTAAGACATGAGATTGTAAGAATAAATAATGTAATTAATAAATGCATTTGTGTAACTTAGCTTGTATTAATAGCTAATTATTATGAATGTGAATGAATAGTGAGTACCAAGTCTGTTGTAGCAAGTACACGAATTTGGAGGCATCACACAAAATGGTATTTTGAGTATCCCTATTCACCTTGGCAAAAAGGGATCTACAAATATTCTCCAGGTTAGCCTATTTGCCTCGATGAGTCACCTTCTGGCACCTTGGCTTTGTGATTTCCTTCTCTCGCTGGCTGATTAGTAGGTGTAGGTGCAAAATTTAGGTGTCTACATTACGTTTAGCGACAAAATAATATTCGTTGTAAACAATTAATGACAGAATAAATTTCATCACAAATAATTTTATCGTTTAAAACCGTTGTGTCGCTGAATATATATTGAGAGAAATTAGAGAAAGATGTAATGGAGTTATCATAATCCTCAAAATTTCCCCCAATCTATCCCGGATTAGGATCCCTTCATTACACATCCTCCAATTTTTCCCAATACAAATTTAACGACATAAATATGACATTTAGTGATACTTTCAGCAACATAATTATTTGCCACAATTGTTTTTGTCGCTAATTATTTGTGATGAATTTTGTTTTATCGCTAAATATCATATTTGTGTCGCTGAATGTGTATTGGAGGAAATTGGAGAATAGGTATAATGAAGGGGATCTTAATCCATCTATCGCTATATCTAAAAGCACGACATTCAATTGAGTGAGTTAATTTAGTTGGTCGAAACCTTGAGTTAACTCAAATGAGTTAACTCAAACAAGTTGATCTTTTATTTTCTATTCCATTCACTTCATCTGTCAATACTAAATTCTTTTTCTTCCTTTTCTATTTTTTATTAGATAAGAAAAGCTAACCTTTTAACATCATCAGCATATACATTCACAACTTTAAAAGTATTGAAAGTCCAATAATAATCTAGAATGGGGTTTGAATAGATTATCATCGGTTAAAAAAAATATATCTTAGGCCTTTTAGAATTTTTAGTAGATTAATTTGCAGTGTTATAAATTAATATAAAAAACAATAAAAATTTAATCACACAATGCTAGAGATTTATCTGGTTCACAACATACATCACGGGTAGTCTCAAGCTCCTCTCCAGGACTTGAGATCCTATTACTCCCAGTAATAAATACTCCTTCAACATGCGGAGAAGCCTTTATAAAGTTTTAAAGCTAAACTAACAACTATCCACAACTAACTTATCTTGGACAACAAGCTCTTAGGTCCCTCCTCAAGCTTAGTTGCGCCTTTTCTTTTGAGTTTAGTTCTATTCCATGATCTGGTCTTTAAATAACAGTCTCTTCCTTTCCTCACAATTTCACTAGAGACCCAACTCCCAGCTGACCTCTCTATGACTCTGGTCTTGGTTAAAGAATTACTCGTTTTTCTCACAGGTACATAAAATAAACTAACTTCTACCTTTTCCTTTTACAAATGATTTAGAGTAATATGCTTCTTGAATAAGCAGATACAATTAGAGATCAAGTAATTATATAAGAGTACAATGACTTTTATATATTTGTGGAATGTGCTTCTGTGTAAGTAGATATATAATGTTAATACTCGTTTATAAAGAAATATATATTCTTTATAATAAAGAATGTGTTTCTATGGATTTGAACAGATATAACAGTTTAATCAATGCAACAAGTATTATATAAATATGAATATAAGATCAAATACTTGTAATGACAGATATCAAGTATAATAAATAAATTAGTTAAGCAATACTTGATATTTTATCTATTATGTGAATATTAAATAGGGTCACTTAGAACTTCAAACACCGTTCATATAATATTCTTGTTTAAGGAATATTTTCAAATATCTGTGACACCCCCAAATCCGGGTACTTAATTCCCACTGATTTGGTGTTCACTATTCATTCATTCATTCATAACTAACTACCCATAATAAAGGACAATAAAATTAAACTGAATGGAATATCTTCCCACCAAAAGGGGTTACATTTCTAATCTCTTAATTAAATAATTCCCAGGTTATCGAACCTTTATTACATCATTTGCGAAATAAAACTTAAATAATAACAAAGTCTTATTACAAAGAACTGAATCAAATAGAATAACATCTTCATTTGTTCATCTTGCGCTTGCCCTTGCTAGTGGATGGCTCATCTGACTTTTCCGATTTAGCTGCAATATTTTATGCAAGGGTGAGCAAACAACTGCCCGCAAGTATAATAACTACAACATTTAAATAGTCAATGGAGTAGATTTTTAACTGAGATATAATAGTTTTCCTCAAATCAATAAACAAAATCAGAGGACTGAAAGCTCAAAAGAAAACTCAGCTTAAGAATCGAATATATATTTCAAGATCAAAAGTATTTCTGAGGGTCACAAGACCTCGAACTATGTCCTAGGTTAACAAGTAATTCTACCGTAACCTTTAACAGTCTTATAGACTATGGACTATCCATCTCGTACTCAGGGGGATCAGCCCTTTGTACAATGTATTGTGCACAAACATTTTAACGCTACTGCGTAGTTTAATCCCCTATATTAGGGTTGTTCATCTCAGTTTGACTTCAGATTCCACACCAAAAGAAACTTGGTTTGGAATAACTTCAAGATATTCTAAATCTTTAGAACGCTCATCAACTATGGACTAGCTGAATCAATAAGGGTTTGCTAGTCATTAAAGTATTTGATTCAACAATAAAATCATACAACAAGATTTATGTTTGAAGTTTGAATAAGATACATGACTGGATAATAAATGACTAGAATAAAACATAAGCATTTGTCATTGTATCGACCTTACTTGCATAATGATAAGCTAAGGTTAATAAGCTTGCTCAATGAAAAGTAAATAAGAAATTTGTTTTCAACGGAACAAAAAGATTAAGGGTAGAAAACTTTCCTCGTGCGTAGATTACAGGTTAATATTCACGTTCCTTAATCAACCTATACATTTCGTTTATAAAGCGGTAACAATAATTAGTTACAACATGATAAGCACTTTAGAATTCGTTTTTATCCATTTTTACTATTAATAAATCAATTGCCATTTGATATTCAATAAGTACTCGCTTATCATCCATCGTAGTATCTCATTAATCATTTGATACCTTAGTCTAAGTTTTAGACATGCATAGGGCGACATAACGTAACTACAAAGAAAAGAAAAAAAATTAACTTTTCCTACAATAAGCTCGTCGGGGCGAGAATTCCTTCACAAAATTCTCGCCGAAGCGAGCCTTCACTGGGGCAAGAATTTTCTTTACAGTTTTCTCGCCGGGGCGAGAAAACTCAGTTCATTTAGCTTGCCGGGGCGAGAAAATGCAATTCATTTCCACCGCCGAGGTGGGGAACTCGACTGTCAACTCCTACAATTCGCGAACCAGAGAAATTCCAGACCAAATTTTCTAAATTCTATCATCCGACTCACAAATTAAACATACCCAAACATCAAACATGTTGTAAAACAAATACCCAACATGTTTCTAACAATCCTAATCATTATAATACACATATTCAACCAATTAAAAGCATGTTTAAACAAAATATTCATGTTTTGGCCTTTTTAATGAAATTGAACAGTGTAAATTCATCTCCAAACCATTTTAATCCATTCCACTTGTATTCTTTTCATTCTTCATCATATAAACACAATCAAAAGTCAATTTACCGATTAATAATCAAATTGAACATCGATTTTCATACATATAAGCCATACACGAAAGTGAAACTCTGTGAAACCAAAAACTCTATTTTAAAACATGCTTTCATGGATTAATTCCCTCAAATTGATTTATAAACATTATATAATCACTAGTATATGCATATTAACAATTACAACTAAGTAATTCATGCATTAAGCAAATAAATTCACATACAGAGAAGTGAAAACCATATACAGTGAAGAACTTCTAACAAAACTAAAAAGAATGATACCTTCAATTCCTTCTTGGACTTTAGTTAGATGATGAGAATAACTTAGAAATCCTCCTTTGATTCTTAGAATTCTTTTCTCCAATTTTAGCAGAGAAATTCTTCTCTCTTCTCACACTTTTTTGCTCTTTTCTCTTTGTTAAGCTCTGTGTTTTGTTTTCTTTAAACTAACCTGATGAACTAACTTTAACGTAAGTTAGTTTTTAATTAGTCAGTTAAAAAAAAAAAAGGGTAATAAAAAAAATAGAATTTTAAAAGCCACAAGGTTTTGTTTGGTTGAACCAAAGCAAAATAATCCATTTTTACCAACCAAGGGTCACAAGGCCTTGTTTGGTTTAACTAAAATTAACCCTTTTCTATTTATTTTAATAACCCATTATACCATATAGTTTAATTGTCACACCTTCAATTTAATTAAACCTATTATTAAATAAATTCAATTAAACCTTACTAATTTAATTATAACTTTTATTTGACCAATAACACTATTACCCAATAAATTATTTTATTCAAATAAATCTTTTACTCAAATAAATCATTTTATCATCTAATTTAATTATTAAATAAAATTAAAATAAACACATCAAATCACATTCAAATAACAATTCACCTAATTACACTTAAAGTGAATTGCTCCATAATAACTCTATCAAGTATTTATTTTACTCAATAAATAAATTAACAATAAAATATTTATTTAACTCAATAAATATTTTATTTATTCACAAAAATTACATTTGTTACATCCTTCCCTCTTTAAAAGGATTCTGTCCCCAGAATCACAACGTAATTAATTCGTCCGTTACATTCTCTCCTCCTTACAAGGATTCTGTCCCCAGAATCACAACACAAGGATTAAACAAATAATTGAGGATAACTTTGCATTATTTTCTCTTCGAGTTCCCACGTAGCTTTTTCAGCATTGTGGTTCCTCCAAATTACCTTAACAGAATGTATAACTTTATTTTTGAGAACCTGCTCTTTCCTGTCAACTATCTGTATAGGAATCTCATCATACGATAAATCTTTCTCAAATTATATTGGTTCATATTCTATAACATGTTTATAATCGGGCTTATATGGTCGTAAAACAAATACATAGAAAATTTTGTGGATATGTACCAGCTCTGGAGGATAAGCTACTTCATAAGCCACCTCACCAACTCACCGCAGAACTTCAAAAGGTCCAATAAATCGTGGACTAAGCTTACCCTTCTTCCCAAAGCGAATTTTCCCTTTCCAAGGTGAAACTTTCAGAAACACGAAGCTTCCCACCGCAAATTCTCGGTTCTGACGATATTAATCTGCGTACTTCTTCTGTCTGTCTTGAGCAGCTAATAATCTCGCTCTTATAACTTTCACGATCTCCGCAGTTTGGTGTACCAATTCTGGTCCTAGAAGTTGTCGTTCACCAACCTCGTCCCAACATAGTGGAGTCCGACATTGCCATCCATACAACGTTTCGTATGGCGGCATGCCAATACTTGCATAGTAACTGTTGTTGTAAGCAAACTCGACTAATGGTACGTGATCATCCCAGCTTCCCTTGAAATCCATGACACAGGCACGTAACATATCCTCCAAGGTTTGAATTGTTCTTTTGCTTTGTCCATCAGTTTGAGGATGATACGCAGTGCTCATTCTCAACTGAGTTCCCAATCATTCTTGCAGACGCTTCCAAAAATTTGACGTAAACCTCGGATCTCGATCAGACACAATAGACACAGGGACACCATATCGCGAAATAATTTCTTTGATGTATAATATTGCCAACTGGTCTAGGTTGAATCTAATCTTGATTAGTAAGAAATGTGCTGACTTTGTCAATCTGTCCACTATTACCCAAATCGCGTCAAAACCTTTCTGTGTAGTCGGCAAGCCTATCACAAAATCCATCGTTATGTGTTCCTACTTCCACTTTGGTATTTCTAACGGCTGCAACAAACCACTGGGTTGATGTTCAGTTTTCACTTTCTGACATGTCAAACATTTAGCAACACATTCTGTTACATCACGCTTCATTCCTGACCACCAATAATATCGACGAAGATCTTGATACATTTTTGTACTCCCTGGGTGAACTGAGTAACATGTATTGTGAGCTTCATCCAAGATCTCCCTTCTAACATCCGGTATCAATGGGACCCAAATTCGATGTTCAAATCTGAGTAATCCCTTGGCATCAATACTGAACTTTTCACCTTGTCCCTCAGAGACTTCCTTCCTAATCTTCTCACACTCAGCATTTTGAAGTTGAGCTTCTTTGATTCGGTCTAGCAACACCAGACGAACCTCGACCTGAAATAACTTCCCTTTTGATTCATGTTGGCACTTCACCTCTAATTCTAACTTCGCCATTTGTTTAACAAGTTCCTCTTGACCAGTCAATAACATAAGTTTCTCTCGACCCTTCCTGCTTAATGCATCAACAACGATATTCGCCTTTCCTGGATGATAAAGAATTTTGCAGTCATAATCTTTAGTCAGTTTTAACCATCGCCTATGTCGCATGTTGAGGTCCTTCTGTGTAAAAATGTACTTAAGACTCTTATGATCCGTGTAAATCTCACACTTCTCACCATAAAGGTAGTGCCTCCAAATCTTCAGAGCAAACACCACTGCTGCCAACTCTAAGTTATGTGTTGGGTACCCCTTCTCGTAATTTTTCAGTTGTCGTGAAGCGTACGCAATAACCTTGTCGTTCTACATAAGCACACAGCCAAGGCCCTTATGTGACGCGTCACTGTAGACCACAAAATTTCCTGTACTATCTGGCAAAGACAATACAGGTGCCGTACTTAACCTCTTCTTTAGTTCTTGAAAACTTTCCTTGCACTTCTTCGTCCATACAAACTTAACCGCTTTTCTAGTCAAATTTGTCAATGGAGTGGCGATTCTAGAAAAATCTTGTATAAACCGTCGGTAATACCCTGCCCAACCTAAGAAACTCCTCACTTCAGACAGTGTCTTCGGTTGCTCCCAATTTATTATAGCTTCTACTTTAGCCGGATCAACCGAAATCCCATCTTTATCAATTACATGTCCAAGAAATTGAACACGATCCAACCAAAACTCATATTTTGAAAACTTCGCGTAAAGCTTATCTTTCCGTAATGTCTCTAAAGTTAGTCTCAGATGCTCCACATGGTCTTTACGTGATTTAGAATACACCAAAATGTCGTCGATAAACACCACCACAAACTTGTGTAGAAACGGTTTAAACACCCTATTCATTAAGTCCATGAATGCCGCAGGTGCATTCGTTAGACCAAATAACATAACCAGAAACTCGTAGTGACCATAACGAGTTCTGAACGCTGTCTTCGGAACATCCTCCCTTCTCACCTTCAGCTGATGGTAACCACTTCTTAAATCTATCTTTGAAAAATGAGTAACACCCTTCAGTTGATCAAACAGATCGTCAATTCTCGGTAACGGGTATTTATTCTTTATTGTAACCTTGTTCAATTCACGATAATCTATACAAAGACGCATCGAACCATCTTTCTTCTTAACAAATAACATCAGTGCTCCCCATGGCGAAACACTCGGTTGAATGTACTTCTTATCTAGTAGTTCTTGCAATTGCACCAACAACTCCTTCATCTCCACAGGAGCCATTCGGTACGGAGCTTTTGATATAGGCGCAGTCCCGGGCACTAAATCAATAACAAATTCAATCTCTCTATCTGGAGGTAATCCCGACAAATCATCTGGAAAAACATCCACAAAATCCCTCACCACTGCTATCTCTTCCAATTTTGTACCGATCTTTTGAGTATCTACCACATGAGCTAAATACCCTACACATCCTTGCTTCAATAACTTCTTGGCCTGCATAATCATTAGACAAGTCATTTGCCTTGGCGATTTGCTATCATAAAACACCACCTTAGACGGAGTCTTAAGGTTTACACACTTCGTTTAGAAATCAATAATCGCCCCATAGTTATATAACCAATCCATCCCTAGAATAACGTCAAATTCCCCAAGTTTAATCGGAATAAGATCTACTGTCATCATATGACCATGAATATCTATCTCGCAAATTTTGTACACATACCTAATAGGTACCATTTCCCTATTGGCAATCTTTATGTTCAAAGGAAAGTCTAACTCTTCTCGGGGTATCTCCAGTTTCTCAGCAAAATCATCATAAATGAAAGAACAAGTTGCACCTGAATCAAAAAGTACATATGCATTCAAGTTATTTACTGGTAGGATACCTGCCACCACCTCCTTGGATTGAACCGCATCCTGGATCGTCATGTTAAAAGTGCGAGCAATCGGGCGGTTTGTCGTAGTTGGCCCAGAAATAGTTAATGCACCTCCACCATTAGTTCCTTTGCCTCCACTTCCTCCACTAGCAGCTTTTCTTGGACAATCACGAGCAAGATGGTCTTTTGTCCCGCACGTAAAACAGGCACCCCTATTTGGGGCAGTGCAGTTTGGAGCAATGTGGCCCTCTTGCCCACAATTATAACAGACTCTTTTCCCTTTTAGGCACACACCTGCGTGATTCTTTCCGTAAGTTGTACAAGCCTCGGTTTTTTTCCTCTGGTTACTCTGCTAACTTCTAGTAGAAACACTATCATTCCACTTTCTCTTCTGTTCACTACCACCATGGCTACCACTTTCCTTATTCTCATTTTCATTCTTCTTTTTCTTTTGCTCCTGATTGTACTTAGACAGAGCATCACTTCCTCCTTTGGCGATAATCGCCTTCTTCAGCACTGCCGCAAATGAATTCATTGGAACATCAAAACTCGACTAAACAACCAGGGCTTCAGTCCCTGCTCAAACCTTCTAGCCTTTCTCTCGTCAGTATTAACTTGATATGGTGCAAACCTCGCCAATTCGTTAAATTTTGCAGCATACTCAGGCACCATCATTGTACCTTGCTTCAACTCCAGAAATTGCACCTTCATCTGATTCTGCGCACTCGCCAGAAAATAAGTTTCAAAAAACATCTCCTTGAATCTATCCCACGGAATTACCCCTTGACCACCCCGAGTTTTGTTAGCTTGCCACTAATAGCGAGCTTCTGATTTCAGCATAAATGTCACGAATGCGGTCTTCTGGTCCTCGCTAACCCTAGCGACATCAAAAACTTTCACCATCTCCATAACCCATGACTGAGCTTCGTTCGGATTCATAGACCCTTGAAATTCTGGGGGTCCTACTGCTTTCAAGTCTTTGAAAGTTGTGGCCTGAACTTGAGGTTGATTTGCAAATGCTCCTGTTAACAAATTTACCAACTGCTGCATTGGATTAACGTTGGTTTTTTCGTTGTTATTTGTGGATCCCTCAGGGGTCTGTTGACGTGTTGGTCTTCTTCTTGGCGGCATCTTACTGTTAAAAATTCGTGCTATTAGATTATTACTCAATTACTTAAACATTTAAGTACAAACTTAAACATTTATAAACAATATTTAGCACATAACACATTTGATAAACCTCCGTATTTTATTCATTTATTGCCTTAAAACATAACTTAGATAGCATCATAGTTATTTACATCATCTATCCTGAATTCATAATATTTCAGGATTATATCATCATATTCCTCTATTTATCTCATTTGAGATTTACATCATATTAACTCTCTTAGAAAACAACTTATTATTACTGCTATTCGTGACCTATAACGACATTCCACGTCGCACAGCTTCTTCGCGCTCTTGTTTCATGATACGAATCATCGTCCTGCGATCCATCACGTACCATGGTAAATCCTCGAATTGAGTCGGGTAATGAAAAACTCGATCTTGTGCCCTACCCATTACTGTGTGGAAAACATGCTCCATCTCATCCATCTTGGCTTTCTTTAACTGCATCTCATTCTCAACATGGTCTACATGATCAACAGCTTTCATCCACGCGTCCTCAGCTCTGGCACGCTTTGCAGACTCTTCTCTTAGCTCACTCTTCAGTTTCTCCACTTCAGCTGATAACTCTTCCTTTTGGCTCTCTGCCTAAACCAACTTCCACTCCACGTCCCCAAGACATATATCAAGCTCCTCAATCTCATTGTTCTTCTGCTTTTTGGTGGTCTGATGATCTGCCACCTGCGCCTCCAACTCCTCCACCCTATCCTACAACTCTATGTTGCGATCATATACCTGCTCATATATCTGAACGCCTAAGGAAGATAATGGTATCTCCTTAGGGTCTTCCTCCTCCTCCTCAACCTCTTCAGGATCCTCATCAGGATCAGTCTCAGGCTCGTACTCAGGACCTACAACTATGATCAATGGGGATGGCTGCACTAGCTACTCCCGGACTATATGAACATCTCGAGGCTCCTCCTCCCTAGCCACTCGGGGCTCAACATCCCTAGGCTGACTGAATCCTCCAACTTCCGACATCCTAAAAACAAAGTTTAAGTTTTAATTAATACTCGGCACTAGTCGCAGCACATAGGTTGTTAACACATAAACACATAGCACATAAAGTCTTCTATTTTCTTTAATGAATTCCTTAATTCATTCCTTAGAACTCGATAAGAGTTTATCACCACTATGTTCTCTATCTCTTAAAAGGCTACTACCCTAAGGTTTCCCCCACCTAAGATTCATAACCTACGACTCTGATACCAACCTGTGACACCCCCAAATCCGGGTACTTAATTTCCACTGATTTGGTGTTCACTATTTATTTATTCATAACTAACTACCCATAATAAAGGACAATAAAATTAAACTGAATGGAATATCTTCCCACCAAAAGGGGTTACATTTATAATCTCTTAATTAAATAATTCCCAGGTTATCGGACCTTTATTACATCATTTGCGGAATCAAACTTAAATAATAACAAAGTCTTATTACAAAGAACTGATTTGTAGCGAATCGCGCGAGTTCGTTAAACCTTGCTGCATACTGCGCCAACGTCATCTCTCCCTACTTCAGTTCCAAGAACTTTACCTCCATTCTATTTTGCATACTCTTCGGAAAGTAGTTTTCTAAGAATAGCTCCTTAAATTTGTCCCATGATACAGTCCCTTCTACGGCCCATTGTTGATTTGCTTCCCACTAGTAATTAGCTTCACCCCTTAACATATACGTGGCGAATGCCGTCCTTTGATCTTCTCCTACCCGTGTGACGTTGAAGGGCTTCTCCATTTCTTTGACCCACGACTGGGCCTCAATCAGATCAGTCGTTCCCCTAAATTCTGGAGGTCCTACACTTCTAAAGTCTTTAAAACTCGTTACTGGTATCGTTGGAGGATTGGGGTTCACAGGCCTGTTGTTTCTTCCTTGCTAGGTTATCTCTAGTAGATCCACCAGTCTCTGCATTGGGTCCGCTCGTTCCCTCTCATTGTTAACCGATTCTTCTAGGTTGGTTGTACTGGCATCCTTCTTAGCGGCATTTTCTGATATGGAACGAAAATTTTAATACAATCTCCTTATTATCTACATGTATCAATGCACAAGCAAATATGTATATACACATGTATATATATATATATATGTATATTGGGCACAAGGTTAACAACACAATACTAATAACGTTTATATTTATATGCCATCAATCATTACATCATACACGCTCTCTTTATAGCATACTGCTATAAACGTCACCATATATCCCCTACTATAGCAAAAGATGGGGATTATCAACTTACCACCCCTTTACAAAAGTTGGGGAGTCTAAAATGACTATCTCATGCATTGCACAAAAGGCTAGGATTTACAATATATATAAGGCGCCCAAACTAGCATTCTACCCAAGCATTCCGCACTCCACAACGCTCTTATACTCTAACTATCCCATGTAAATCATCAAGTCCCAACTCAGTGTATATCGAGTCTGTCCTTGCTCTGCCGGATAGTGATACACAACATCCATCCACCTTTCCATTGCAATTCGGAAGGCATATCCCATCTTGTTCATCTTTCTCCTCTTACTCCTTACCTCTCGTTCTAAATCACCTGCGAGTCCTATGACATCATTCCTTTGTTCTTCTATTCGGACTTGATCAACTACTTCTTCCTCCAATTGGGCTCGTAAAGCTTCCTTTTCCATGTGCAGACCTTCCGCCCGCTATTCTAACTGCTCTAACTTGCCAACTAATTCCACAGTCCTCGCTAACAAGCGGTGTATCTGATCTCCTAACTAGACAGAGGCTTCCTTTTGATCTCGAACCTCCTATTCCAATTCCTGAATCCTATCGCTCTACTCGAGGATGTGATCGACATACTTTTCTATCAAGTCTTTTTTGAATGCGGTGTCAATAGGGGACACTTCTTCTGATTTATCTAAAGGCATACTATCCATGGAATCCTCCTCCAGATCCTCTCGTAGGTCTTCATCCGGATCTGAGTCTAACTCATGCTCTTCCTCAGCAGGAACAATTGTCAGTATAGGCTCTACTAGTTGGAGCGTCTCGGACACCACATGTATATCACGTGGTTCCCCTTCTATGATCCTGATTGGTTCGCCTACTTCTGTCATTCCTACAACCACAACCACAAGCAACAACTCTATTAGTACCCATCTGGACAAAATACCATCTCACTGAATAAAAATGAGGGCATACTAACTCTACGTTCACCTAGTAAACTCTATATGACTTCGTTTTCCTTCTACCCCTGGTGTGTTGTCTCAGGCAACCAAAAATAAAACCTTACTGTGAAAAATATTTATGTAGTAATGCAAGCAAGAGTCGATCCTACAGAGAATGATTAATCTATTTTTATATTTTGTATACCAGAAAAGGGGGTTTTAAATGTAATTATTAAAGTAAACTAAAAATAATGCAAAATAATTTATTAAAGTAAATCAGAGAAAACAAACCATGGATTAAATCAACTTCCACCTCAGAAACTTACACTAATCATTGACTGAAACATAATCAATTAATATTTTGAATATTCACCGTTAGAATCAATTCACCATTCTGAATCATTTCGTGTTTTTCTTTAATTTTAGTTAGATAGAAACAAGCAATCTAAATAACCATAATTACTAAACAACTTCAGACAAGCGCTAAAAGTTTAATCTAGTAGATGCTTTAAGAATTAGAAAAATCGATGAAGCTAAACAACACAAGCACAAGTGGTTGCATTTAATTTAGTTGAATATTCTTCCTAAGATATAATAATCTAGTGATCTGTAGTCAATTATTAACCTTAGTTGCTTCGCAAATTAGAGTGACCAAACAATTACGGATTTGATATCTAATTTAGTAGTAGATTTTAACACTTAATAAACTAGTATGCATCCTAGCAATTAAATATATCAATCATAGAATTCAAGTACAGAAGAATAATAAATACTCAAAATAATAATTAAACAATTAAAATCAATTAGATCTCATAGTATAATACTTCTAAGATTTCCGTCTCCTTAATCCAAGAATAAAAATTTAGTTACACACGACTATGAAAACATCAAAGAATAATAGAGAGAGAAGTTTTTAGACAAGTCCCTAAACATCTCTTGGTAATCCTCTATTTATAGGCATAAGACATTAATTCTTTTCCATGTAGGTTTCAACTTCGTAGTGGCAATCAACTTCCTTCAAAAAGATCTTCTAGATAGATTTTCCTTTCCTTCAATGGATTTGACTTACTCACTAAGATTATTCCACCTCATTCATTCTCCTTATTGGATTCTCCTTATTTCTTTCCTTCCATGAATAGAAGCATTAAATATTGCTTGATCACCAAGATATTGACTCTAAAATATTAAATCCTACAAAATAAAATAAAACGTATTAATTAAATAAATTAATATAATTAAAAAGGAAAAACAGTTAATTGCACCTTAAGTAAAAATATAAGAATAATGAGTGTATTTAGATACAAAATAAATACAAAAGATTAAGCATTAAGGGATAAAATAATACAAATTCCATTCACACCAAATTACCCCACACTTATCTTTTGCACGTCCTTGGGCAAAACAAAAATAAATTATAATATAAAAATTCAGCTAACAAACTTGACAAACCTGAGCCACAAATTAATATGACTTTCAACATTAACCTCAAAGATTCAAAACAATAACTCTTGAGAAATTTCAAAACAATATATCATCTAAAATTCGGACTTATTTATCAATCTTACTTTACTCTCAACCCTTTGTGTGTGTGTGAATCCAAATGTATCAACACAATCAAAACTCAGAAAAACTTATGAAATCAAAACCTTGAAGGAAAAAGAGAAACTCAATCACTTGTTTTCACACAATTCTAAGTTAACACAAGTAATCAACACTAGAGGATCAAAAGGCTTTTTTTCTTTCTTCTTTTATTTTGGTAAGTGTATTTTATGCTCCATCTTACCAGCGAGTGCGTTTTACGCTCCATCACGCAATGTCACGTGTTTATGAGTGAGTGTGTTTTACGCTCCATCTCAACCCACTACATGAACAAATTTTATTTTTTTTTTGTTTTTCTCACTTTCGATTTTTTTTTTCATTTTTTTTTCATTCAAACTTGCAAAATTTACCTAAATCATTTCCCCTTTCTCAAATGATATCGCATATTAACTTCAAATTATAATCAAATAAGTAATAGAATTCCAAAATTTCTCCTTAATTCATTCAATCAAATAAATTCCTTCCAAGTTAAAACTAAGTTAACCAAATGGACAGGTGCTCAGGTATGAAGGGTCTCAAATAAAGTAAAAATCAACAATGAAAACCAAATTTAGATTACCCAATGTCTATCAATCTTCCAAGAAGTTATCAAAAAGAAATCAAAATTTTATCATTTGGTTAAAAATTAAAATTCAAATCAATTTATTGCTTAAATGACAAATCCTAAAAACTATCCCATTTTCGTAGGAAACACGATTGCACTTAGCATGTGCAACAAGCCTTTAAACCTTAAGGTTATCCCAAGTGGACGAGTTTTGTCTCGGGAGAGTTTGTAGTGAATATACCCATAAAATTCAAAATCATCTAAAATAAAATAAAAATAATTAACCTAAAATAATAAAAAAATAACAAATAATCAAACGAAATATAAAAAAATAAAATAACAAGTACCCTTAAATCCTCCCCCCCCCCCACACTTAAAACTTATATTGTCCCCAATGTAAAATAAAATGCATAGAAAAGATAGAAAGATACTCCCCTATGGGTTGCCTCCCATGCAGCGCGCCTTTGTTTAAAGTCGTTGGCTCGACCTCATTCCCTTGTCTCAATCTGGTTCAAATATACAAATTATCTTTTCATGTTGCCACTTGCTCTTTTTATTGAATTCCTCGGCATCATTATACGAGTGAAAATCCTCGAACTCATCTTCATCCATCAGTAGAAAATAACTGTCATCATTCGACTTATCCTTTCTTATATCTTTGATCACATTAACCCGAAAACATCCCTCACAACCATTTGGAAGTTTGATTGCCTGTAATACAAATGATAGAGACTTCTCGTTAAAAACTGACAATTCAACATAAAAGGTATTACCTGCCTTTAGAACATCATTCAATGCTGCAAGAGATCCTTGTAATTTTGCACTTTCCTCATCAATATTTGCAATTTCCAAAGCATCCTTTTCATCTAGTTCAAAAACTTCATGTGCTAAGGAGTCAACCACATCAATAGAATAAATAGGTTTATGATCACTAGGAGATTTCATGGTATCATCAATATTAAACTTAACAATTTCACCATCAAATTCCATTGAAAGTGTACCATTATGAACATCAATTTTAGTTTTGGATGTCTTTAAAAATGGTCTTCCTAACAAAATCGGTGCATTTTGGCCACCGTTTTCCATATTAGGCACATAAAAATCAGCAGGAAAAATCAAACCATTGACTTGGACAAGAACATCCTCAACTACACTTCTAGGATAAACATTAGATCCATCAGCCATTTAAATTACAATACCAGTCTTACTCAAGGGTTCAAGTGACAAACAAGCATATATAGAATATGGCATGACATTAATAGATGCTCCTAAATCTAACATGGCTCTTTCAAATCTAGTGCTACCTATTGTGCAAGGAATGGTAAACATACCCGGATCTTGACACTTAGTAGGGAGTTTTCTTTGAATAACAACTGAGATATTTTTCCCTACTTTTACCTTTTCATATCCTTTAAGTTCCTGTTTCCTTTTGTGCGTGCACAGTTCTTTCACAAATTTAGTATAACGAGGTACTTGTTTAATGGCATCAAACAATGAAATATTTACCTCGTATTTACGGAAAGTCTCATAGAAATCTGAATATTTGTCAATTTTTCTATTTTTAATAAAGCCTGAGGGAAAGGCGGTATAGGTTTATATTCAGAGAGAGGATGAAATTTACGCTTTGGTACATCAATGTCACACATAACACCACTGTCTACATTATCCGTGTCTATTTTGCTTTGCTCCCGCGATATAGGTGCTGACTTTTCTGGATTCTTTACCTCTTTGCCACTTCTCAAAGTGATTGCACTTACATTCTCTTTTGGATTCACCACTGTTTGAGAGGGTAACTTCCCCGAACCATGCGCCTCCAAGCGACTGATTGTAGTTGCCATTTGTCGCACTCGCGTACCCAAATTCTGAATACTTTCCCTTATTTCCTGTTGAAATTGCAAAGTGTTAGTGGTAAGAGATTTAACAATATCTTCTAAAGACATAGAAGAGTTAGAAGATTGGCCTTGTTGTTGTCCATTGGGATAGGGTTGTTTGTATTGCTGATAACTTAAGAAATTTTGATTAGCGGACTGATTTTCTTGTGAATTCCCGTAACTAAAGTTAGGATGATCCCTCCATCCAGGATTATACGTGTTCGAATAGGGATCAAATTTTTGTTGTGGTTGTCCAGGGAAGCCACCTGCTGTATTCACTTGCTCAAAGGACTCCTCTTGAAGAGTTGGGTACATATCTGTTAGGTGTCCTACTACCGCACAAATTTCGCAAGCTTTTACTTGTTGTTTATTACCTGCAGCCATTTGACGAACAAGAGATGTTAGACTCGCAATTTGTTGTTCAATTGATGAAATTTTTTCCTCATTAACATTCTTAGGTGCAAAATCAAGTCTAGTGCCAAATTGCTGAGAATTAGTCGCCATGTTCGCAATAAGTTTCTAGCAGCCTCGGGAGTTTTATCTACCAAAGCTCCTCCACTAGCAGCGTCGATCATGCTCCTATCGGTAGATGAAAGTGTTATGTTTGAATATAACGCAAGCATGCAATCAAATTACATAAATAGGGCGGAAGGACTACTGAGTTGTCATTTATCGAATCACATAGGACATTCACATCCTTTACTAGATGTGGTAGATTCTTTGTTGATTATTCACCTATCTCCATATACAACTTATTATACGCAATCATACCCTTTGATATACCCTAAAGGTCTTAAGGGACATGTCAAAGTATAACTCATCATACATAAGATATTATGATGATCTCAAGTCCAAGGATCACTTGTACTTCTATCACTAGAGCAATTCCTATTGACAGTCGAGTAAAACTCCATTAGGTATTCCTTAGCGAGCCAAGTTCAGTGAACTTATTCTCCAATAAGCACCTACATACTTGCTTTAGTGTCTCCACACAAATGATTATGCGATCAATCATCCGCTTCTTAAGAGCAAGCAACGTATGTACTAATTTATCCGGATTCACTAATCCCCTTTTTAGTAATCCAATGATTAGGAACGATTTTAGTTTGTGAGCTATCTAGAATTTAGATATCATTAGCATGATCACCATCATGATTCTAAAAGCATAGCTCAAAACTATGGGTTTATCACATTTAATATAACAGCACAATGTAGATAAAGTAAAATGCCTTTAATAACCGAATAAGATTACAATGTATATGCTACATCATATCAAATATGATTGGCTTGCGTGCATACTACTTTCAAAAAGGCCTTCATAGAGGTATTGGATAAGAAGCTATTCACTGATTTGATAATGAGGGCAACTGGCACACAATCTCTTGAAACGTTCCCAATATTCGTGTAGGGTTTCTCCATTGTTCTATTTCACACCACAAATTTCTTTCCGAATGTTGGCTGCTCTTGAAGCGGGGAAATATTTCTCTAAAAATAATCTTTTAATCTCTTCCCATGTGGTGATACTTCCGGAGGGTAGATAGTAAAGCCAATCCTTAGCCAAATCCTTTAGAGAGAATGAAAAGGCTCTCAATTTAATTTGCTCCTCGGTCACTCCCGGTCGGTTTCATACTCGTGCATACCACATGAAATTCCTTCAAATGTTTGTGGGGGTCTTCACCTGCCAAACCATGAATAGTAGGTAAAAGTTGTATTAGTCCAGATTTCAATTCATATTGAGTATTAGTATCAAAATTAAGGAAAGTTATGCATAAGGGTTGTTGGTTCAAATCGGGAACCCCAAGCTCTTTCAGAGTTCGGTTTACTGCTATGGCTTCCTTTTATTCATAATTTATCCTAGCTTCCTTCCTTAATCTGCGAATAGTTCTCTCTATCTGTGGATCACACTTTAAATCACCTTGATTAGTAGATCGAGTTTCGGGCATAAACAATCAAGGAAATTCAAATTACTTATGAAAAATAATTAAAATAAAATAAGGATAAAAAAAAATATAAAAATAAACTAAAATCACTCCCCGGCAACGGCGCCAAAATTTGGTGTGCTGTCGCAGACAACTAAAAATAAAACCTTACTGCGAAAAATATTTATGTAGTAGTGCAAGCAACAGTCGATCCCACAAAGAATGATTAATCTATTTTTATATTTTGTATACCAGAAAAGGGGGTTTTGAATGTAATTATTAAAGTAAACTAAAAATAATGCAAACTAATTTATTAAAGTAAATCAGAGAAAATAAACCTTGGATTAAATCAACTTCCACCTCAGAAACTTACACTCATCATTAACTGAAGCATAATCAATTAATATTTTGAATATTCACCGTTAGAATCAATTCACCATTTTGAATCATTCTGTGTCTTTCCTTAATTTTAGTTAGATAGAAACAAGCAATCTAAATAACCCTAACTACTAAACAACTTCAGACAAGCACTAAAAGTTTAATCTAGTAGATGTTTTAAGAATTAGAAAAACCGATGAAGCTAAACAACACAAGCACAAGCGGTTACATTTAATTTATTTGGATATTCTTCCTAAGATATCATAATCTCGTGATCTGCAGTCAATTATTAACCTTAGTTGCTTCGCAAATTAGAGTGACCAAAAAATTACGGATTTGATATCTAATTTAGCAATAGATTTCAACACTTAATAAACTAGTATGTATCCTAACAATTAAATATATCAATTATAGAATCCAAGCATAGAAGAATAATCAATACTCAAAATAATAATTAAACAATTAAAATCAATTAGATCTCACAGTGTAATACTTCTGAGATTTCCGTCTCCTTAATCCAAGAATAAGAATTTAGTTACACATGACTATGAAAACACCAAAGAATAATAGAGAGAGAAGTTTTTAGACAAGTCCCTAAACATCTCTTGGTAATCCTCTATTTATAGGCATAAGACATTAATTCTTTTTCATGTTGGTTTCAACTTCCTAGTGGCAATCAACTTCTTTCGAAAAGATCTTCTAGTAGATTTTCCTTTCCGTCAATAGATTTGACTTGCTCACCAAGATTGTTCCACCTCCTTCTTTCTCCTTATTGGATTCTCCTTATTTTTTTCCTTCTATGAATAGAAGTATTAAATATTGCTTGATCACCAAGATATTGACTTTAAAATATTAAATCCTACAAAATAAAATAAAACATATTAATTAAATAAACTAATATAATTAAAAAGAAAAAACATTTAATTGCACCTTAAATAAAAATATAAGAATAATGAGTGTATTTAGGTACAAAATAAATACAAAAGATGAAGCATTAAGGGATAAAAATAATACAAATTATATTCACATTTATCTCTTACGGTTATATCCTAAGGAGTTCTCTTTCCTAAGGCTTATGACCTAAAGTTTTTGATACCAACCTGTGACGCCCCCAAAATTCAGGTACCTATACCTCGAATTTGGTTGCTTCACGAACTAAACACACATCCAAAATTAAACACAACCTGCAGCGAAAATCTTAAAAGAATATTTATATTGTAGTAACATAAACATTCATGTCCCAAGTTTCAGAACCATTAAACATTACATAACCAACATAATAGTCTAATACGCAATACATAGCTCAAACTACTTCTTAATCGATACAAGATTGACTAATTTGTGACCTTTCCCTTGCCCTTATCCTTCCTCGAGCCACTGCCGCATTCAGACTTAACTAAAATGTTAGGGAAGCAAGAGTGAGCAAGGAGTTTGCTCAGCAAGTATTTAACATAAAAGAGAATAACAAGGTTAAGAGTTCATTCATCAGCAATGAGTAGTTACGAACGAGATTTAAATTCAATGATCTTACTTCAAAGCTTAACACAATATAGGATTATAAGTCACTACAAACTGAATGAAAGGAATGTCCAACGCTGAGTAGCCACCATAGCTATAAACCTCTACTAGAATTACCAGAATTTCATCTGATAACCCACAACAAGTACTATAGGTGATCAGCCTAAAAGTTACCCTGGTATTATGCATAAACCTCACTTTCGATTATTTGCGCGCGCGTCGGTTCCTTTGACATTTAATTATTTCCCCTTCTATGAGGGTTGTTTCATCTCAGTAGATTATAAAGAAAGTCCGCACCAATTTAATAGGATTTGGACAGCTTTCCACTTTATCAACATCAGTTCTAGCCGATTTCAAATGGCATAGACATTCTTTCCAACATTTTTAGAGTTCTCAACAAGTACAAGAATCGTTCGAATATATAATTATGGCTAACAAAATTTAGAATTTTGAACAATAATTTTGGATAGCAATAAGAATTCTTCTGAAGATCAACTATGTGTAAGATTAAACAAGGGGGGTACTAGTCGGGTATGGATAATTCAGCTCTTTCACAATATTCAAAGTTTAATGAATTTAAGGAAATCTTGCTCAATACGAGTATAAAAGTCAATCAGAAGTCTACAACAGTATTCTGAAACTTGTTCACTATAATATTGTGGTATCAATGTCAAATACTGACATGTTAAATAGGGTCAAAGAATCTTGCAAAGATATGCACAACGATACTGTAACAATCTAGCATACTCAAGTGAGGGATCTTGCTCAATATAAAAGTGAGTAAGATGGAACTTGCCTGAATTATTGCTACTATTTAAGGCTAATTGCTGCTCCTCAAGTACCCTATAGTGATTATAAGTCATTCTTATGATTAGTCGCTGTTAAATATCGAACAACTGTTTTAATGGATACATGCAATTTATTCTACGATTCTCCTTCCCACTATATGATTCATTACGATCACTCTACGGTTGATAGGTCACTGCCATGACCAATGTTGTCACTCTACTACGATTAACGGTGTCATGTTATGATCAATGAGGTTACTTCTACCCTTGATGAGGAGACTCTATGATCACTAAGGTCTAGTTATGCTTTGATGAAACTATACTACGATCAACCAACTTGACTCAGTGTATATTGTAGTGACTCTACGATCACTGGGGAAAGCTCTACGATTAGGTAGAGGTACTCTATGATCAGTCTGAAAGCTATCATGATCTACTCTACGATTGACGGGTGAAGCTCTGCGATCAGTAGAGTTTACTCTACGATCGTCGAGTTCACTCAACGACTAACTAGTGAAGCTCTACGACTGGTAGAATTTACTCTACGATTGTCGAGTTCACTCTACGACTGACTAGTGAAACTCTACGACTGGCAGAGTTTACTCTATGATCGTCGAGTTCACTATACGATCGAATCTATGACTTGGTCAGGACCACTCTACTACTGGTGAAATACTTAACTGGTTTACTCAGCGCTTAGCTAGTGAAGGTCTACGATCTATAGAGTTACTCTACGATCATAGGGTTCACCCTACGATTCTTGGCTGAGGCACACGTGACATTTTAACCCATGAGAAGTCTTGGTTAATTTGTCTAAGGTCATGTCCTTTCTTTCAAATAAGTTTAAACTTGGATTAAATCTGACTTGGTCTGGGTAATTAAAGTACATGGATCAATCAAGAGAATACTTTAGGTCTTGACATGGACATCGACTCCAGTCTGACACACGATTGCAGAACCAATGATTTGGTGTCTATTGTAACATTAGTTACTGGTACTTGCTCCATTGCCAAGCTGACAGATGGCTAGGACTAGATTAATGTTAGAATTACTACTAGCAATGTAGTCACACCTTACATGACTTATGTTCATAATCCAGTCACTAATACTCATGATCTGCATCAATGGTAAACACAAGGCTCTAAACTTATCTATTAACATGTCTAACTCTCGATATCGTCTGGATAAGGCAGTTATGGTCATTATTACCACTTGATTCAGGGCATTACTTAGTTAAACATATACATTATACAACATTTATGCAACTGCTCTGTATTTACCGAGTTCGACATCATGTTAATAGTACAACTTATTATGCTTGACTCATGCATCAACTGACCCAATTAGAAGGAAATCTAACTGGATGTGGACAACAAATGCTTGAAATAAAAGGATCTTACCTCTTCAAAGATCCGTTTGCTAAACTTAGCTCTCTAACTCTATTTGCTACTCCGAATGGCAAACACTCCTCCTTCAGATCACTATTATCCCTCACCCACAATGCCTCTCTCTTATATCTGAATCAGTAACTCAACAAGCTCTATAAGAGAATTCAGGGTCTCTATTTATAGAGGAACCTTTGTCCAATCATTGGTCATTACCCAAATCGTAGGACCAATTCTAATGGAATTAACCGCTGGTCTAGAAGGAGTTGGTGGAAAGTTTTTACCAACTTCGTTTTAGCCCATTCTCCCAGTAATCATGTTTTCCGCCTATTTACAAGTAACTAGGGACTAGGCCATTGGTTCAAGTCGGTTGGTTATACCCACATGGCTGAAAATCTGGGATTTCCTACTAACGTATCTTATCCCTTTTTATCAGTACTCAATCAGGGTCAACCCGTTTGGTTTACTGACCTAATCTGTGATCTGCCACTACGAGCACTGATCCAAAACTTGCTAGGCTGGGCATAAATAATTGGTGTACTCGATTGGGCTGGCAGGCACCCTTATGCCCGGTGTACTCTTTTTGGGCCAAGTTACACTAGATTTAGATAGTCCACAATGCAATACAATTATTAAAGCTACCATTAAATTAACCTCTTTCCATAAAGGAATCACTATTATGCCACAAATGACTCATTCTACGAAGAGTAGTTAATTCCTAACTTCAGCTTGTCGCACAATATAAATCATTCACAATGCTTCTTACCGTATGTTAAGCATAATGCCATTTCATCACATTGACTAACTTCATAATCACATAATACACTTAATGCAGATAATCAAATATATATAAGAAAATATTCCCCATTTCATTAATGATAAAACTTAAAAAATTCCGGATATTACACACCCTTGCGTTAAATATAATATTTTCAGTTAAAACTGAGAAAGCTGGTACATCAGGGAAAGATAAAGGAAAAGGTAAGGTTGCGGAGTAATTTATTATTAAGCGTTTGTGCTTAAGTGAACTTTAGAAGTTATTATAATAAATATCTCTAGTATTATGTTTTGTAATATTATTTAGTATTCAGTTATGTAAAGGTCTGTAGAACCTAGAATTTAAGTAAGATTATTATGTAACTTAAGACAAGTTTAAGTTAGTATATACAGGAATGTATGAATAATTATAGTATTGTGAGCACCAAGTCTGAGTTAGAGGTAACCCGAATTTGGGGGCATCCCAGGTTGGTATCAGAGCTGATAGGTTATAAACCTTAGGAATGGGGGAAAAGCCTTAGGATTATGACCTTAAGAAAAGTAGTTAAACTTATGTCGAGTATAAGAGATGAATTCTAGGAATTTGTTTTTTTTAAAGAAGATAAAAATTTTAACTATGTGCTATGTGATCATATAGAAATGTTATATAAAGACCACATTGGAAAGCCACTCAGGAAAAGTAGAGACCATGATGATACCTGCCTTGAACTACTTAATTATTTCTTCTTTTGACTTTCAAACTCCATTCTGGCTTTAGCTTTCTTAACTTTTATTTGACTGGTTTGAACCCTTCTTCAATCAATAATCGGTGAACGACTATGTCAAAGGATAGTCCGACCATGTCTTCATGTGACCAAGCAAAAATGTCCTCATATACAATCAAGAGCTTGGTCATCTCATCTTTTTATTCTGGAGTGAGAGCGGCTCCTATCTGTAGTTATTTGGGTTTATCGGAGGCTCTGATGTTGACAGTAATAGTTTGTTCAAGGTTGAGTTTAGGTTTGTCTTCGACCCATCTTTTGATTTCCTTAGGCTTGTTGGTCGATTTTGCAATCGATTAAACACGCGCACGTATACGCGGTCAACAAGTAAATAGAGTGATAAGTAAAAGTCGAACCCACGAGGAATTATCTCTAATGATTAACCAAGTACTAACTTTATATCGTCTCGACCTTATTTAAACAACACAATTTAAAGTAATTAAAACTAAGATTACAGTTAAAGTAAATAACATAAATAAATAGATAAATAAAAAGCTAAGAATACAATATCTCCTAAATACTTCATTCAAATCTCCTAACTCTCCAATTGATTATACGGTCACGATGATTTGTCAACCGAGAAACCTAAACATTCATGCGCCTCCTCCGAGGTCATGTGACTATCACCCTTTGCGGCACATAGGTATATTCATGTCCTATATACTAATAAGTCATTCAATTCTAAGAACGATCACAAGGCACATGTCATACAAGCCCCGTAAATCACTCCTCAAACGAATAAACTCCGAGGTTATTAACATTAAATCCTCAATTGGCTATACATAATGTATAGGTATATTCCTATCCTATACACAAATTATGCATCCCAACACACGTAGAATAAACATAATCACATGTCAATATATTAATGGTCTAAATCCACAATCCATTTTCCAATTTCATGTAAATTACCAAATTAATCACTAATTCCTTAGCAATTAAACATTAAGCACAAATATATTAAACAAACTCATATGGTGCCAATCAAAAGGAAAAGATATTCAATACAAATTAAGCAAAAGGGTTCAATTACATTCTTAGATCCAAAACTAATTACATGGAGGGAAAAGAAACACAAGAGTGGCTTCCCTTTGTTGCTAGACTCCATTGGAGCACCTCCATTGAAGCTTTTGAAGGACCATGGCCAAAGGCCATGACCTTCTTTCTTTATGCCCAAGACTCCTCCTCTTTCTCCCTCTTCTTCTTGGTGGCTACTGTCTGATGATATGTGAATATCTTTGTTTTGGGCATTAGGTTTGGCTTTTAAAAGTTTAGATATGGCAAAAATCCCGACCCGACGTTGCAGCGCCGGGATTTATGCTGTAATTTGCACTACAGCGCTGCCCTATAGATGCTTGCATTTTCTCCGGCACTACGCCGCCACGATTTGCTCTTGAAATGGCACTGCGTTGCCTGAATCTCCACTGAGCCACTGCCCAGAGGCGCTGCGGCGCTCGACTTTGTACATGAACTGGCGTTGCGGGGCCGGTACTGGAAAATTAATTTTGCAGCTGGTCTGCTGCTGCTAGTGTCGCTTGTGATGCTACATGTACTGCATAGTTTGCTGCTGCACATACTTGGTTTGTTGCTTGATGCCGCACGCCGACATACGCCGATTTGGCCAAATGACCCAAAATGACCATTTTGCCCTTTTCTGCCCAAAATCACCCAATTCCCCCATTTTTGCCTTTTCCTACAAAATAACACTAAAACACATAAAAATGACATAAAATATCCTAAGAACATGCAAATTCATCAAGTCGAATGTCTTCTGATTCGTCGGTATAAAAAATCACTCATCAAATACCCTCAAACTTGAATCTTTGCTTGTCCCTCAAGCAAAACCAAAAACAAAAACTTCACATACTAACTATAACCTATAACGCGAACAATGATTCCATACATACTCAAAAGAATGGCCTCAATGATTTCAAAACCAAAAACTCCAAGTAAAATATAAGAGCATGCAAAGTTTTAACAGTTTAACCAATTCATTGGATCCATAATAATCACAACCCACCAATATTTGAGCACATCCAAACCATATAAGTCACCATACTCAAATAAGAATATATAACAAACTCTACATAAAATGCATAATACATCAACTCTCGAATCTTATTACCACATCAATCTCAACTACGATAAACAGCAAGTTATCTTCCCTAGTAAAGCATACAAGTATTACATATTTCTTTTTCTTTTTCTTTTTTTTCTTTTTCTTTCTCTTTTTGAAATTTAGTGAGTGCATCTTATGCTCTAATTCACCTTCAAATGAATTACTTGCGTTTTACGCTCCATCTCGCTTCGCATGTGTCCATGAGTGAGTGCATTTTTATGCTCCATCTCAACTCACCACATGATTTAAAATGCAAAACAAGGGAAGATATTTTTGAAAAACAATCCCAGGATGCAAAACAATCCAAGAATACCTCCAAACTTATATGATATGCCTAACTTTGCATTAATTAATGCTTAAATAAGATCCTAGAGTCTCAACATCTTCTACACAAGAATAAGCTATATAAACTCTCTAAGACACAATTAACTCAACAGTTGGATGAAAATGCCATGAAAGCGCAAAAGGGTCATAAATATCACAGAAGAACCAACAAGGTAAAATTTAAACTAGTATGCTCAAGAATTTCACAAGAGTTAGCAAAATGCCTTTCAAGTTCATATCATAGGCCCAACACAGATTCAACCAAAACATTGCTCAAAAATTTTCAAAATTTTCAGAATTTTTAACTAATATGCATAAATAAACATAACTATATCAAAATAAATCAAAATAACTAAACAATAATACTAACTCAAGCACCCAATGCATCACAAGTACCCACCAAACTTAAGACAAACATTGCCCTTAATGTAAAGATAGATATAATTAAAACAGAAGACTTCCCTGAGGCTTTGTCAATCATCATCGACAACATCCTCTCCACCATAAGTCGTTTTGGGAGCCATTCCAATTTAAAAGCACTAACAAAATGCCCTGCCTAACTTGTGCCTTGCTTTTGGCCTTGGCTTGTGCCTTGCCCATTGTTTTGCTTGGCTATTCGTTGGTGAATCATTCTCGTAGCTACTTGGTACCTGAAATTAACTAACACAAAAATTTATAACTTGGGTTGCCTCCCAATGAGCGCTTGTTTTATAGTCTTCAGCTTGACTTTATTTAAAATAGGAAAACACGTTCAAATTAAGGTCAATTCGATTGAAATTAGTATTGAAAAAAGCATTAAAAAAAATAATTTCCCCGACAACGGCGCCAAAAACCTATTGGTCGATTTTTTAATCGATTAAACACATGCAAAATATACACGGTCAACGAGTAATAGAGTGATAAGTAAAAGTTCGAACCCATGAGAAATTATCTCTAATGATTAACCAAGCACTACTTTATATCATCTCGGACCTTATTTAAACAAAAACAATTTAAAGTAATTAAAACTAAGATTACAGTTAAAGTAAATAACATTAATAAATAAACATAAATAAATTTATAAATAAAGAGCTAAGAATACAATATCCCCCCAAATACTTCATTCAAATCTCCTAACTCTCCAATTGATTATACGGTCACGATAATTTGTCAACCGAGAAACCTAAGCATTCATACGCCTCTTCCGAGGTCATATGACTATCACCCTTTGCGCCACGTAGGTATATTCCTATCCTATATACTAGCAAGTCCTTCAATTCTAAGAACAATCATAAGGCACATGTCACAGAAGCCCCGTAAATCACTCCTTAAACAAATAAACTCTCATAGAAGGGAGTCATTAAGATTAAATCCTCAGTTTAGCTTCACATGGTGTATAGGTATATTCCTATCCTATACACAAATTATGCATCCTAACACACACAGAATAAACATAATCACATGTCAATATATTAATGGTCTAAATCCACAATCCATTTTCTAATTTCATGTAAATTACCAAATTAATCCCTAATTCCTTAGCAATTAAACATTAAGCACAAATATATTGAACAAACTCATATGGTGCCAATCAAAAGGAAAAGCTATTCAATACAAATTAAGCAAAATGGTTCAATTACATTCTTAGATCCAAAACTAATTACATAAAGGGAAAAGAAATACAAGAGTGGCTTCCTTTTATTGCTAGACTCCATTGGAGCACCTCCATTGAATCTTTTGAAGGACCATGGCCAAAGGCCATGGCCTTCATTCTTTATACCCAAGCCTCCTCCTCTCTCTCCCTCTTCTTCCTGGCGGCTACTGGTCTGATGATATATGGAATATCTTTGTTTTGGGCATTAGGTTTGGCTTTTAACAGCTAAGATCTGGCTAAAATCCCGACCCGACGCTGCAACGCCATGACTTATGATGTAATTTGCGCTGCCTTATAAATGTTGGCATTTTGTCCGGCGTTTTGGTGCCGCAATTTGCTCTTGAAATGGCTCTGCGATGCCTGAATCTCCCATGAGCCACTGTCCAGAGGCGCTGCGACGCTCAACTTTGCACATGAATTGGCACTACAGTGCAGGTCCTGGAAAATTGATTCTACAGCTGGTTTGCTGGCCTGCTGTTGCTGGTGTCGCTTGTGATGTTGCATGTGTTGCATAGTTTGCTGCTAGACGTGCTTGGTTTGTTGCTCGGTGCCGCACGCTGACACACGCCTCGATTTAAACTAAATGACCATTTGCCGGGTTTTCAACCCAAAATCACCCAATTCACCCATTTTTTGCCCTTACTTACTTACAAAAATAACACCTAAAAACCACATTTAAAAAATGACATAAAATATCCCTAAAGAACATTGCAAATTCATCATGTTGAACGTATTTCTAATTTGCGGTCAGGTATAAAAACCACTCATCAGGGCACTGATTGAGTTAGTTGTTTTTATTCACATAAATTAGGTACTTTTTTGGCCATTGATAATTTGTTAAGTCTTTAGCTATTTCGTTTTGGTTTGTATGTATTTTTTCCTTATTGTTGTAATGATGTGGGTTTTGTATTGCTATTATATGTTTGTTTGTATGCTTTTATGTATTTTTACTTTTGTTTTGTTAGGAATTGAAATAAAAGCTCCTTGGATCAATCTTTTAGTGTTGCCACTTTCGCTGTGGTTTTGTCTGATCTTTGAATTTGGCTACAACAACCACTTATTTTCCCAATTTCGAACCTTGATCACCAATTCGAATCTCTAAAAAACTCAAAGAATTATAAGGTTATAGATATTCTCTTTCGCTTTTCCGGAACACATCTTGAATCATCCCATTTGAAGTTCGTTTGAGAGTGAGTATGGTTATTGTACATCAGGATTTGGCCCATATATTTTGCACAGCAGCTGCTTCCTTCCCAGCAAATTTGAGCCTATCTCCGTTCCGTTTTTCTTGGACCCTCTCCTGTGCCAGTTATTGAAAAATTGTATGAGCTATTTCCTTGCTTACCCTTTTTCCGTATAGTCTCTTAATCATTTTAAATCCGAGTTCGATCGAAGAATGTTATGACCATTTTTTATCAACAGATGTCGGAAAACTGTTTCGGGCGGCTACAGAGGTGGATCCGCGCTGGGGCGCGGGTTGTTCAGTTCAATTTTTGCCGTCGGCGGGCGAGGAGGAACCAATAATGGTCTGCACGGCAGGAGGAATTTCCTTAAAGGCCATTTTTGGCGCTGGGGGCAGGCTCGCTTGGAATCAGCAGATTTTTTGCAATTTTGGATCCAATTTGGTGGGCTAAGCTATTTTAGGCTTACCAGGGGAAATATACATCTGCATAGTGCAACAACGAAATCAAATCCAACATCCAAGGAAGTAGTTTTAGGGTTAGAGAAGCAACTTCTAGGGAGAGGAAGGCTACACAATAACATCAAAATTAGAGGGCCTAAGTTATATTAAATCAAGTTTCATCAAGCCTTTCATAGGCCAAGGAGCTAAAGCATCAAGGAGGAGGAAGCTTAGTGGTTAATCATACAACCCAACAAGCAAACCAACGAAATATCATCAAAAATGGTTTTATCTCGAGTTTCCTTTTTATATTGTAATTACGATAATGATGTATAAATTTACTATGATGTTTATTTCTAGCTCACCATGAACCTAGAACTCTTATTCCTAAGATTTCATTAGAACCTAAACACATAGTTTGAATTGAGGGGGGGGGGGGGGGGGGGGGGGGGGTTTGCTTCTCATCTCTTGATATTGGTTACTCATTTGTGAATTGGATAATCAAAATTTATGCTTCATATCGTTAATTATCTATGCTAGTATATTACCGTGGGAACCTATATGAACTTGAGAAATGGGGATTATTGTGGTTAAGACTCTGTTATGATCTCATCATGCGGAATGTTAAAAGATTGTTGTGGGTGTGATTAATAAAGATTTAGTGATTTGTGTCTTGTTGATTATCCTCAATGATAGGGAACTTGATAGTATTTTAGGATAAATATAGACCTAGATACCGTGTGCAAACCACTGGAGAATCTATTCTTAATGACTTCTTATGTGATAGTCGGGTAATTGAAAAGGGTGATTAATGAGATTTAGTGACACGTTGTCTTGTTAATTGTTCTTGAAATTGGTCTCGTTGATAGTGTGTAGGATAGACATATACCTGACATACTCAATTAAGGGCAAAGATTCATAAATTGACCATTGAGAGAGGCTTTTATGTAATTATGATTTTTTGGATGGGACAATTCTTGTGCTTTAACTAGTTGAAAAGAGAGAGTTAGGAAATTCAAATGAAGTGTTTGGAGGTAAATTGTCTTGATCTTAGACTTGTTAATATTAGATTTTTATTATCTTTAATTGCCTTTCCGTATTCTTCTTTGATTATTGGTTAATCTTAGTTAATCCCAATCACTAAAAAGAAAAAAATCATTAGTTTAGATAAGATTGAAATGATAACAAGGGTTAGTACTTGGAAAAGATTAAGTATTTAGTAATAATTTCCGTGCGTGGGATCGTTACTTCTACTTAATCTTTATTACTTGTTGATCGCGTATATACTTGCGCGTATTTGTCATTATATAAATCGGAACAACAGGTTCAGAACGATCGTTTTCATCCCTTCTCCTCGTGTTTCAATCCTCAACAAGTCCGAAATCCAGTTCTATATTGAAATCATAATCAATCCTTCAAATTTGGGGACAATCGTCAACAAAGGCTAGAAATTATTTAAATCAGGACACATGAAAAGGAAACATAAATAGCTCATACATATATAAAACTATTTTTTTAATACATGATAGTTTCCATTTTTGACAAATAACAAAGCATAGCATTGGAATGCATGACAAAATAAAACAAGTACATAAAACTAAAACAAACGATAATGCCCACTACTCTCCGTGGAGACTTATAATCATAATTTGTGGAGTTTACCCTTTCCCTGGATATCTGAGGGTTCGATGGTCCAGTTATTGGGTGGTCATGTTATCCCTTGATGTTGGTTAATAGTGGCTACTTCCCAATAAGGAATATCTTCAATGAGTGCCATTATGACTTGGTCACCCACTTGGCTTGGCACACCACTTGGGGATGTCAAAAACTGGCACAATCGATTCAAAAGGAGGCTAATGAACTTTCCTGACTATTTGGTGGTGTTGGCCTCCTCCATTTCTTTTTTTCCTTTCTTGTGGTCTTTTTTTTAACATCTTTCTTTTACCGAGTCCTGGTGAGATGTTTTGACATGGAACTTTTCCTCATATTGTTTGTCGTATCTACTTGCAAGAATCTCTCATTCTTGACTATTTCTTTTAGTTGAACAGGATTAGTATTTCCTCCTCATTAATGTCGGGAGGGTCGAATTAGGAATGTGATTTCTAACCTGAGGCCAATCAGATTTCTCTGATAGATGTTGTGGGAATTTTCTTAGGGGGGTTTCTAAAAATGGTACCTACTATAAGCTTGACCTTAGGTAAGGAGGATGTTCCGACAACTGTGTGGGATTCTCTTATAGGGGTTCTTCCGTTTTGGATGCTACCATGATAGGCACAAACTGACTCTCCCATATCTGTGTTGGCAACTAGAATCGGATGGTGTGAAATCCCCCTGACCATTCCTCCTTAATCCTTGGGCCTGGTCGGAACGTCCTCACTGATGGATCATTTCTTATGCTATAGACATCATTTTAGGGGGGACACTTTTCGTCGGCCTCAGTGTTGGAGGTCCCAGGAGGATGGTTTAATGAGCAGTGCCTTAACCATCGAAAGATTGAAAGCTAGCTGGCTCGATGGCCTTGTCTAACTCGAAACGATATGGTCACTCTAAATTCCCATCGTCGATATACTTTAATTGTTGATGGAGGGTCAAAAGGACAACTGCCGACCACATGAATCCAAGGCCTTCCCAATAGCAGATTTAAACCCTTCGTTATATTCATGTAGTTTGGAAAAGATGATTGTCGATGGTGTAACGGTCTGTTTCTCATATGGTGTTAGTTAGTGTAACTTTTTCCCCTTTTGTATCACTTCTCGATCCATCGAATGCCCCTGACCGAACGTTAATGGCTTTTTTTCCGGATGCGATTATGGACTAATTGTTCTTTTTCTCCAGGGTTCATTATATGGGCAGATGTTTGAGGGGTGAAACACCATTAATTAGCAACCTCACCACCTAGCACATTTCCGGTATGACTAATTATCAAATTAAATGTGCAGGGGTTTAACAATGCCCCTGTTCCCATCAGTTGGGTATGTCATCATCGGTTAAGGATATCACGTTGCTTATCCAGAATTTGCCCTATCAGATGGCCGAACTTTCCAGTATCCATCGTCCTTGGGGAGGTATGCTTCCTCCATGACCTTAATCAAGACTTGTGGATGTATCTGTTGATGTCAATATCATATCGAGGATAGATTCTTACGCCAGACGCTTCCTCAAGGCCTTCTTTACAATCTGTACTTCATTAGGCCCCATCCTTTTTGAGAAACTTGACCGCCTCCTTGAATGTAGTATATGCTCAAGCCCAAATGCTTATTTGATATGATGTAGCATATACTTTGTAATCTTATTCATTTTATTAATAAAAGAATTGAGTTATTAAAGATAATTTACTTAGCTACATGGTGTTTGTTATTTTATATGTGATAAACCCATAGTGTTTTGAGCAATGCTTGTGGTAGAAGCATGATGATGATCATGCTAATGAGATCTAAATTCGTTAAAAAGCTTAAAACTAAAATCGTTCCGAATTGTTAGATTACTAAAAGGGGATTAGTGAATCCGGATAGATTGGTACAATACTTTGCTTGCGGCTCAGGAAGAGGATGATTGAGCTCATAAGCATTTGTGTGAGGACACTAAAGCAAGTATGGAGGTGCTTATTGAGAGAATAAGTTCACGGAATGTGACTCGCTAAAGGAATACCTAATAAAGTTTTTACTTACATGTCAAGGAGAACTTCCGCTAGTGATAGTAGTACAACTGATCTTTGGACTTGAGATCATCATAGTATCTTATGTATGATGAGTTATACGTTGACATGTCCCTTAAGGACCTTTAGGATATATCACAGGGTAGGCTTGGGTATAATAAGTTTGTACGAGGAGATAGGTCAATGGTCAACAAAGGAATCTACCACAACTAGTAAAAGATGAGAATGTTCCTATGTAAATTCGATAAATGACAACTCAGTAATCCTTGGGCCAAGGCGGAAATGAAATTAGAAAGAAATTTCTAATTTACATTACTACGAGTTGTGCATTTGAGAATCGAAATGCATCATAATTAAATAAAATAAGACTTGACAGTAATTTCATGTCTTATATTTAATTGGGACAATAGTATGATAAGAAGGATTTTGAATTGTACATTAACTATTCACTGAAAGGTTTTTTGTGATTAATGTTGAAAT